>OY744610.1:46901958-47284458 GCA_963556255.1 Allolobophora icterica
TCGAATGCGTTGCGGACCTGTTTTTGTGTCGAACGGTGTATTTCAAATCTCAGGCCTTTGTCAGACTATCTACTTAGACATTAGTTTCCGATGCATTCTTTGATTGTTCAGGTGACAGTCTCTATGTTAACAACGGCTATCAGTTTAGCACTTGGGACGCCGATCATGATGTTAATTCTCAAAATTGTGCTAAGATGCTGTGTGGAGCTTGGTGGTATGCCGGCTGCTTCTTTTCAAGCCTTAATGGCGTACATCGGAATGTTAATGGATCGTGCAGCCATAAAATGGATTGGTGGAATTGTGCTGGCCAGAACTGTCATCTTCTAATGAAGACGGAAATGAAAATTGCTAATTGATTCCGAACGTAGGCCTACAAGTTGAGGAAGAATGACAGAAGTAGACCTTTCGGTTAAGTTGTAGTAGATGAATCAATATTCTGTCCACAGTTTAATGACTGTCTCTTTATAATCGTAACCAATTAACAAATTGTTCTGCGATAAATTGTCTGGACATCTCGAAGCACAAAGCCATTTTCTGTCTCATCATTAATATTGCGAATAGTTATAGTCTACCTACTCTTGCAATTTTTACTTGAAAAATCTGCTTTCCCCTTTGCCATCTATTTGATGTAGATGTACAATAAAACGAACCTTTGCGATATATAAAACCTGTGTGATTGACTTTAAGCACATAACCCAAGGTCTCGGCTGAGCATCTGAGAATAAACTTCCGCTAGTTGGCTTTCTATGAGCGCTGTAGAAATCTTTTGATAACGATTACGACCCCAATGGTAACCACATTCATCATGGACTCCTTCCCATCCGTCTCTGTAGCGGAACTTTATAGCAGGCTTACTCTTGTGTAATAATTAAACTCTCTTACGGTGTAGTTCGTAGAATCATACCTTAACTTTTTATCTAGTAGGCCTAGGCTACTCTTCATGAGCTTTGTATTCTTCGGCGATGTATCCAGAAACTATTTTCGTGAACTATCAATGCTTTCGTTTTCTTAGCAATTACTTTTAAACATATGTGCAGTATATAATGTACAATGCATTGTTATTTATTCTAGCGTGTCGTTGTTTGATTAAGTCGGTAGGTCGGCCTAAAGTATTGACTCTTATTGCGAATACTAAAGACAACACCGGTTGGCCTTGGCGTACATTACACAAATTACACAAACAGAAGTTGAAACCCTTCTAGGTAGGCCCTATAGTAATCGCAAAAGTTATTGCATATTTTTGTAGCACTATTACCTTCACTTTACTGTAGTTATTTCTACATCTTATAAAGCAGTTTTATGTATGTACCATTTCAACGTTACGCTACATTTTCTGTCAATACATCTATTTGTATGATGCTATTGTTTGCATCGAACTGCATGCGACAATTTTCTAAGGCGACTTTTTCAGCAGCAAAATTTTACTCTAACGAATTTTACTATGGAAAATATTTTGCAATATCAACCACGCAGGCCAACTGTAAAATGCTATGATTTGCTTCTTACAAACGTCAAAACATTTGTTTCTTATTTTGCTAATACTGTCTGTGAAAATGCAACATCATCAGCGATATTATAGTTTCTAGTTATTCGAGATTTTAAAATAATGAACTAAATTCATTCAATGCTTCACTTGCAATTATTTAAAAACGTAGACGCGTCGTTTCTGAGACGATCCTGGCGATTGCGCACTTAATAGTTAAATCTTGTTTTTCTTTCCTATTTATTAAAGTAAAACATCACTTTAGTCGAATCTGAGTTTGTGCTCTTTTTTGCCAGTAGTTGGACCTTTTGGGTGCTGAATAATGAAGTGCTACTATACTTAATAAACGATAAAAGTCACTCTGAAAGCTATGACTATCCGTTGCCTGTTCAAATGTGTGATCTTTTCGCCACAAACCACAAGAAATTGCGGACATACATTGTCCTACACGTCCTCAGGTCACCCGATTCAAACTGATTGCCCCACATTGATCCCATAGGCCTCATGACGTATTGACCCACAGCTTATACCCAAAAATACTCCTGGTCCACCTGCATCTAACCTCATGAAAGTGTGGGTGAGCATAGAGCCACTTCTCTGTTAATTCTGAAGGGCGTAGCGACAGTAATGATATTGATGACAGTATGACGTTGCAAGCAGCGACATTGGTGTGTACGAAGCACCCATTGGCAAAAGGATGAAACTGATATAGAAGCACATGCATTGTGCCGAGCAACTCCTGGTGTTAGACTGCGCGAGGAGATAAAGAACTATCGGCGATACAACTCTGACGAATAAGACGATTATCATTCGGTACTTTTTCGCTGTAGAAACCTCGAGATTACGAATGCGGTTTGGAAAAATGGTTGTTTTCCCAAAGTTTATCCACCTCTGGCATGTGCCGCCAATGGGTCATGTTCTAGGCGTTGTTTTCTGTACTGAATCCGCTACTGTTTTGTCCGCAAGGTCGTTCATCTCTTCTTCAGAGGATGATAGGTTCCAGACGTATGCTTGCGGCTCCCACCTATAGAACTATCTCTGACGCAGAAAGGTAAGGTGAGGTTATGGAACACCTTCAATTGTCTGCCAGAAAGGATTCTTCTATCAATCCTTGACTGAGTAGCTCTAGTAATGTCTGGCGCCATGTCTTGCTACCACCTACGATGATTTGAGTTTAACCGGTTGACGAAAAGATGATCGGCTGCACGAGGCGATTATACCATACTTCGCACCAACTGGAAGTGTGGTAGTCGTGCCTTCTCGGTCTCAGGACCCGTACAATGGAACAGTCTTCCAACTACAGTCCATTGCACATCTGTTACCCAGTTTAAATCCAAATTAAAAACTCGTCTATTCTCATTAAACTATGATTAGGAATATAGCGCAACGCGCTGTCGTGCAAGACTTGTTTTGTTAAAGCGCGCTATAAATGTTTAGTTGTACTGTATTGTATTGATAGTGCTACCCTGGCCGCAGACACTACGCGTGTCATCGTTATTATTTTTCGATGCTGCTCGGTCCAGAAACTCCTGTGTCACCTGTCAACAGTACTCTAGATTGGAAATCGTCGGTTTGGTTCAGCGTGAGTGCGTGAGCCTGATAGGCCCTTCTGGTGATATTTCTTGTTACTGAAGCAACATTTGCTAAGAGCTGAAATTTCTTTTCATGACAATTGACGGTTACAGTCTGATTCGTCTCAACCGTCAACAATTCAACACAAAAAATGTACGTGATAATGACTCTGTAAGCCATAACTGTATTCACGCGTATAACGGAGTATGGTGGTACTGTCTTCAATCTAATGTTAATGGCATATACTGTATCATCGCGGAAATGATTCAGGATCTGGAATCTCGAGCGAGGAATTAAGTGGATTACTTGGCGACGCAAGTGATATTCGTTAAAGTGAAAGAAGTTGCAATAACAAGTCAGATTAGTAAAATACAATGAAAAGGTACCGACTAAAACAAAATCTCACTAGCCAAAACAATGATCCTCGACCAGTCCGGTGCGTGCCTGAGAGGTTTTATGACGCGTAGGTCCGATCACGTGAGTTTTTCCCGATGACAGAATGGGTTCACTTCCTAGGACTCATTCCATGGCAGGGTCCAAATCGTGGTCATGCCCCTACTTCTGCCCAAATATTTGTCGGGGTGAACTAATCTGTTTTCCAGAAAACTGGAGCGCAAACAAATCGATCATGCCTCCAAATCCATATCATGACATTGAATGACTAAACGCTCACAAAGAAGTAAATTCGACACCACTTTCCAGCGAGGATCTGCTTACACTTCATCACCATGCCCATTTATAGAGCGCCCAACGCACCCGCTTCTATGGCGTCTATGACAGAAATGTGAGGGCGTCGAAACACGCCGTGTCCTATGTATATTAACTCTGTGTGGAGATGTTCACTGCGCTATCATGGCAGGCTGTGATTATTACCTCGATGTTTAAATTTCCTTTTTTATTAAGGAATTCTGTTCAGGATGACACAATATGCTATACCCCGTGATCGATCGAGTCGAACTGCTACGATCGACTTGGCTCGGCCGACGATCGACTCGATCGACTTTGTCGACTAGTCGACCTCTCGTCGACTCGATCGACTTGGCAAATAAACGATCGACTTGGTCGACTTTGTCGACTTGGACTGTATCTCTTGGCCATGGGCCCGGGGGCCATGGCGCCAAAGGTGCCAATGCTCACACAAGTTTTGGCCCTGTAGCGCCGAGGCGGAACCATGCTCAGTGATTGCTCACACAACTTTTGGCTGGAGCTTTGTATTTGATGCTTGCTAAAGTAATTATTGACTTATTGTGCTATAGACGCGTTTCATTTCATGAATACGTAGGCCATGTATAACAAACTTTTCCACTGATTGTAAGAAATGACAAAATATTCTTATTGGTTATATTGGATATAATGTATAATTCTATCAATCTTAGGTCTGTAGCCTACTTGGCTGAGGTTAGCTCACGCAACTTTCAAACACTTTCCGAGCCACTGCTCTTGGCTAAAATCGAAACATTCAGTCCCGTCCTAACATACAGACATTCGAAAGTTTTGAGATCGTCGTTATAATTGACTATACAGAGCTGAAATTTCCTGAAACTTGCGCATTTTTAACGCATCTTAATCTTTCCATTTTCACCGTTAAACTGTGCAAAAAGCAGTGCTTTTTTCAGCCGGAACGGCGTTCCAGCACCTTTTTTTCAGCTGCTAAAAAATAATTTATGTATTTTAATAATAAAAACAATAACTTAGTTATTAATTTAATTTCAGTGTTTTGAACTGTTTTCAGTGTTTATTGAGATCCCTCCCAACCCCAAATCCCGTTTTCTCAGGATTTTAGCCCGTCCATAATTGTTCCGTTCCGGAACCTATTGTTCCGTTCCGGAACCTTTTTTTCTAGAAAAAAGTACTGGCAAAAAGTATCTGCAGCGTCCACTATACGAAATCACCATAAGGCTCATAATTTGCACTGAACTTCAAATCAGGTTAATACGGTAGTTGTGCGTTTACAAAGCATTACGTCATCACATCATGTGGGTCATTTTGTGAAGTAGCCGCAAAAAATACTAAGAAAATATTTCATAGTCGAGTCGAGTCGAGGAAACAACGATCGACTCGACTTGTCAAAACATATGATCGACTCGACTTGCAAGTCGATCGAGTCGACGATTTTTCGACCGACTCGACTTGGCCGAGTTTCGATCGACTTGATCGACTGACTCGATCGATCACGGGGTATACAATATGCCTGTTACTAGACAGAACCTTGTGACGTGTAATGGTTTGCTTACTTACATTTTACGATTCCCCTAGCAGTGAGTGACTTCTTAGAAGTCTAACGATTATAATGATAATCTGGTAGGTTCCGGAATGCGTGTTTTCCCACTGTTCTCTATTAACTCATTATCTGTTTTTTCCATACAGGCTTGAAACCCTTATTCTTGGTAGTGATCTACTTAATTGCTTATCCCATGACTATCAAGAAAACATTTCTAAAGTTACTTGTATTTTGTTACAGCAGGCCCTAATTATGCTGAAGCATGTGAATTCCGTTCTACAGTGTGTCAGGTTTGCGATGTGATCTGTATAGCCTTATCTACAGGCCACAGCTGCGGTGTCGCCTCCATACAGTTCAGTTTTAAAGCCTCTGTATTATCGTGTATGGAATAGAAATCCAAGTAAATGCCGACGATATCAATTCTATAATCTGATTTTCGTCTCCGGCTAATCAGGAGTTTTATGCCTGCTTAAATGACATTATGTTATGGAGTTCAGCCCACGTGCATACTTCTGTACCCTGGCAAGCTGCATTAATACAATGTTCAACTAAGTTACAGACTTTGGCAGAATGCCAGAAGACTTTGTTTTAATTGGCTGCACAATTTTGGCTGTACTTAGTATTGTATTGTGTATTGTATATGGGCATTTATAAAACGCCTCTCCCGGTATGGACCATTCAGAGGCGCTTCCAGTGCGCGAGACCCCGAGAGAAAAGCAGGATTTAAGGTGAGAAAAAGAAGAAGCAACGCTGCCAAAGAGAATGGTGTTGCGGATAGGAGGAAGTCGATTCCAAGGTGAGGGACCTATGCTGGCAAAAACTTGATGTTCCTCTAGGTTGACCCATTGTCCCGGAACTTCATGCCTGTTATGACATTGTGTTTGATCTGTTTTGGTGAACAATAAAGTTAATTAATTGACTGAGATGAAAGAAATCGTATGGTTTTGGTCCAGTCTTTCCTGTTTCCAGGTAACAATTTGCATAAGAGAAATCATAAAATCATTAAAAAAACATCTACTTCAGGAAATTCCCAATTCTCCGCTACTAATTACAAAACTAAAATGGGCTAAATTTTACTTCGTTAAAAGTATTTCCGTTTTGTGATACTTCGTAACAAGTAGTACTGAAACTTTTACTTAAGTACCGTAGCGCGTTACATTTACTTCGTTACTGTACAACACTGTGCCATTGACATTTTGAGGTCATGTATAGCGTTCTTTCGTTCGGCCTCGGTTGAGCTACGGCGCTATGCAAATCTTATTATTATAATCATTGTTATAATTATTACTATTATTATTATTATTATTATTATTATTATTATTATTATTATTATTATTATTATTATTATTATTATTATTATTATTATTATTATTATTATTATTATTATTATTATTATTATTATTATTATTATTATTATTATTATTATTATTATTATTATTATTATTATTATTATTATTATTATGTTTTTTCCCTCCGAGGTACATATAACCCCTCAAGAGTTCTAAAATTAGGGGGCATTGTTCTGGAATGGCTAGTCTTCGCAGATGGTTTCATGAGTGCAAAAGGTGCTAGCATTGAAGCGTTGGATTTCTACAGATTAGGGCTGATAAAGAAAGGTAGTCTCTGTATTGTCTCCTGATATTTGGGCCAGGCGGCAGCCGACGAGGTTGGTCAGTGCGAGGACTTCCTGGTTAATTAGACTCAGAGTTTCAAAGATTTTTTCTTCTAAAATTTAATAGCGAATTGCACCAAACAGGAACTAGGAAAAACGACAACTCATTAACTAAGGTCTGGGGAAAATTAATAGGCCTATTATCCGTCCTCGTGATCCAATAGCGCAGCTTGGGTGTAACACTTTCTAACGCGGAAGTAGAAGAAAATGCGTAGGAAAGCAGTGCATTACTTACTAGTATCATATTCGTCGAGCTAAATTGGCAATTATCCTTTAGATTCAGTATAAATTCGGATGGCTTATGTATAACGTTGTTAAGAAAGAAGCAGTCAGTTACTGTTCACTGTATTTTGTTAGTCGATTCCACAGTGAATTTGAAGTCGACATGGGCTCTCATGTGGCATATTACTTTACGGCCTATTTCGTAATATTAACGCATAGCACGATCGTTTCAGTTAAAGGCCAGTGCACTGTACAGGGATGCGAAAATGGAGACCCATCGATGAAAATCGTAGCTGAGATACAGCAACTGAGGGTTGAGCTATTTGGTCATGTTAACAAGCAAGTTCAAAATATTCAAGATCTTTTGATTGCATCGTTTCAACAAATGACAAGTGAGCATGAATCCGTTATGAGAAGTCAAAATGACACCGTTATGAGAAGTCAGCTTGACGCCATTCTGAGAAGTCAAAATGACACCGGTATGAGAAGTCAGCTTGACGCCATTCTGAGAAGTCAAAATGACACCGGTATGAGAAGTCAGCTTGACGCCATTCTGAGAAGTCAAAATGACACCGGTATGAGAAGTCAGCTTGACGCCATTCTGAGAAGTCAAAATGACACCGGTGTGAGAAGTCAGCTTGACGCCATTCTGAGAAGTCAAAATGACACCGCTATGAGAAGTCAGCTTGACGCCATTCTGAGAAGTCAAAATGACACCGTTATGAGAAGTCAGCTTGACGCCATTCTGAGAAGTCAAAATGACACCGGTATGAAAAGTCAGCTTGACGCCATTCTGAGAAATCAAAATGACACCGCTATGAGAAGTCAGCTTGACGCCATTCAGAGAAGTCAAAATGACACCGTTATGAGAAGTCAGCTTGACGCCATTCTGAGAAGTCTTCAAGCAGTAGACGGACGTTCCCAGAAGTACGATATCGATATTAAGCAATGTCTAAGTATTCATGAGCTTCTTAATGAATCATTCCAAGAAATGAAAAGTCAGCATAACACTGTTATGACAAGTCTTCAAGCGATTGACCTACGTCTCGAAGAGCACGACATCGCCATCAAGAACCAAATTCACAATTTGTGGAAACTCACAAATGGTAAAGTAAAACGTGCATCGAGTAGTGGCAAGCATGCAGAACACTATCACTCACTTATGAAACTGTGTCTGCTGTAACTGTTTAAAAGTTTTATCACTCTGTCTTTTTTTGAGTGAAAGAGTAATCATAAACTAAATTTCAATTCTTCAGATTCGCCTATACGTTTCATAAACTTCGTAATAACAGCAATATCATGACCGTCATCATGGTCTTCATGCTCATCATCAATGTCATCATCATCATCATCATAATTAATAATAATGCTAATAATAAAATTCATAATAATAATATTATTAGTATTGTAACAATAATTATTACTGTAGTAATAATTATTATTGTAATTAATATAGAATCATTTCAAGAACTAAAATGTCAGAATGACACCGCTATGACAAGTCTTCAAGTGACTGACCGACGTCTCCAGGAGATCGACATCTGGATCAAGAACCAAAGTCAGAATGTGCCGAAACTCGCAAATGGTAAAGTGAAACATATCTTGAGTTATGACAAGCATCTTGGTTACTATCGCTCATTTTAAAAACTAAGTTTGCTCTACCTTGTTATTAACGCCTCAGATTCGCATGCGCGTTAACAAATTTCCTAAGAAAAACAAGTTTGCAATTATATTATTAATATTATTATTATTATTTTTATTATCCCATCATCATCATCATCATCATCATCATCATCATCATCATCATCATCATCATCATCATCATCATCATCATCATCATCATCATCATCATCATCATCATCATCATCATCATCATCATCATCATCATCATCATCATCATCATAATCATCATCATCATCGTCGTCGTCATCATCATCATCATCATCATCATCATCATCATCATCATCATCATCATCATCATCATCATCATCATCATCATCATCATCATCGTCGTCGTCGTCGTCGTCACCACCACCACCACCACCACCACCACCACCACCACCACCACCACCACCACCACCACCACCACCACCACCACCACCACCACCATCATCATCATCATCATCATCACCATCGTAATCATTGTTGTTATTATTATTATTATTATTATTATTATTATCATTATTGATGTTACTATTATCATACTATTATTATTGTTATAATTATTTCTTCTTCTTCTTCTTCTTCTTCTTCTTCTTCTTCTTCTTCTTCTTCTTCTTCTTCTTCTTATTATTATTATTGGTTTACCGCCCCCTTCTTCTTATTATTATTAGTTTCTGCCCCTCAACAATCTTCTTTCGGAGGAATCACTCTATACGGAGACACTCCTAATCCGCCTTTTGTCTGACCTTTGCGGTGCCATGGACGCTGGATTGATCTCTCCTTTGGTCATCTTTGACGTCAGCTCGGCTTTTGACAATGTTGACCATCCCATTCTCCTCCAACGCCGTCCTGTTTCTTTTGTGCTGACTGATGAGCCCATGAGTGGCATCCCTCTTTCTTGTCAGCGCGCAATAACTGTGTAGTTTTTGGCTCCTCTAGATCTGGCTGGGTCTCTGCCTTTTGGCCTCTCTAAGGGCTCAGTGCTAGTCCATTTGCTTTATATAATTTATACCGCTTCCATTGGCTTCTTATTTTAGGCATGTGGGCTTCTTAACCAGATATACGATGATGATGTTCAGGCGTACTTTCATTGTCGCCCTGATGGTTTACTAGGGTATAGATCCAGGTATTGGATTTAATATCGTTAGTGCCCAGGCCCATTGAAATCACCATGGATTAGAGCATGGCCAAAACCATGAACTTTAGTAGAACAACTATACAACAGATGACTCACGCTATGGAGGTCCTTTCTGGTTGGTTAGCCTCTAACCGCTTGCTTTCAAATGCCTCTCAAACTCAATTTATAAATCTGGCTGGGTGATGGTAGGCGACTGGCCTCTCTAAGGGCTCAGTGTGGCAGAAGCCTTTCCGCATATTACCTTCCTGGATGAGGTTCGGGATTTAGGAGTCGAGTAATCCTGGATCGTACTCTTACCTTCTCCCAACATGTTTACCAGCTTACCCGTAGCCGTTATTATCAACTACGCCAATTACGGGTTGTTCCTGTCTCATGATGCTACTGTTATCCTTATTCATGCTTTTTGTAACAAACAGGCTGGATCACTGCAGTTCAATTTTGGTTGGTCAGCTGCTCGGCTCATTGGACGCATACCGACATATGCCTCTACTTCTGCATACATGCCTGATGTGCTGCATTGGCTCCCTGTCCCGTAAAGTATCTGCTATAGGGTTGCTGTTCTGGTTTGGCGCTGCCTCTTAGGCTATGCCCTGGCTTATCTGTGTGAGCTCTGCCGCTCGGTCTCTGATTCAGTTGGCCGGCGTGCACTTCGATCTTCTTCGGGGGGGGGGGGGAGAGAACTTTTAGTCCTCAGGGCTCGCTCCACAAGTAGGCAACGCTTCTCTGTTGCTGTGCCCTCCATTTGTAATGGTCTTCCGCCTACTTCCCAGGGGTAACACATTTGCCTTTAACAAACTGTTCAAGTCTAATCTCTATTGCCGTGGTTGGGCTGAGAGAACTTTTAGTCCTCAGGGCTCGCTCCACAAGTAGGCAACGCTTCTCTGTTGCTGTGCCCTCCATTTGCAATGGTCTTCCGCCTACTTCCCAGGGGTAACACATTTGCCTTTAACAAACTGTTCAAGTCTAATCTCTATTGCCGTGGTTGGGCTGAGAGCGCTTCTGAGTAGGTTTCTTGAAGGTGCGCTATATTAAATTTCTGAATGAATAAATGATTCATTATTATCATCACTATTACTATTATTAATAAACCGTTAACCATAAAATTTAAAGGACCTAGTTTTTGATGTCGTGGTTGGCATTGTCTGAGGCAAAATGTCATAATGTGAGCTAGTGGGTCATACCCACTGACATTGCTATTCCTATGATGCCTATAGTGAACATTGTTTATATAAAGCTAAGTAGATTACATAATAATTATTTTAAATACTATCGTTTTTATTTCGGTTTCTAAGTATTTAGGCGAATCACATAGGCGGATGTCATGTCCCTTTGAGTTAACATGCGACAACTATTTGTGCAACGTACTCTACCAAATTAAATCCATTTTTAAACGCTTCGGTTCAGCAGAACGGTTAGCCGCAGGATATTAATCCATTTATCTAAGTTTGATATCCAACCCTTTCTGCGTCAGAGCTTAGTATCTGAACAAGCAACGTTCGTTGTACTTACATGCATCCAGTGAATGTTTTTTTTTATCACGATCCTGATTCCTGTGCACTGTAGATAAATATCCCGAATAACGAACGTGTAATATCTGTGTTATTCTAGGCAGCTGTAGTTCTGCATCTGATGTGCGTGATTGTTCTGATCTAAAAGCAAGTGGCCAAACTACAAGCGGCGTCTACGAGGTGTGCGTTGGATATCAACCATATCGAGTTTGTACTTATGCGTATTGTGACATGGACAATGGCACATCGCTGGTTTGTATTTCACCAATCAAATTTTTTTGTTGCAATGCATTCTATTACATTACTGAAATTATAATGACCACCTCTAAGAGAAGACTACTCAATGACAGTCCTAACATGAGAGCTGCAACAGATGAGTGCAGAAAATTTTCTAAAAGTAATATGAAGCAGACGCATTAATGCTAGGTTAGGTGGATAATCTCGTAGTGGCAATTCTCTCAAGTAACAATCGACATTTTGCACCGACATGCCTCTTGTTGTATGTCACGCTGCTGTCTATACGTTTTTAAGAATTGTCTCAAATATGCCACGGTATATCTGAAGGGACTCCTCTATTATTACTCATGGGTCTAATTAATATTAGTCCGTGAAGCATTCTACAAGTGTGACCCAAAGTCACTGCACTACCGAGGACATTACTGCTGACCGCCAGTTTCTTTATGCCGAAATAGCTGACATGTCTAACGATGATATCTAGAACTAAATTGGGCATCTGAGGAAGGCATACTGACGGATATGATTTGATGTAATCACAAAGAGGTTACTCCATATTCATATCCACCGTTATCCAGTCGCGGGCTTGTCTTCTGTTCCCTATTTATGGGGCATCCGAGCTAAACCTCTTTCCATGTCACACTGAAATTGTAATTTTCTGCCACCGTATTATTCATGTAATCCTGGATACTTCATTCACTCACTCACTCGCTCACTCATTCACTCACTCATTCACTTGTTAAACTATAAACTACATTTTATTAATGTTGAAGACTGATTGTTAATAGCCTTGACGTAAGTAATCAGACGTCCACGCCTGTCATACATTTAGACAGAGAGAGATGGAAACGTGAAAGACGCAGAATGATCGAAGAATGGTTGGGGCAGCGATGGCTATTGACAGGCAGAGGTGAAAGATGAGAAGTGAGAGACAGGCATTCGCTAGCTGAAGCGGGCAGCATCGGAAAGCCGACGATACAGGGCATCTCGTAAACGAGTTGACCCAGCATTGTCATTGGCTGAAGCGAATCGCAGACTCCATCTAAGTTATGTTAAGTTGTGGCTGTGTAAATAAGCTGCATAGATTTAATTAGTACACAAAACATCTAAGGACGTCTCGTATTCTTCGCAAGATACAACCGATCACCCACGCGCTACAGAAGCCCCAAGTCTCCCAAAGATTAGCCGCCGAACTTTATCATCGCTCGCCACCAGATATACTGTAAGAAGTTCTCCCCGTTGTCCGATGAAAAAGGCGACGTTGGATGAGAACAGGCATAGCCTCCAGCAATCATCATGTACTATAGGAATGTCTTCCGATTCTTTTCATTTATTCCAACCCGGAAGTGATTTGAAATCCTTGTTGCTACGCCAACTCTGGAAATTGTCGCTTCATCTAGGTCGATGCTTTCCATTCTCTCACTTCGTCACCTTCTGACTTTTACACAGAAATATTACAACTTGAAATCCTGGTCTCTTTCCTTCTGAACTTATTGCTATTACTCAGAGCTAAACTCTAAAACTAAGCGGACATCGATTGATACTTTAGGTATTGTATTCAGAGCGTCTGCTCTAAGGCGTGCCAGCGATCGCTGTCCTTGGTCGCCTATCAAAGGTACCGGCGAGCGATTTACCGCTCGCCTAGCCGAAGGCTACTCACCGTCGGTTGTCGCTCGCCGAGTTTGAGTTAGACTCTAAGACGCTAGACGAACCTGGACCCAGCCAATTAGGCCATATTTTATTTACCTAATTGAGATTAGGCCCTACTTTAATTTACTTACTTACGACAGCAGTGAATGCGTGACATGGCCTGCCCTAATAACTGCTGACTGATCACTCCAATTTCGTGCAATACGATCGGCCATAACAAAACTGCCGACACCTCACGCCGCGTGACATCATCCGTAGCATCACCAATTTCGGAAATTATTTTAAACAACAATGGCGGCGAAGATGAGCAAGTCGAATAATAATGTACAGTTGAGCACGTATCTGTCATGGAAATTTGGCGACTCGTTCGATATCGATGTAGTCGAAATAGAAATCCGTCGGACTGTGAACAAAATTAACTGCATGTCCTGCAGAAAGCACGCCGATAAAATTCGAATGGATTGCCGGCTGAAAGGTCAAACCAAAAATGAGTGTTTCAACTAACGTTGTGAAAGCCGTCACACGTCATCTTACGTCAATGGTAGGTTTCGAGGAAACCTACCATTCGTTCATTCATTCTGAGAATTTATATAGCGCCTCTCCAGATAGTTACTCAGATAACTGAACTTAAGTGAGATAGATCTACTAGATAAGTACTATATGCAGCGATACGAAAAATTACGAATAGGCGTACGATACACAAAATACGCTATACACGAGAGCTCCCGAGGTCGATCGCGTATCGCTCGCCTACTCTATTCAGCGCGATCGATTTTCAACCCGCCTACTATTTTCAAATCAGACTCATTGGTTATATTAAGGGTGCTATAGAAGTAAATGGATTAAATTAACCCGCGAGGCAATATCTCAAAAAGAACTAAATGAAGGCTTGTTTTTTTATTGAGTCTATGGATTCAACATTTATGTATTTGGAACAGCACGGGACAAAATATAGGTCCTATCTTGAGGAAAATAATAGCTTCTGTTTTAGCGTGTGTGATTTATTTCAACTGTGAAGCATTTAGGAACAATATGTAGCATTCCGTCAACCGTTTACAGGTTTTTCAGAGACGCAAAGATGGCAGTATCAATTTTAACAGAACGTGGGCTGAGTATAAGCAGGGATTTGGAAATCGAAGTGGCGAATTCTGGCTCGGTAAGACTTAAAAAATTACATACATGTATATTACTAAGGCCCACATGAGGAAGTGTAGAATTTTAAAAGAAATTTTATGAATTGTCTGTAAAGTAACTTCTCTAGTCCTTGCTGTAAGTGAGAGTTAATTTGAAGTCGTTTGGCGGTACAGCACACTGTGTTGTAGAAATAATTATATTTTCGCTTCACCGATAGAAACCTTTAGTAGCCCTAATACAAAATACTGATTTGGCTCTAACTATGCTAACATGTTTCATTTGAGCTTAAACTGGGTAATTCTGGTAGATTATGCAAATCATCTTGAAAAGAACGCTATCCAAGTAAATTCGAAGTCTTACGACTTACGAGGAGGTCAAAAAGAATATTAAATAGGCTTAATGATATCACCACGTGAATTTTTCACTCTTTTTGGTCTTGAGCAAGCAATATTTGTTGTAGGTAACGAAATGCTTTATCTTCTGACATCAAAACGGAACTACAAACTGCGTATTGATTTGGAAGACTTTCACGGAAATAAGACTTTCGCGGAATATACGAGATTTTCTATCACTACATCGGCCGATCATTACAGATTAACAGTCGGTGGATATTCTGGAAATGCTGGTAAATTTTAAGCTTTGTCTTAGAAGGAGGAAGGAAAGTTGCAAAGACGGAAGAAGGTGACAACGAAGAAGAGTAGCTGAGGAGGATAAGCGTACTAATAGTATTACTATACTAATACTATTAATACTGCTACTACTAATACAAATAATTTTGTAGTACTACTACTACTGCTACTACTGCTGCTACTGCTACTGCTACCGCTGCTACTACTACTACTACTACTACTACTACTACTACTACTACTACTACTACTACTACTACTACTACTACTACTACTACTACTACTACTACTACTACTACTACTACTACTACTACTACTACTACTACTACTACTACTACTACTACTACTACTACTACAACTACTACTACTACTACTGCTAGTAGTAGTACTACTACAACAACAACAACAACTACTACTACTACTACTACTACTACTACTACTACTACTACTACTACTACTACTTCTGCTACTACTACTACTACTACTACTACTACTACTACTACTGCTACTAGACCCTAGTAGTAGAAGTAGTAGTAGTAGTAGTAGTAGTAGTAGTAGTAGTAGTAGTAGTAGTAGTAGTAGTAGTAGTAGTAGTATTAGTAGTAGTAGTAGTAGTAGTGGTAGTAGTAGTAGTAGTTCAGCATGGTTCAGCAAACATACATGCATATGTACGTGCATAAAATGCAATCATGCATGCATACAAACATACAAACATGCATACATGCATACACACTCACACATAAAATGTATCTTTATGTTAAGCCAATTACGTAGTGCTATTTAAGAAATCTCATGAACGATAACAATAGAACAATCTGACAGACAACAAATTTTATGGCTTGTGGTGTACTTTTTAATCCAAAGTGACTGATAAAATGCATTGCCAGGGCCTAGAGCAACACCTCTCTCTGTTGTAGCAAGGCGATTGGGCATTTTCGCCAAAGTAATCTCCTTGTTTAGCATAAATTGCGACTGAAGGTGCAGCAGTGAAAATGCTTTCATGTTAACTGCAGGTGACAGTCTGAAGTGGTATAACGGCGACCGATTCTCCACCAAAGATGTAGATAACTGTGACTGTTCCATGACGTATGGCGGAGGATGGTGGTACGGCAACTCATACGGCGGTTGCTCTGCTAATCTTAACGGCATATATTATCACCAATATGATACTGGACTTCAATGTATAGGAATTATCTGGTATCCTTGGCACAACTCTGATTACTCGTTAAAGGCAACGGTAATGAAACTTGTTCCAGTGACTTAGAACATACATTATTGTGTATTTGGAAACAAAATCCAGTACATTCGATAACTTGGTGTATCATGGCATTCTTAATTATAGATCATCTTCTATATACCTTGCGCTTAATTTTGGTAACTATAATTTAATCAGACATCTGCAAAGCCCCGCTAAAGAGTAATTAATCAGAGGCTGATTTGTTTGTCTTGATTTAAGTTTAATATTAAATTAGTTTATGTTCTCAAATGGCATACATTGTCTCAAAATGATGCAGATACGCAGCACGGTTTCTTGAATACCAAGTGAAATATGTACTAATCACTATAATTCTTTAGTGGTTAATGAAAGGATTCATTCTGAGTTTCGTTTGAAGAAACACCAGAGTAGGTCTCTCTTTGCCAGACAATGGATATAAACATAAATAGTTCTTTCTGTTTATGACAATATGCAGTGCTATTTGCACTAAATCGCAAAATGTCATAGAATGTATCAATCAGTATTAATCGGGTAAAAAGAATGAAACATATTTATACTAAATTGTTTTCACGGGAAAAGAACCGGAAGCTGTTGGCAAACTTATTAGCTAAACTGTAAACATAAATAAAATAAATAATAATCTTCGTTTTATATTTTCAAACTGACAATTACGCAGTATGATTACAAATCAGTGTAAACAGATGATCACAAGTTATTACAGGAGTCGAATTTAACTTATTTTAAAGACAGCAATGACAAATCTCGTCAATCATTAATGATGAGTAAATATTGGTTAAAATCGATAGGTAGTTTTTAGGTTTATATCTTTTAATATTAACTTTACGCTTAATTCCTTTGTTTAAAATATTAATCGGATTTCCTCGAGCATTTCTAGCTTATTGCAATGTAGTCCCGAAATATCCATATTCAGCTTAAACAAACTATCACTGCTTAGCCCATTTCTCAGAGTTAGCGGACCATTTAAATACAGAAAACTCGGATGTCATACTTTCAATTAATACTTATTCCATATTTAGAATACATTTTAATCTGCTTTTGTATGCGAGCAAAATATGCCTTAAGAAATAAGTTTTGTGAGCCTTGCTCACTTGGTCTTTCTTCAACCGATTCGAAAGCTTACAAATAGTAGGTTGAAGCTGGAAAATCTATATTCAGTTCATGCAAATGATCACTCATTAGCATGCTTCTTATGTTAAACGGACATTTCATATAGGCCTACAGAAACGTTGTTGCTATTACTAGTTTGATATTCAGAATTCACTTTAATCTCTGCTTTTTGTATACAAGCAACTTATGCTTTAGGAATTAAAATTTGTGGTCACTGCTAATTTGTCTGTTCTTTTAACCAATTCTCAAGTTTACAATAGCAGGTGTTACACTGGTGAATATGTGCCAACATTAATAACACAATCAGAAAGTTTTAAGGAACATGCTTTAATTTTTTGCACAGCAAACATATGCTGTACGTTTAGAATGCTGCCTTAAGCATTAACAGATAGGGCCTATGTATAGAAGAAAGGTTTTCTAAATTGATTACAAGGATTTTTACTGATGTTCAAGATGAATGTTATTTTTTATTTTAAAAGTGGGCCTATTATTACCGTCTTACAGTAATCGTGAATTAGTTTCAACATTGATGTTTCGCGTTTTGTCCTTCATTGTGACGTTTTTTTTCAATTTCATAAACTGCTGAACTACTTTTATCACTTTTTGTCATAATTATTAATTATGGTATTGATATTTCTATTTTACATCACAGAAGTGATCATATGTTAAACCTAATTCTATCATGTCTGTACATGTTTCTTTATGTATTTCTACCTTTGTGGTGAATAAACGTATATTATATTTGTTTCCAATATTCGCCTTACGTTCAATTTGTTTCAAACTTGACGCCTATTAATTAATTACTTCTTAGCGCAATTTGTTGAGGTGAATTTTTATTCTTATGCAGAATATTTGCGCTAACTTAAAGTTTTATTTCATTTTTATAGCATTTCTGATGTCCGCATGTTTAGCTATTAGTTGGGAGTGATACTAATCGCAAATTATCATAGTATGAGACAGGCAAAAGAAAACATAGAAGGAAATAAAGGAATGAAATGGGAAGAGGCAAAAGTAAACCACACGCATAAGTCACAGAAATTAGATATAGCAGCTTTGAGCGGTCCAGGGAGAAGAGTCCTAGTGACTTATTCCTTGGAAATGAGTAGATTAGAGGATATGGTGAACGATACAGGCAGTTGGTCTAGACAGTAGAATTGCTAGAAGAGAGATAGACGACAAGCGCATCAGCTCGTAATTAAGTGATCAAACGAGAACTCAAATTAACATCGCAGCTTATGGGCCAATCACACTTTCACTACGCAGACAACAGGAAGGACAAGGACACATAGAATGAAACATAAAGACAGGACGAAGCACCGTAACAGTAGACAGACGCATGAAAGTAATCAAGTACATAAAGGGACATGCAGGCATAGACTGGTCAGCGGTCAAGCGATTACAAAGAACTGGTTAAGACACAATCTAAACTGAGATCAGCCGAGAGAGCCAGACTGCTTAATGGGAGAGTGGAGGCTTACAGAAGGGAGAAGGGATAAAAGGTGGAAAGCGAAGACAATGTGACATTCGGTACGTAGCTGACAATCGTTGGTTACGTTCCGGATTGCAGGCGACTTGGACTCGGAAGAGCAGACTGAAATCTCTTGTACTTTTGATGACGGGTATGTTCGTGTTTTAATAATATAATAATATTATATCTTGTAATACAAGCGAGTGACTCTTTCTTTGATCTGCTAGTTCCCAGTCTATCTGATTATAGGATGCATCAATCACGATCAATCGCATAGTAAAAATGATAAATATATTTAAACAAAGATGCTGTTTTAGGCACAGTGAAGCAACAAAAGTTGTTTGCATACTCATTGGCTAAACCGAAATCAGTTACAGTGTATTGTACCCAGTCATTAATTAAATCCAATCGGAATTTTAAAATTGAAATAACAAATCGCGTCAGTGTATAATGTAATGTCTGATTGATGAGTAATTTCCGCCAGCTGATGTCGATATGGATAGAAGGTGAAATGCTGCCGTGGAATCCAATATCATGATCCGTTATGGAATGAGAGTTAGGCCGTCACGTCTTTTCCCATCCGTTCTGTAAAGCCCGGAGGGCTCCTTCACCGCTGGAAAACCCTCGGGACTAAGAACCCGACAGATTAGATCATTGAACTTGCATGTTTGGCGGATCTGCCTGGTCCCAGGGAGTTTGAACGCCAACGCATATACAATGACAGTTTCAAAAGATCGACAACAAACGTTTAATGTCTACAGACATCCACTAATGCACACAAAAATACTTAATGCGGTCAAACAGTTAATGAATTGCGAATCCAGAATATTATGGATCAATTGACTCGGAGCAGGTTTAGCCAATTGCATACGATGAACTCATGTTATGTGCACTACTTTTTGCATTGTAAATATTCGGTAGGACTCGAACACCACAAACCGAGAGAAAAATAGCAAGTAGCAACTATAGAAATTGTTTTTTTATGTGAAAGCTCGAATCAGTATACGCCATCAATTAGCAACAAATCCATGCGTGGGTAGGTAAACAAAGCAGGAGACAGAGCACACAATGTTTGAATGTCATAATACTAAAGTCTACATTCATCAGCCTCTACCCCTTTGTTGATCGTCAGCATAATCGCTACATGTCGCATTAGACTCTAGAGGTTAACTGTAGTCTATATATCTATTTCAATAATAATTTCGACGCCTTAGTGTCGGTTCTGACGAGTGTATGTATACTTGCATTCGGTGTGATGAAAATTTCGCCACTGGCATGTTAAACTCGCGGCGCAGGACGTAACTTGGACTATGGATACGACTGGTAATCGAAGAAATAAGGCGTCGTCCACGTACGCAGTGATTGGCCTTCGTTTCATCTCTCGCAATAGATGGTTTTTATTAGATACGGTATACAGTACTTCACTAAGGAAAGTACTTCACTGGGTACTGTATGAGTACAACTGCTTCATTGCTTAACGTTGTAAATGTAACATATAAAAAGATGAAACCCAGAAATACATCAGAGACACACAAAATTGCATTAGGGAGAACAGTTCTTTTTTTTCAACCCGGCGCTATATGAATCCATAAGAACCAGGTAGTTGGTCAGCATCGATGCCAAGTCAGAATAACATTCCGTGAAGCCGTCGAAGATATCGCAACAGAAACTGCATCGTTACATCCATATCTGTAATGTAATGTAACAGAGCATTTATACAGCGCCTCAGTACCTCACAGAAGCGCTAAACACGAGGCTAACAGTCAGTTGAACAAGTGCGTTTTTAGTCTAGAAAATGCAGCAAAACCTCTTATGTATAACTTCTTGTTGTCAATAATTCACCTGGAACCTTTAAGATATGAAGTTCTTGCCGGACTATAAATGTGCTAGTTTTCATAAATGGGTGGTAGGTGAACATACCTCATAATTCATTTATATGCGTATGCCTAATAGATGAAACGATGGTGGTGGATGACCAAAAATGATGACCACCAAATAAGTGTACACACTGGCGAGGACCAAAATCGAACTGCTGAACCACGTCCGAACCCGCAAGCAAAGGTACTTCGGACACATCATGAGGCAGCCAAAGGAAAACATCGAAGGCAGCCTGATGACGGGTCTCGTAGAAGGGGTTCGCAACCGCGGGAGACAAAGAATATCATGGATTGACAACATTAAAGAATGGATTGGACTATCTGGGACCAGCCTAATGGTTGCAATACGAGATAGGAAACGATGGACAATGTTGACACATTCCTGTTGCCTACCATCGCAAAGCGACGACGGCGACATGACATGACAATAGATGAAAAGTATGATCGAATAAATTTGTATCAAATTAAATTTAAAAGTGCATGATGCAGAAAAGACTAATGGCTTCCACATTATTACGTAGGGCCTACGATTTAAGTTTCCGCGCTATCTTAATTACCTCAGTTATTTGTTGCCTTAACTACTACTACTACCACAACAACAACAACAGTAACAACAAGAACTACTACTACTCTTCCTATCCTAATCCATCCGATCCTCTGCCTTCCAAGCTTTCTTGTCCTCAACAAAACCCGCCGTAACAGTTCCGGTCTGTCTGGCACCCGGACTCGACCTCCGATGGACAACGATCTTTGGTCAACCATCGGATGCGACGTAGCGCTCGTGAATAATAACTTATGAACATTCACTTTCTTAATAACGTTTAATATCGTATTAATTAGCTTATGGAGCGCTTCTCTTTAGTTCTTTTTCAACGGAGCTACATGAAGACTACTAGGATTGGGGTGTATAGAGCGTGATGCAATTGCTTATCAATGTAGGAAATTGTATGGCCTTCCACAACGGATATCCGTTCACTACCGTAGACTCTGATCATGACAGGTCGAATAAGAACTGCGTTGAGTTTCACCATGGAGCTTGGTGGCACGACAACTGCCTCTGGTCCCATCTCATCGGCTTGTGTTTGCGTGGATATCGTGCGACGTTCGACAACGGTGTAAACTGGAAATTGTATCGTGGTTACAGTGCGTCTGATTTGAAAATAGTAGGCGGGTTGAAAATCGATCGCGCTGGGTCGAGTAGGCGAGCGATGCGCGGTCGACCTTGGGAGCTTTTGTGTCCAGCATATTTTATGTATCGTTTTCGTTCGTACAGCTGCATATAATAATCATCTAGTAGGCCTATCCCAATTCTGTTATATGAGTAGGTCTCTTGAAGAGGCGCTATATAAATTCTCAGAATGAATGAACATTCACTAGAAACCTACCATTGACGTAAGATGAAGTGCTGACTTCACAACGTTGGTTGAGCCTTCAACATACTTTGAACACTCATTTTTGGCTTGACCTTTCAGCCGGCAATCCATTCGAATTTTATCGGCGTGCTTTCTGCAGGACTTGCAGTATATTTTGTTCACAGTCCGACGGTTTTCTAATTCGGCTACATCGACATCGAACGAGTCGCCTAATTTCCATGACAGATACGTGCTCAACTGTAGGGCTACATTATTATTCGACTTACTCATCTTCGCAGCCATTTTTGTTTAAAATAATTTCCGAAATTGGTGCTGTTACGGATGATGTCACGCGGCGTGAGGTGTCGGCAGTTTTGCTATGGCCAATCATATTGCACGAAATTGGAGTGATCAGTCAGCAGTAATTAGGACAGGTCACGGCACGCATTAACCGCTGCCGTAATTAAGTAAATTAAAGTAATCTCTATTAGGTAAAAAAATAATGGTCTGGCTCCAGGTTCGTCTATCGTCTTGGAGTCTAACTCAGACTCAGCGAGCAACGACCGATTGTCACCGACGGTGAGAAGCCTTCGTCTAGGCGAGCGGTAAATCGCTCGCAGGTACCTTCGTTAGGCGAGCGACCAAGGAGAGCGATCGATCGCTCGCCTTAAATCAGACGCACTGCGTGGTTATGATTACTATCTGAGGACTACAGAAATGATGATTGCTCCTGTGAATAATTGATCATAATATGAGAGTAACCGGACTTGGATCTTCACTTAGCATTTCTGGTCAACCCCTCTGGCATGATGCAGCACTCGTGATTTAGCTGGTACCCTAAGCTTAGCTGTAGATGAGTGCTTTAGAAATTTGGAGCTTACGATTACAATTACATGACTACACTTTCGTTTGCACGCTGTATGTCCGTAACATGTGATGATTAGGAATCGACCTTTTTAGATCGTCATTGTGTTATGAAGACACTTGAAATGACACTTTAAAGTACCTCCGAATAGAATTTTTTAACCTTGCTTTTTATCCTTCATTGATTTAATAATAATAATAATAATAATAATAATAATAATAATAATAATAATAATAATAATAATAATAATAATAATACTAACATCGGTAATTTCTAAGGTGCCGTGACACAAGGGCGCCGAACACAAGAAAATTGCTAATCGACATAAGCCTTATTGTACAGAGAAGTCCTAAAGTTTAGTCTTGAAAGACTCAACTGGGTCAGCAGAACGAATGGGCTCTTTGCCGCCTGGAAGAGGAAGACTGTTCCAACACTTGGGGCCGGAGGTTGAGAAAGCGAGGTCCCCGAAACACGTCTTCGACCTGCGTACCCATATCTCTCCTTTAAATGATCTCAGCCGACGTCCAGCGCTTGAAGAAGGCATGTCTATGCAGTATGTCCTCAGACAGTACTCTAGAAATAAAGTTTCTGTCGTCTTTTCTCGAAGTTCGAAACAGTGGGGTCGAGGGCGCAGACCATACGGTCGATTTATCTTAGGTAGGAAGAGGCTGTACAGTACGTGCACATCACATTGTATAACTGCACGCAGTAGCCGTCGTCAGGCCCCATTAGGCTGGGTGAGCGTAGAATAGACGCGCCGTAGTCGGGGCTCTAGCCACATCATGAAGAGCGGCTGAGGGCAGTCCATGTACTCTCAGAACGCTACGGGCGTAGACAGAGAATTGATAATTGAAAATTTCTCTGAAAATGAGGCGGATACGCAGTGCAGTTCTAAGCTTACCAAGTGTATGTGCTAATCATAATGATGCCTTGCTGGTGCTGGTTAGAGAGAGGCTACATCCTCAGCTTCATTTGAAAAACAACACTCGACCGTGGTTCTAAACATTAATCTCTTTCCTGTCATAATATCACATGCTGCCAATTACACTAATTGCAAATTATCGTAGAATGGATCAATCACGATAAATCACACGATGGAAAGAAAACACATTTAATTAAACCAATTTTGTTCTCACAGTAAAGTAACCACAAACTGTCGGCAAATCCATTAACTAAAATGTAGCCAGTAATTAAATTATGACGAAATTTTCAAATGGAAATGAAATTCTCATTGTTTATTACGATATCTGCTTGACGAGTAAAAACGAAGAAGTTACATTGGAGAGATATTTTGTCCAGTTTTATGTCCTACTTTAACTTTTTGTTTAATTCATTCGGTCAATATCCTAGTCAGATTTTCCTGTAGCATTTTATTAGTTAAAAAAGAATAGGGCCTATGTAACGCTAGATATATCCAGTTTTTGTTTATACACATGCTCGCCTCAGTCTAGTGCGCAGATTAATGTAGGCTAGCTTTCTTTAACATGTATATAAAAACGTGGGTGTCATACTTAATAGCCTACTAGCTGGATACCAAGAATTTATATTTACTTGCTTCTTATATAAGAGCAAATAATTATGCGTTAAGAACTTAGATTTGTAAGCGTTGTTCACTTTGTTCTTTGATATTTTAACCGATTCAAAATTTTACAACAGCAGGTTTAACATTCGAGCAAAACTAATGACGTGTTCAAACAAGTTTAAAGTAGACCTAACTTGCTCTGATTTTATGCACAGCTATTTGCATAGCTATTTGTTTACTTCAAAATGTGTCCCAGAATTAGTATTTATCTGAGGTCGCCAAAATACGCCGTATCCTGTAATTAAATAACTTGTAGTTAAGACTTGACTGAATGTTTTAATAGGTCGTTGTAGGACATTTGTCTAGTATGACATAATAATTATACAGACAAAGTTTAATTTAGCTATACATGTATGTATGTCATGTGTGATCACGAACATTTTATTATTCTCACACTAGCGATTATCTGGCAGGTTCCGGTTTGGAATCACCCGGGCAGCTGCAGGAACTGATAGACAGAATAAATGATGGCAGAATAAATACGCAGAATAAAATAATAAGCATAATATTATAACAATGACTATAGGCCAATAAAAACGAATAATAACGTTGTAGCGTGTCATCTTGATTAGCAGGTCCGGCAGAACTTATTATTTATTAAATGAGAAACAACTGTGGGGAGTTAGTATTAGGAAAAAAAGGGACTAACATCGCTCCAACAAACATCAAGGATGGACGAAGGGAGATTATCATATCGACTGTATAGAGGACAAACGTAATATGTCCAATGCTTAACACCATGGACATGTTACGTTTGTGCTCTATACAGTCGATAGGCGTCTTCCAAAATTTTGCTGCGATCTAGCAATGCTCCATTTTTGAGGCGTTCGCTTACTGAAGAAGCATTAAAATTTGTTCTAAAACGTATTGCTTATCACATAGGCCTAAATAAGACACAAGGACTTCGGTACAGTCCACATGTTTTTGCGTTTAGGCCTACTGGGTTAGATCTCACATAAACTTATATGTCAAATTTATGGCAATCGATTTCATGAATTGGGACAAAATTCGTCGTTTCCTATACTTTCGTAAAGTCTGCTCACGTAGATTCTACCGGCGACAGAATGGGTTCACTTTCTAGAATTCATTCCATGAGAGGGTTATATTGTAAAAATACCTTTACTTCCGCCAAAGCTTTCCTGCCCAAAAATCATGCCGGGGAAAGCTAAGTTGTTTGCCAGAAATTTGCAGCACAAATGAATCAATCATGCCATCAAAGTCAGTTTGGAACCCTTCGCAAAGAAATGTCGTCACCACTTTCCAGAGATGATCTGCCAACACTCATGCCTATCCCAATTTATACAGCGCCCGAAACACCGCTTCTATTTGGCATCTGTGACAGAAATATGAGGGGACATCGAAATACGTCGTATCCTATAATTAAATAACTCTTTGCTAAGACCTCAACATATATACGCTATCATGGCAGTCTGCGATCATTATCTCGATGTCTGTATGATGATTTTTGTCTAGAGTTGATTATGTCGGTATCTAGAAAGATGTTTGTGACATGTCATGATGTGATCACGTACATTTTTCAAAGACCACATAATCATGTGATGCTTCAATTTGAAGCCGACAAATTATAGACATCCTCTGGCAGGTTCCTGTTTGCCTATTTGTTCCCACAGTTTTTCACGACCTCATTGTCTGTTTATCTTTAAATTGGTTTGCACCCTAATTCTTGGTATAGGTCAGATCCCATGACTTTCAAACATGAAATTATTAAGTTACTTGTATTTATTACAGTAATTATGCCGAAGAATGTGTATTCTGTTCCAGGGGCGCGGCCAGGCTTTAAAAAATTGGACGCACACCCCTCCCGTCTCCTCCCATCCACACCAGTCCTCTGTCCACCACTCGTAGTCATACACTGAAAATGACACAGAGTGACTAATAAAAGTACAGTATAACACATGCATATGATATCATATGATATTATTTATACATACTCGTATGGTAAACCAAAATTACACAGTGAAATTGTAAAAAATATCCATACGATGCTTAATCCTTGTATGGATTTGATTTGGTGGGTGGACGCACGTGCGTCCAGTGCGTCACGCTGCCGGCGCCCCTGTTCTGTTCTATTCTGTTCTGCGATCTGACCTGCAGCTAAGGCAAATCAAGGCTATAGTTGCTACAGGAGTTCTTATGATTGCACTAATAAGCTTATGTTGTGAAGTTCATATTATGTGTCTAAACCTTAACGCTGACAAGTTGCATTAATACGATGTTCTTTTCACTATGTTGCAGAAAGTTATGGCAGAATTCCAGTAGAAGTCTTTGTTGTGGACTCAACCATTTCGGCTTTACTTCAGCAGTAATGCTGTCATCGATATATATATATATATATATATATATATATATATATATATATATATATATATATATATATATATATATATATATATATATATATATATATATATATAGCCTATTGCAAACTAGCGTCCGTCCACATGACTCAGCAGGACAATTAGTATGCAACTCTACTCTAATGCTGGAGTTGAACGGGAGTGCAACAAGACCATTGTTTATCGTTCATTTCGGTATAAACATGTTTGAGCTGATGCATATGTTGTCAAAGATTAGCAGTCAGTAATCGTGGATATTTGTTTGTCAGTCGAATCTCCAGCGTATGCGTATCGACATGAGCTCTCTTATGGCGTATTATTTTGCAACATTCGCGGTGATACTAACGCATAACATGATCTTTCCAGTGAAAGGTCAGTGCACTGTACAGAACTGTGAAAATGAAGACCCATTGATCAGCATCGTTGCAGAGATACAGCAGCTGAGGGTTGAGCTATTTGATCAGCTAAACAAACAAGTTCAAAGTATCCACAAGCTTCTTAATGAATCCTCTGAGAAAACAAAAAGCCAGTATGATACCGTTACGATAAATCTCAAAGAACAAGTTCCAAGAATTCATGAGCTTCTTAATGAATCACTTGAAGAAATGAAAAGTCAGCAAGATGCCGTTGTGGCTAGTCTTCAAGAGGTTAAACGATCTCCTCAAGAACATGATTCATGCATCAAGCAAGTTCAAAGTATTCATGCGCTTCTTAATGATTCCATTCAACAAACAAAAAGTCAGCATGATACCGTTTTGAAAAATCTCCAAAAAGTTGATCGACGTTCCAAAGCTCATGATATCTACATCAATCAAGTTCCAAATATTCATGAGTTTCTTAATGAATCGTTTCAACAAATGAAAAGTCAGCATGACACTATTGATATAAGTCTTCAGGCAGTTGACCAACGTCTCCAGGAGTACGATATTTCCATCAGGAAGCAAACTGAAAACTCGTGGAAACTCGTAAATGGTAAAGTGAAACTTGTATCGAGTAATGACAAGCTTACTGAGCACTGGTACTCATTTTTTAAACTTAGTATGCTCTATCTTGTTCAAAGCTTTATTTCCATGTACATGTTCAAGTTAAACTGTAGGTATAAAGTAAATTTCAGTACATAAGATTGCCAAAACTCTGAGTTCGTGCGCGTTATTAATAAATTTCGTTATCAACATCACCAACACCTACAACCATATCAATAGTACTATATCGGTTTTTCCGAATTAGAAATGATCCCTCAGAAATTTAGGTTAGGAGTAACGTAGTTCGTTATTATCATTTCTATTATTATGTCTATTATTATTATTATTATTATTATTATTATTATTATTATTATTATTATTATTATTATTATTATTATTATTATTATTATTATTATTATTATTATTATTATTATTATTATTATTATTATTATTATTATTATTATTATTATTATTATTATTATTATTATTATTATTATATCATAACGTTTGGCTACCCTTTTACTATACTATTACATTACCATGGTCCTCACGTATTTTATCTGCTCATACTTGAGAGGACATTAAATGTAAGTTCAAATTTCTCTTTCCTCCAACAATTCCAATAAAAAGTAATGTTTGGTTTTGGTTAAAGACACTAAAATGAGTTAGTTTGCAAGAAAGTTTTATATTTGTGTTTTCCATCTATGAGAAATTAACGTTAGAAATCCGACCTATTATTATATGTCCTATACTTATCCAGCATAAAGTAACCACGCTCTAATTTGCTAAATATTTTTCAAACTAGCGATTATCATATGTACAGGAAGCTTCTCTTGTGATTTATTGATCTATTACCTATCTAAGTGCATTCATTTGGTCTTCCAGATTGCTGAAATGACTGAGGGAAATTTAAACTAATTCTGCGTAAGTTATTATTCTCGTCCTCGAAGGCAACGCTCGTCAAATTTTACAACCCTTCATCGCTATTGGTCTACGGGCGGAGCTACACAACGCATGCGCGCATGATAATGTGACCTTAGATAGAAACGCTCTAAGCTACCACGTAGTTACGGGCGACGATGCTTACTAAAGTAAATGCGTCAGTGAGCGACGGAATGAGCAAACGCGTTAGTACGTAAGCTAATGGGCGTTAGAGAGAGAATCAGTTAAAGCGAGAGGATGAACGTGAGACATCCAGTTTTAGCATGTGAGTTAGCATCTAGCTCACATTAAGTGCCAAAGAACGTGAAATGAAGCCAAAGGCTTACCTTGCCTGAAAGCATTCTATTAACTAGGCTACTGCCTATTCCTTGTCAAAACGCAGTTTTTATTTAATTAGTCTAACTTTCCAGTTGGACAAAACTGCGAAATTAGAAAATACAATTACTGTTACTTCTGATCACACATTCATAGCTTAAAGGCTGCTTATTACATGCCGCAAAAAATGAAATTTAATTATGCTTAAATGAACTGGGAAAGTTCATCAGGTAGGCCTAGGCCTAATCTGTACTAATCTTTGGCGTGTTTTGCAGTTTCAGTCAGGCAGATTGAAATATCATGATTATGCGCAATCGAAATCGTAATCTCCAAACTTCTAAAGCGCCACTCGACGGTCAAGCGCAGGGCACAACCTATTCACGAGCGCAAAGTAACAAGCAACCGTGAAGCTATGAACCTGTGATCAGTAGTAACAGTAAATTGTAATTAATAATTTGCAGACATCGGTAACACAGACATGATTCTAATAAGGCTTAAGACACTTACCAAAATCAATGTCGAACCAATTGCAATTTTAGAACACAAAGTCTAGAATCAACTACAAAACCTACTCAGAAAATTGATTATGTCAGACTAGTATTCCGTCGTAGTAGTTCCTGTTTAACGACACTGTGTGATAACATAGATCAGTAGCGTAGCCATCCTCCTATATCCAGTCTTGGGACTGGCACTGTCAGAGTGCAAACAGTGGCGGAGTTCGTATTCCGTCAACAAGCGAACTTTACTAATAGAGAACACTCAAGCATATCCTAGATAACCTAGAACAATTTTCCAAAATTTATAAAATCTGCATAGCAGGCTCACGCTTACACAAATATGTGTCTATTTACTTAGCAAGACGTACAGCGACGGTTAACATAATCAAATATCGATATGGGCACCAAAGCCAAGAAGTTATCAGTTCGACATATGGGCTAATGAAATGGTAATTAAGCTTGGTGGACATACGTAGATTCGAAATAAACCCGAATTAATGTCAACATGTTATGCTTTTATCAACTCCAGCCTCATTGTTCTCTCAACCACCCAGGCATGATTAGGAAGTTTATCGTTGAAAAGCGATCCGTGTCAAGTAGACCTATAGTATAGAGAGTAGACCAAACGTCTTAATTATTTACAACAATAGACAAGAAAATTCCACGGGTACTGTGTTGCTTTGATGTACGCTCACTAATTCTAGTAGGCTACTATTTGTAACTTGATGCTTTATGTGTAGTTTAATAGGGACTTCGTTTTGGTCTAAGCACGCTGTAAATAATATATATGCTTTTAATATAATATAGTTTACTATATATATAAAGTCTAATATATATATGTATATATATATATATTTTTATATATATATATAGTTTAATATGGAGTCATTGACTAGGAAGGTTTTTATCCATTATCGTTAGTGACTGGAGGTTATTTTCAAACAGTTATTGTCTAGGGTTATTTGACGGTACTCTATCGTTTGCTAACCACATCTCAAGCCTCTCTCGGTCTAGTTTTTATCATTTAAGACGTCTTCGTGTTGGCCGGCGTTCTGTTCCTTCCTCCACTTTCGCCTCCATGGTGCATGCCTTTATTTGCTCACGCATTGATTAATGTAATTCTTTGCTTGTTGGTTTACCGAAATCTCGTATCTTTCCACTCCAATCGGTGTTGAAGGCAGCTGCTCGCCTGAATGCCCGCCTTCCACGCTACTCTCATATCTCGACTTTTATGTCTGAGCAGTTGCATTGGCTTCCACTGACAGCGCCTATCCAGTTTAAAATTCTTTTCCTTACTTCTCGAGCGTTCCAGAGCAAAGCTCCCCGTTATCTCTGTGATATTATCTGTCGACCTCTGTCGTCTGCCTCTGGCCGTCCTCTCCGTTCTTTAAACCGCCATGACCTCTTGGTCCCTCGGACCCGGACTTCTATGGCTCAACACCGCGCCTACGCATCTGCTGGCCCGTCCCTTTGGAATGATCTTCCTTCTCAGACTCGTTCTCAGATCTGAACTGGAAGCGTTTCTGCCACTTCTCGCTGTCTTAAGACTTTTCTTTTATCTCGAGGCCCTTCGCACTGGGAGTGCTTCTGATTAGGTTGTACAGTTGTACTGCGAGAGGCTCTTTATAAATGCATAATTACATTATTTCCCGGGGGTTATTGTCCAGCGGATTGTTGTCCTAGAACCCCAAAAAGCTGCTAATGGCGTATTACTGGCTTTTAGGAATTTCAATGTTAGTATCGTTACACTATTGCAGTTTATTAAAGTTTTAAACTGATAAAACATCAATCACATTGTATTCATTTCGTTTTTTAAAGCCACATTGATGGTACTTAATTGCCCGAATTTGGTACTTTTTAATAAGTTCTCCATCAAATTCTTAGGCTACATTTGGTTATAGTACTAAATTCAAAGCTCCTGATATCCTACTAATAAAACAGAAGCAATTATATAGATTCGTGTGTGCACTGAATTTAATTAGGTACATGCAAGGCAGAAATGGATGCCACCAAGACGATTCGCAATTCGACAATGGAGGCATCACAGCTAGGGAAGTATTGGAATGGATCTCGTATGAAGGATTGTTTTGTTCTGATTATTGTCTATTAACTTAATAAGACGACAATTCTGTATATTCTTTTAAAAATTATCTTGCTTTAACAGCCAAGAATCGAGTACCGCTTGCTTATTACGATGATTCAGGTGTCTAATATGTTGCAGCACACTTTCAATTCAATTCTTATCACAAACAAGGAGGTATTAAGAATGCGTAGGCGAGAGTGAGGAGCATTGTGACTACTGCAGGCCTTCACAGATACGCAAGCCGCTTCAGGTGCTAATTAGGGCCGTAACAGTTCACTGACATTTCGTAATCGATCGGCGGGGAGGGGTGAAATGGATACCAGGTCAAGCCTCTTGAATACGTCTTGCGGCTACCAAGTGATATGATGAACACTTTTAAAATGGCCCTATCGAAGTCAAGAATGACTTATCTGGCACTGTTTGCTCCATGCAAATATGGGTTTCTATTTTTTTTAAATTCTCAATTCAGTAATAAGAATGATCAAATCGTGCGAACTCCTCGTCTACATATGTTAAGTAATTGTAATTGCAAATTTTTATTGCACCACTATAGAGACGAGTGTAGGACAAAAGCCCCCCGGACTTAAACCCCGTACAAAAGCCGCCGGGACAAAAGCCTCCCGATTTAGGCTAGGACATAATCCTCCCGGACAAAATCCCCCTCTGTGCAATATCAACATGTAATTGATGAACATTATTTGCCAAGTTTGTGTTCGTTGGGTCAGCTTGTTAGTGTCGTTAGGGGGTAGTCTAAGGCAGCGGTTCCCAAACTTCTCAGTGTGACGGACCGGCAAGAATTTACTTTTAGTACGACGGACCAGCAGGAGTTTTCCCATTGCAGCAGGACCGGTACAAATTTATTCATTACTTTTATCTATAAATTGGGTCAAAAAGTAAATCTTTTTTAATGGCCGCGTGGGTATCTAATTCAGTCCTAAATTTCAACTGAATGCTTTGTAGCTTAATGACAGTGTTTAATCTAGCCATCTTCCCGGGCGGGGGGGGGGGTAATCCCCCAGGATAGCTCCCGCCTGAGAAAAAAAGTAGTAATATTTTTTGACGCAGTGTTGTTATAGGGTCTGGGAAGCCAAGGGGGTAGTAAAGAGAGTCGAGCCGAAAGTCAATAGGGGGGGGGGGTAGTAAAAGAGATATTTAGGATTTGTGGTGGAGTTCGGGAATCGAAGGCCGTGGGGGGTAGTAGCGGAGGTATCTGAGTTTATCGTCGATTTTGGGTGTGGGAACGAGGTTTATCAGAGCGAATGACTAAAAAAAGGTCAGAAAGTTTTCGAGAGGTTTGATAAGGTATGAAAAATTTGTTGATGAAAAGAAATTTGTCGTATGAAAATTTTTCGGCCTCTCATGTATATTTTATATATCGCCACCCCCCCCCCCCGTCAACCTTCAATTCCCTCCCAGCAGAGGGGGACTAGATTAAACACTGCTTAATGATCGGATATGAATAAAAAGTTGCATTTTTTAAATTTCTAAATAAAACACACTAGTGCTTTTTAGTATTTTCTTTAACGCCCGAGCTATGAAAATCCCTCAGGCTCTGAAAGACTACTTAACAGAAGTGTGTATTTAAGCTTGGAGATTGCCGTCCTCGTCTTCGGGGTGTATGTGGTACTATTAATTGCTATGATTTCAAATTTATACTAGGGGACCTATATTAAACTGACAATATCGAATCTAACAGCAGATGTGTTTATTTTTATTGACAGAATCAGTGATGAAAGAGATACGTCACATACGGTTTCTAATAATTGCTGGTCAAAAACTGAAAATCGTATACGATCAAAATTTAGGCCTATAGTAATGACGAATAACAACTTCTATTTGATCTGTTAGCAATTCGTTGAATAACTAGGCCTAACTCCTCGGCAATTTTAGATTACAATAGCTGAAATACATTAATTCCCAGAGCAAATCTTAATTTATATGAAAAATATGTTTTAATTGCGAGACAATCTTGTTTCTTGAAAATAGTTTGAAGTGATACCCAATCTAGAAAACGTCTAGCATCTTTTTTGTCCAGTTTCTTGACTCACTTGGCGGACCGGCAACTGAGGGCTCGCAGACCGGCACCGGTCTGCGGACCATAGTTTGGGAACCACTGGTCTAAGGACTTGTTAATGTCTTTCAGGTATAAACCATAAGCCTTGTTAGTGTCACTCAGTTCTAAAGTTAACACTTCTTGTTAGTATCACTTATTTATAAAGTTAAGACTTGTGAATGTCGTGTAGCCTTCATACATACATACACACAGGCGTACATGCATGCATACATACAGGCATACTTGCATGCATACATGTATGCATACATGTATGCATACATACATACATACATACATACATACATACATACATACATACATACATACATACATACATACATACATACATACATACATACATACATACATACATACATACATATATACATACATACATACATACATACATACATACATACGTGCGTGCATGCATACATACATGCATACATACATTCATGCATAATATGCATACATAGAATACATACATACATGCATGCATACATACAATACATGCATGCATACATACAATACATACATGCAATGCATGCATGCCTCACCTGGGGGGCTTTTGTACGGGGGGATTTTGTCCGGGGGATTTTGTCCGTTCACCATAGACACCCATCAGAGGCGCTCCCAACCTAGCACAATGAAACAACGATCAAAGAGAATGGTCAGGCGCTTGCTTAAATAGGCAAACAGCGGCTGAGGAATTTACGTCACAGGTTGTTAGACAACTTATTCTAACAGGATGCATCGTCCACAGTAAAACGACTGTGCTCAACCGTGTAAGTTTGGGCCAGTAGAAGAAACAAATCGCCTGGCGTGGCAGAGCGGAGAAATTCGCGACCAGGTCAAGAAGATGCAACAGAGCCTGCTAAAAAATTGCGCATGATAAATTGCGCATGAAAAAAAAATCTCAAACTCAATGTGCTTTTGCATAGGTACCCGATCAGATTCCCCACATGAACTTGGATATATTTATATGAACAAACTTAGGTGTGCCGCCGATTAACCCTTCGTCGGGCGGAATAAAACTACACAACTAAGGTCGTGGGGTCAATTTTGACCCCATAGTAATTATCATGTAATTCCAATAAAATAAGCACGTAGATTGCATGAGAAGGTGATTATCATCAGTAATATTCACTGAAATGTCATTACTTGTTGAACTTCCTCATGACCTGACATCATCTGACGTCATGGCATGATGTCATGTCATGATTTCATGATGCCACATACAAACACAGTCCTGTAATACAGATCTTACACTAATATATAGTGCCATCAATAGAATGAAGTGACACCAGAATGAACATAGACTACTAGGAGCCTAGGAATGACATTATAACATGACGTCAGATAACGTCATGGCATGACGTCACGACATGATGTCTTGACTCCACATACAACATTTAATGCTTTAGTGCTATTCATACACTAATGTATAGCACCATCAATACAATGAAATTACACTAGAATGAACAGAGACTATTCAAAACCCAGGAATTACATCATGATATGACGTCATCTGAAGTCATTGCACGACGTCACGTCATGATTTCATGATGCCACGTACAAACTAATACTGTTCTCAAGACTAATGTATAGTGCCATCAATACAATGAAATGACACTATACTGAACATAGGGGATGTTAGGAGCCTAGGAATGATATCATGACATGTCGTCAGATAACGAAATGGCATGACGTCACGTCATGATGTCATGACGTCACATACAAACATAGGCTTGTAATACTAATGCATAGCGCCTTCGCTGCAATGAAATGACACTAGAATGAAAACAGGAGACTGCTAGGAGCCTAGGAAGGCATTTCAACGATAATCAGAGATCCTGAGTGGCCGAGTGGGTTGGTAGCCCGCACGCCACGCCGGCGACCCGGGTTCGATTCCCGGTCGGTCGGTTTATCAGAGATTAATTTCTCGGATCTGCGGGTGGCTCGGTCGCAATATAAACGTTGAGTACTCGCGGTTGTTCACTGCCTCCGACGCTAAATATTTTGTAGTGGGACTTTGACGCGGATTCTCATCATTTTCATGTGTTCAACTATTTAGTATTTTAAACACTTTTCTTTATAACGTTTGGTTTTTATGTTTGCATAGTATACACATCAAGGTGTGTTCTAAATGCATGTATGTAAAATCAGTAGTGGTACGCATAGAAGATAATGCATCATTATTCTTTGCAAACGTGTTACACATAGAGGGACACTTATTTTTGTTTATTTTTGTTTGTCACCTAGAGTGCCACTTATTTTCTCTATAACTGTTGGTTTTTGTGCTTGCGTATTATAGCTTTCAATGTGCGTTGTAGCTACATGTATACGAAATCAGAATGCATAGAAGATGATGTGTACATTATTCTTTGCAAAGGTTTGTTAGCTAGAGTGCCACCTGTTTTGTTAATGCTGCAGTTATCTAAATGATTTTTATTTCATTGTGCAAGTTACGCATTGCAAATGGTAGGCAAAACAAAAAAAATTACGAATGACAATTCCTTGATATGCGATGTGTTGATAGGAGACTGAAGTAAGTTTTAGAATGTGCCGAACCGGCATCTAAGACTTAGGATTTTCATCAAAGATTTTGTTTTGGGACTTTGACGCGGAAGCTCATCTTTTTGATTTGGGCAACTATTTAGTATTTTAAACACTTTTCTTTATAACGTTTGGTTTTTATGTTTGCATAGTATACACATCAAGGTGTGTTCTAAATGCATGTATGTAAAATCAGTAGTGGTACGCATAGAAGATAATGCATCATTATTCTTTGCAAACGTGTTACACATAGAGGGACACTTATTTTTGTTTATTTTTGTTTGTCACCTAGAGTGCCACTTATTTTCTCTATAACTGTTGGCGTTGTAGCTACATGTATACGAAATCAGAATGCCAAACTAATGACTACCTTTTCCTCATCGGTCTCGCGTTACCTAAAGGCATTTCTGTTTCCCCGGGGCTTCTGTGCTGAGAGCGCCTCTGAATAGTTACTCTGCGAGAGGCGCTTTATAAATGTTTAGATACAATACAATACAATACAATACAATACAATGTCGAATTAACATTTTAAAACCAGACATTAAACCTATTATTCGCCTTTTTGATTGTCGCCCTTTTGAATGCGCGCTCTTTTGATCAGCGCCCTTTTGAACACGCGCCCTTTTGATAGTCGCCCTTTTGATGTCGCCCTTTTGATGATCGCCCTTTCGAAGTCGCCCTTTTGATAGTAAACCTCGAGTTACGAGGAATCGAGTTACGAACGTTACGACCGATAGGCCTATTATGAGGGTTAGATTTAAAAAAATTGAAATAATAAAAGTGCAGGTTTGAACATACAATATTTATATAGGCCTATACAACTATGATTTTATTCAGATACTTGAAGTTTAAACTGATTTTAGTTCAGTGTCAGTAATATTATAGGCCTATTTAAAAAGACGTAAATCCTAAACTTTGTATAACTGATTATAATATTTTTCACAGTTGCGGGCCCGGCCCGGGCCCCTAAAAGTCGCCGGGCCCCTGGGCATTTGGCCCCCTGCCCCTCCCTCTCGGCGGGCCTGCTTGAACTGGAAGCTGGATTAGCGTGCGATGAAAATATTATATAATTTCAACTGGAAGCTGGATTGAATGAAAATAATTTAGCAACGTAAACTTCGGATTTTCAACCACTATCAATTTAACAACGTAAAATACGGTTTAACCAAAGGAGGTATACATAATGCAGGCCTGCGTATGTCACTCCAGTTAGACAATAACTAGCTAATAATTCAGTACATGTTTCGATCATTAAAACATAGGGCATACTATATGTTTCATTGAGGTTTTGAGTAACTTCGATTTCGGATGACAGGGGGGAAATTGCCCTAGTCCGGGGGAAATTGTCCGGGGAAATTGTCCGGGGAAACTGTCCTGGGGGAAACTGTCTGGGGGAAATTGTCCGGGGGTAAATGTCCGGCATTCATATGGTCAATTAGGCGCGCAGCGGATCGATAAATGCAACCACGGCAGTTTAGTCCTGCAGACCGGAGGCCAGAGTAAATAGAAAGGCAATAGTGCAGACGAGATGTGACAAAATAATACAAAAGAGTGGTTCCAGCTTCTGTTGACATAGAGCGAGCGACAGTAGGCTACGTTCAGTCGGCCTAGGACCCTATTTCAGTTAAATTATATAGTAAGAAAAGATTGGAGTGACTAGTATACCCCGTGATCGATCGAGTCAGTCGATCAAGCCGATCGAAACTCGGTCAAGTCAAGTCGGTCGCAAAATCGTCGACTCGATCGACTTGCAAGTCGAGTCGATCGAATGTTTTGACAAGTCGAGTCGATCGTTGTTTCCTCGACTTGACTCGACTCAGAAATATTTTAGGCCTATTTACTATTTTGGAGGCTACCCAATACCCAAACTCATCTTTGTAAACGAGTTTTGAGGTCACCTGGGTTTTGGGGGACTGTTTAATTGCTGTTATGCGCGACACTGCAATTGGCAGGAATCCGCAGGATGCTTTATTGCACGCCGTATGGTGGATTTTGAGAACGAACAGGAGCGCGAGATTCTAGACTCTAGAGGGAATATATAGTCCGGAGGCTGGTGCGTCATAGGTACTTGCCTTCATCATCCTCTCACTTGATGCACATTGCAATAATGCCGACGCTAGTCTCTTTGATAGTATATTGCACAATCCCTGCAACGACATTGTATTGCATACTTACTGCCGTCGATTAAGCTCACTTGCCACTCTCTGCGCTCACGGCCCATAGGCCTAACCGTGAGCTTCCAAGGTATGATAACTTGACTCAGAAATGCTTCCTCGCTATAGGATGCTATACGAATAGGCCTAACTATGCTCTCCCTGGATCTGGCGGCCTTACGTGATCCTCTCGTCTTCGCCCCTCCCTTACGCCCCATTTGATTCGTAATAACTACTCTCTTCTAGGCCCTATAATTTTTGGATTATAACAAGACCACCATGTTTGATTGTAATTTTGTTACCATGTACAGCGCTGTGCTTTTGATAATGGTTTTTAATAAAGAATATACTTACCTAATACCTACTTACGTTTACTATGTTTGGAAAATTAATAATAGTTATAATAATTGTCATATAGGCCTATTGGAGAAGCTTTATTTCGCTGCTCTGTTTAACCTTGAGCTATGCACTACTGTAACAGACTACCATAGTAACTAATTTGAGTAGTCCTAATCTTGAGCAGTGTACAGCTTTTTGTCTGGACTGAGATATCAGTATAATGCCTGAAATTGGACTTACAAGTTCAATTGCAGTTTGACAGTTTGATGAAGAGTGTATGATTGAAATTCATGAGTAATTTAGTTACTGGAATATAAGAACGCAACAGTCGTCCGCAATTTGGCTAAGATACTGCAGGCGAAGTCGACAAAGTCGACCAAGTCGATCGTTTATTTGCCAAGTCCATCGAGTCGCCGAGCGGTCGACTAGTCGACCAAGTCGATCGAGTCGATAGTCGGCTGAGCCAAGTCGATCGTAGCAGCTCGACTCGATCGATAACGGGTATAGTGACTAGAGAGTGCTAGAAGGCCATTGGGAAGTCGCTGGATTCCGATCACACTATGAGTCTATGCTTACTTTAAAGCACGATTAGGTCAACACATTCTGTAGCCCTAATCGTGATTTAGTGATTTTAAAGTTATTAACTCAACTATGGAATAATAATAGTCACTGGATCGCGATAAAGGCGACACATGATGAAGACCTAATCGTTATAACCTCTCTTACTGGTGTCCGCGCTAAACAAGCAACGATTTTAAAATCATTTACTCAGTTTTGGAATAATAAGCTTTTCAAATCGCAACATAACTAGTCTTAATTTCTAAATCGGTTTATGGACTTAATCCCCCGGACATAATCCACCAAGCTAGAACATAATCCGCAGGAGATGCATGCATGAATGTATGCATGTTTGTATTGTCTGCATGCAGGCATGCATGTATGTATGCTTGTAGTATGTATGCTTATATGTATGTATGCTTATATGTATGTATATATGCATGTACGAATGCATGTATGTACGAATGTATGCATTAATGCATGTATGCATGCATGTACGCACGCATGTATGTATGCACGCATGTATGTAGGCCTATGTATGCTTGCATTCATTCATGCATGCATGTATGTATGCAGGCATGTGTGTATGCATGTATACATGTAAGCTACACGACAAATAAATAATTTAATGGTATTCCGTTCAGCATTAGACATTTTGCAGAAGAAAACTATGCCCGTTTCATTTAAATCACGATTAGGTCGACACGTTGTGTAGACCCAATCGTGACGTCCTGATCTGAAAATTATGCAACCCTGAAACTAGGAAGGTTTATAATAAATGTGAAGGCTATAAATCCAGAACTTATAGGCTGGCTAATTCACGCTAAAACCAAACCGAACACTGTGGTATAGGTCTAAGTAATATATCTTGATAGGCCACTAGGCCTATTTCTTAATCTGTATAAAGTTACAATTTTTTATTTATTCTTAACGGATTAATCGGATTAAATCCATCCGTTGCTGCTTTGTGCATTAGACACCGGCCCAACAGAAGTTACTAATTACAATTAGGCCTACTTTCACTTCGTCCGCATTTAGAAACGATCGATTTGAAACAGAAAATTTATAATCTGCTGTGAAAATATTTTGTATTAACATTAGTCCTAGTTGCTATAAAATAATTGTTCCTTAGCTTTCTATCCCTATTATTAATTTACTCGTATTAAATATCATGGCATTTAGAAATCATTCGATCTAAAATTGCGGCACGGGACAAGTTTTGCGCAAACATTTTGCTACATGAAATCCCTTTAGGCCCTAACTGGCAAGCACCAAAAGGCTTATAATTGGAGATAAGACCTAGCGCCCAACCGAACAGAAAACTATCCTCCATGTAGGCTCTAGAATCAAACTTTCGGCTTCAAAGCAAATTTTATGGTAGCACGGTGTAATCGTAATCTCCAAACTTCTAAAGCGCCACTCGACGGCCTACAGCAGGGCACCAGGCTACAGTCTTGTTGTCCTCGAGACCTCGGTCTTGGTCTCGAGTGCGTTCGAGTTCGTTTTTAATAATCTTGGTCTTGGTCTTGGTCTCGAGACCAAAGGTCTTAGTCTTGGTCTTGAGGTTCAAAGTCTTGGTCTTGGTCTTGGTCTTGAGACCAAAAGTCTTGGTCTTGGTTTTTCAAGACCAAGACTTTTGTCAATATGAACAGTCATTTAACAAACACAAGAATTTTTAACTTATCCAATAATTACTACTACAATTGCTTTAGTATTTATACGGTGTGTATGAGGCTTCACTGTTGTTTTGGAAAAATTTTTTGACTTACGATTGTTTACCATGGTATTATTTCAAAAAGACTCTCGACATTTACTTCCAGTGCTGAAAAACTGCTGTTTTTACCAGCGATTTCATCACCCATAGAACGTATTTTTTTCACACGGCAGAATTTTTATGAGGCCCACAGGTCACGTCTTGGTCAGAAAGTTCTGAGCGAATTGGTTTTTATAAAACGCACTAGGCATTAGGAATAACATTTTGCATGTAGGACTTTTATATATACGAATTCTGAATTCTCTGCAGTCTGCATGTATAGTTGTTTTGCTTGAATAAATAAAAAAACTCATGTTTTCGTTAAAATAGCGAGTAGTCCGACTTGACAATTTTTATAGTAAAGAATAGAAGCCTGGATACATATGATTTTGATTTTTTGGGTCTTGGTCTCGGTCTTGGTCTTGAGGTTCAAGGTCTTGGTCTTGGTCTTGAGGTTGAAAGTCTTGGTCTTGGTCTTGGTCTTGGTCTTGAGGTTCAAGGTCTTGGTCTTGGTCTTGGTCTTGAGGTTCAAGGTCTTGGTCTTGGTCTTGGTCTTGAGGTTTGTGGTCTTGACAACAAGACTGCCAGGCTATTCATGACCGCTACTTCAAATCAGAGGGAATTTACATAGAATAGTCCGGTTTCCAAAAGGCCAAATCGAATCAGAGGAGGTTCCAAAAAGTAATCCATAAAAGCGTCAGATCAAGTGAGGAGATAGGGCAGCTGTGAAGCCTACTTGAACAAGCGAAACTTCAATGTTGAGTGGAAAGTCTGGGGCGATGAATGCCGAACATTTACCCCTTGGACATTTCTCCCTGACAGTTTCCCTCCTCCCAGACTAGGACAATTTCCCCTCTGCCATCCGACATCGAAGCTACTCAAAAACTCAATGAAACATATAATAGGCTCTACGTTTTAATGATCGAAACATGTACTGAATTATTAGCTAGTTATTGTCTAACAGGAGTGACATACGTCGGCATTATAATTATAATACCTCCATTTAAGAGGGGGTTGTTTGGATAACGAACCTAAAGCATGCACAAATTTATTTAAGGTGCTACCGAAATCTCATTGATCGTTAACTTCAAGGTTTTTGTTCAAAGTTAAAGTTCTGCTACGAAAAAAAGTAAACAAAAGTAAACAAAATACAGGTTTTACTTTCCTCTTGTGTTTCTTGGTCTAATCTGCGACAGTTTCCCTCCCCCCAGACTGTTCAAAAGAAGGAATGCTCATACACCTTTCTCCGTGTCATACCAATACTTTAAAGCTAAAGTTCTGCTACGAGACTCTAAGTAAACAAAATACAGGCTTTACTTTCCTTTTGTTTTCCATTGTCAAATACAAATGGTTACAGGTGTTAGCCAAGAGTCTTTGATCTTTGATTTCAAAGCTACCATTTGATCGGGTAGGGGATAGGGGAATTTTTCCGGCGGCGGAAATGACGTACTCAGAATAGGGGAATTGTCTGGGGGGAAACTGTCCATTCACATGGGGCGGTAGAGGAACATTAGGAGGAGGGAGGACGGGTTGCGACGATGATGGCGGAACGGAGATTATGCGAAATTTAGGGGGAATCATTCTAGAGGTATGGTACTGTGTTACATATGGTTCGGTTTTAAAATTTGAGACGAGTAGTGACTGGGTCGAGAAAGACTGAGATAGGAGGAGGATCGGGTGTAGCGGATTTCCTGTATGGTGAAGAGCTCACGGAGATACTCGGGGTGAGAATTTTTTACATTAGTGATATGACTTTGAAGTGATTTAGCTCCGGGGTGAACTCCACGACTGCCTAGGTCTACTCTGGTAATGTCAGTTCCAAGTCTGGAGAAAGGAGGAGGGCGACGTTAGTCATCTTTGTTACGAAACAGCCCCGTTAAACAGCAACAAATCCTACTTATTTCGTGATTTTTAGTGATTTTCGGAATTTTAAAACTGGAACTTACAATCGGAGCTCATTAGCTAATTATTATTGCCATTCTGCAGTAAGAAGTCTGCGCTGAAATTTATGATCCAACAAATATTCAGGGTTAAATAATGAAACTCCATTATTGCCAAAATTTGATTAATGTGCATCAATCACATTAATATAGGCCTATTTTGTTGTTTATAAAACTATAGGCCTAATATATAAATAAAAAATATATGTATAATTATATAACATAAATACATATATATAGGTTGGAATATTGGCCTAATATATTTATGCATAGGCCCCTATAATATGTATATATAGAAATATGTGTGTGTGTTTGTGTGACACTGTGTGTGCAATAGCTAACGGAAAAGTGGTCCAGTAGAAATCCAATAAATTTTTTGAAAGTGCTGATAAAAGGAAATAAAGCATGCTTATTCATTGTCAGATAAGGTGCTGTTATCTGTCATTGCTAGTGTTGTAAATCTGTTAGGCCTACATCGCCTGTTACAACTGTTACATTGATGCTACACGTTTCTGACTCCTTACCAATTAAAACCACGATTAGCCTATGTTGACACGTTGTGTAACCTGATCCGCATTTCGATATTTATAAATAATTATTTACTCTGCTTTGGAATAACAAGCGTCATTGAAATAGCGAACAAGATTTCGATCGCATTATGCTAGCTTGAAACCACGATTAGGTCGACACGCTGTGTAGCCCTAATCGTGATTTGGTGATTTTAAAATCATTAACTCAGCTGTGGAATAATAAACGTCTTCGAATAACGACAAAGGCGACACCTTTCTGAAGACCTAATCGTTATATGCTGCCTTTCCACTGTTAAATGGAATCGGCGCTGAACAAACAACGATGTTAAATTATTTACTCAACTTTGAAATAAAAACCGTCTCAAATCGCAACACATCGAGTTAGTCTCAATCGATATCATTCGTTATCAAATAATCATTATCATTCCAGTGTTAATTAAGTCCGCGTTGTACAAACAGAGTGGGTTTCGCAGCATGCTTGTTTGAAACCACGATTAGGTCGACATATTATTGTAGCCCTAATCGTGATTTAATGCTTTTAAAGTTATTAACTCAAGCTATGGAATAATAAGGGTCTTCAGATCGCGACAAAGGCGACACTTGTATGTAGGCTTAGGGGAGCTAATCGTTATATCTTGCCAGTCCTATGCTAATGAAGGCCGCGATGAACAAACAACTTCGGCTGCACGGAATTCTGGGCGCGCTTAATTTCCATATGGTTTGTGGTCTGCATTTAGGCCTATGTAAAATTTACTCATGCGCAGTCTGATCAATAAGGTAAACATACTTAAAGTTCTTACCGGTAATTTGAGCTTCCAGATTAAAGCTTCTCTGTTCGAAACATTGAAATATTTGCATGCCTAGCATTGCATGTCATCCAAACCCAGAATCTTAAGCCTGTATGTAGCCTATCAGTTTGAGGGAATATTTTGTCAGCGCTATATAAGTTACATATCCAGTAGGGCCTACTAATCGAATTTTTGGAGACGTCAAAACAGGAAGAAAATAAGCAACTATTACATCGGCATGTGGTTTTATCGGTGCACCAATCATCGGAAAGTCGTGATATGGAAAATAAATCATATAGGGCATATGGGTAAGAATTCTTTAAAATCCTACAGTGACAATTTACGCGTGTAGTAGGCCTAGCCTACTAGTTGTTAAATATAAACATAAAATCGCGACCCATTCGTGTAAAAAAACACGTTACACAAACACATTTTCTCATACATGTAGTCTACATAGTTTTTCCTGTGACTTACTGGGGCTAACTATTTCGCAATGGCGCACACGTAGAGTTAAACAGGCCATGCTGTGGCGTTTATAAATAATAATAATAATATTTATTCTTTAATTAAGCGCCTGCAAACGCACTGCGCTGTACATGTACAATTATGCGATCAATCTTAACTAGTTATCTAATAACAGAACAGACCGCCTGCAATACACGGCGCAGTTGCAGCCTACAAAGCATGTCCGCCTTCGGGGCTCGAACCTGCTACCTCTCGCACTCTACGTCAGATGTTATCCAATGCGCTACCGGGCTCCCCGTTTAATGTCTTGTTTCTGCTAAATCGTGCCTTAGCCAGCTTGAAAAACTGGAAACATATAATTCTGGTATAATTACACGATGATTTCATGATTTTGTGTCAATGTTAAAAAATCGTAGAACACTAATTTGTCGGTGTTATTATAATTATGAGTATAGAGACGGTCGTTGAGACGTTCCGCAAATAAAGCGCCAAAGGAATTACTAGACCAGCGTACTTTCATCAATTGGTCGATACAGCTTAATACGCCCTCTGCTTCGCGATTGGCTGGCTACTCAGCAGGATAATACAGGTGTATTATAATCACGAATAGGACGACAGTCGATGAGGCTCTAAGCGCGGTCTTAGTGTAAGAGGGCGGTGTCGCCCTAATGTGGCTGAAAGCCTAGGAAGAGGAGATATTCGTTATGAAAGTAATAGTCGTTATTAATCGCGAAACTCGTGAGGACCTTAAATTCTAAAGTCCTCAGATGAAATAGTTATATTTGCTGTTAAATAATATTTTAAAGAGAAAATCAGGATATCTATAGATTAGTTCAGAACAAGGAATGGAAAAATCAAATAAAAAATATTTAATGCGTATATTAAGAAAAAATGGCGTTTTAGTAAAATTCAGTGTAATGAGTCGCCAATCGTGATGTTAAGTCGAGAGCACTTTCTCTGGTGGCCCTGCTAATTATTATTATTATTATTATTATTATTATTATTATTATTATTATTATTATTATAAGTATGTCTGGAGGGTCAGGCCTCGTCTTCGGGGGAAAGTGTGGGGAAAGTGCCTTATTATTATTATTATTTTTTTTTTCCCGAGGTACATGTAATCCCTCAGGAGTCTAAAAAATTATGCTAGGCGCTGTTGTTGAATGGCTGAAAAATCAGGCCTCGTCCTCCGCAACATTAGTGAAAGTGCCACGAAATGCGATGGCGTTGTAGCGCTGGATGCAAGTGGAAAAGCGTTGAAAGAGAAAAGTATTATTATTATTATTATTATTTTTTTACCCGAGGTATATAGGATCCCTCAGGTGTCAGATACTACTTAAATATGTTGACTCTGGAGTGGCCGTCCTGGTCAAGATCTGGAACAACGAAAGTGCTGTGGAAGGCCACTGCGTTGAAACGCTGAATAGCTATGGATATGCGTTGAAACAAATAACTGGTTTCTCTTGGGTCTCCTGAAGTCTGGTTCAGGAGACGCCCTAGGTCGGTGAGAAATGCCAGTCCCTTGGAGTTGACTGGTCCCAGGGTCTCAAAGGCCGGTATGCGGACGTTTGGTCAAAGGACGGTTGGTCAACGGACGGTTGATCACGGACGATTGGTCAACGGACGATTGGTCAAGCGGACTGTTCGTCAAGAGGACTGTTGATCAAGGGTCCTTTCGTCAAGAGGACGGTTGATCAAAAAATCGTCCGTTGACCAATCGTCCGTTATAAAGTAATCAATGAGGTTGTTCAAGAAATATTTGAATAAACGTTTTATAAAGTTGATAGCTTAAAAGTTTATAGTTTATAAAGCAGTCAATTGAGGTCATAGGCATTGCTATTCCTCAAAATAATACACTTTAATGTAGTAGTTTTTATATCAAATGTAGTCAAATAGTTAAAACACGAAGGTACCTAATCCTTGCTTATATAGTCTTCGTATATCTGTGCCAGTGCAGTTGTTTGTCCTGATAAGAGAACTGACATATTTTTAAAGCGTCTAAAATTCACGTGTATCGTATCACTCCATATTTTACTTTATTTCTGTATGGACTACGCTTTGCGAAATCTTCATTGCTGTGCATGTAAAGATGCCTGGTTTTGCAATGGCTTAATTGGTCGGTCGGTTCGTCTGTCTAGGGATAATTAGTGGTCGTCCATTTATCTTATCAGTTGATTGTACTGATAAGAGAACTGGCATATTGTGAAAGCGTCTCTAATATCGAAAATTTAAATTTTTGATCAACCGTCCTCTTGACGAAAGGGCCCTTGATCAACAGTCCCCTTGACGAACAGTCCGCTTGACCAATCGTCCGTTGACCAATCGTCCGTGACCAATCGTCCGTTGACCAATCGTCCGTTGACCAAACGTCCTAGAACCCAAAGGCCAATGGGACAAAATGGTAGGATTGCATCAACTGAGCGTATTTCGAGTTTTTCCTGGACTCAGCCAGGTCCGCCGCACCCCCCGCTCGTATGGCGGTTGTGGGCAGGTAGGAAGGTGCTACAGTATCAGCCACTGTGACGTCCCAGGTGAAACAGCGACCGGAACGCCATTATTATTATTATTATTATTATTATTATTATTATTATTATTATTATTATTATTATTATTATTATTATTATTATTATTGTTATTATTATTATTATTATTATTATTACTATTATTATTATTATTATTATTAGTTTTTTTTAATTATTATTATTATTATTTTTATTATTATTATTATTATTATTATTATTATTATTATTATTATTATTATTATTATTATTATTATTATTATTATTATTATTATTATTATTATTAAACAGCTGAAAAAAAAAGAAGGGTCAACTGTCTCGTTGCAGATATTAATGCTAATGTTAAATATTAATGTTGTGGTAAAATAAGGCAAAATTTCATAGTATGAGCTGGTTGGCCATTTCTATTGGCATTGCCATTTCTATGTCGAGTGTTATTATACATTACACATTTATTAAGCGCCACTGTCTAATGACCAGTGATCATGCATTGTCGCTAAGCTAATGTTAGTAAAGGAATTTCTCGAAGTACGAAACACAGAAGCTGTCTAAGAGGAAGATCGAAAGCGTAGTTTTCGCGTTACAGGGCGTGCTCTCAACCAATCGGCTACGGTGTCGTTCAATTCTATTATGTCACAAGATTAATTTCCTAAAGTTAAACATATTTGCTTTCTCATTGCAGCATGATTTACGTGTTTTCTACATTTTATTATCTGTCCCTTAAAATTTTAACGTCGAGAGTGTAGTAATGTGACTGGGAAATCAAAGCAGCTCGTCTTTAAGGTGTTAAGTTAGTGCTTGAGCTCTATTAACCAAAAATTAATGAGATATATTATGTATTTGTTCGTCTTAGCTTCATATCTGAGACAACCCTGGTCATTGAGCCCATAGCTAGCCTGCATCATGATAGTGCCATCGATGGCATTAAGTGGCTATCTAGAGACGCAATGGAAAGTCAGGGAGCATTGTTGTCAGGATTCTGGTTTCTAATCACTGCATATAAATATCCGGATTAATGAATGTGTAATATCTGTGCTATTCCAGGTATCTGTGGTCCTGTATCTCTAGTGAGAGATTGTTCTGACATAAAAGCAAGTGGCCAAAATGCAAGTGGCGTCTATGAAGTGTGCGTTGGACATGAACTGGATGAATTCTGTACTAATGCATTTTGCGACATGGAGAGTACCAACGGCACATCGCTGGTTTGTGTTCAGCAATACAATTTAACCTTCGGGCTACCAAAGGCGGGTGGTTACCACCCCCTACGTTTTTCGGCAAAAATATTTTTAGCACAAGGAATATAATTTTGACATTTTAGGCAGCTGTAGGGGTCCATTTGCACACATTTTGAGGTAAAAATTGTGATGGTATCCCACGCCATAAAAAAGTTACACCAGAAATAGCCTAGGTACCAGAGGGGTGGTATCCACCTCCCCTAAGTCTTTCGACTATAGCGTATTCATTATTCTTTCTGGAAGGGAAACAACTATGCCATTCTTCAATGGAATGTAGGGCTATATTTTCTTGCTTATTTATTTGTCTTTTGAAAACCGGAAGTGATCATTATAAATAATAATACGCTTTCTCAGTGTTAAAATCGCTGATGCAAAATCAGAAGTTAAGCCGATATGGTTGGGTATGGGAAGGGCTATAAACAGTCGAAGCAGAGTGCTAACAAAGTAAAGTAGTGTTGTGAGGTGTTCAAGAAGCCGGTTTGCAGGAAGCATTCGCACAAAACAATGGAAGTAACTTCCAATAACTGTAAGGACCACTGACATAATTGACTGCCGGGAACAATAACATAATTTCTTGTTTCATGTTGATATAGCTGCATGCCTTTAGATTTTGCCTGCAACTAAAACAGACTTTGGACTAGTTTGCATTGTTGCAAATTAAGCCTCATTATATTTAAAATATTATTGGCTACATTGTTCATTTCAAAACCCACATCATTATATATTTTTTATCCAACAAGTACAAGTTGTGCGGGATAATATGAAATATCGTTAAATGGGGCGGTGCCTTTGTTCAAAATTATATAATTTCGAACGCATTTATATAGTCTACAACTAAATAAACCATTTTTGTCAGAAATGAATGCTGAACCAAATGCTATATTACAAGATATGATATTTGGAACCAATCACGAAATCCGGGAGGGGGTGGTAACCACATCCCCTTGGTAGCCGATGTCGCCAAAAACCTTGGTAGCCTGAGGGTTAATTCTACATTTCATTATATTACATTGCCAACTTTATTATGAACCTCTTATACAGAAGAACAGTCTAGATAATTTTAAACAGTGCACTATTGTCGAGAAGACACGTTACACTGCTTGACGCACAATTTGGGTGGATTCTCCTCATGGCGGCAGTAGTGCCCTCTTTGGAAGCATTTGATTAAAAACAATTTATATTTGCAGCGTTTGCTCAAACAGTCTCATGTTTTAAGTCATACTTTAAGCATAATATACATTTTAAAGTAAACTTTCGAAAAACGAGGGCAGTTTATCTGAAGGAACTCCGCTATTATGGCTCGTGGGTCTGATTAATATTAGTTAGTGCAGGCGGTATCACGACAATTCGTCTACAGACTTTTCGTCTACGACACTTCGTATACCATGACGTTTCGTTGATCCCGCTTCCAGTTTAAATTATATTTTAATCGTTGATCCCGTTTTCTAGTTTACTTTATATTTTAGTCGTTGATCCCGCTTCTAATGTTAGTTATATTTTAATCATTTATCCCGCTTCTAGTTTAATTTATATTTTAATCTTTGGTCCCTCTTATAATTATAGTTATTTTTTAATCGTTGATCCCGCTTGCAGTTTAATTTATATTTAATCGTCGGTCCCGCTTCTAGTTTTAGTTATATTTTAATCTTTTATCCAGGTTCTACTGTTAATTAGGGCCTCTATTTTAATCGTTGATCTGTCATAGTAGACGAAATGTCGGTAGGCGAAATGTCTGTTGACGCAGTGTCGTAGACGAACAGTCTGTAGACGAATTGTCGTGGAACCAGTACAGGCATTCTACAAGTGACATCTGATGCCATTGAAGCACAGAGGACATCGCTGCAGACCATTCATCGCTTTGTGAATTAGCTGTTATGTCCCCATCGAAATAAATTAGGTGCATCGATGACAGGCTTGCTGGAGGAGATATATTTGATGTTGTCCCAAAATGACTACTCTGTTTGATTATAGCCTACGCTAGATATTCACACTCTCAATGAAACTTGGCTCAAACCCTTTGATACACCTTCATTCATTTCAGTTATAACGCGGATGTGTTATAACCGTTTCACTCAGTGAACAGGATAAACTTGGTGTCGGAGTTGCTTTGCTTCCAGTCACATCGGAAAATTTTTCGCTTCTCATGACCGATTCCCACCCTGAAGTGATTTGAAATCCCCATTGCTATAGGCCTACCCTCAACTCTCGAAATTAGCGCCTCGCCTATGTCAATGTCAATGCCACTTTGTCATCGTCTGATTTTTCACTGAATAACTTTTCACATAATTATTACCGGTACTCTTGTCCTTCTGAACTATTTGTGACGGGTTGCATCCATAGGCATATGCACCTCGAAAATCTGGGCACATATAAAACAGAAGACAAGTCACCGCAAGGTCATTCAATACAAGAAATCAACTCACTTCGACGTCAACTGTGCAAGAAGGTTCTTTGTCTAAGCCCGCTTCTTTTTACACTATCATTTTGCTACTTCACTCGGTTCACTGCTTATTCATAGAAGATTTCAAGACTAGAATTTATATGCCGACGTGGCCCAACTACTCGAATCATTTTTTGCTCTTCGCAAATAATTGCTCTCGAAAAGGGGTACTTTAACCGTTGCTAGGCATTGCACGAGAGCAGCGTTAGGCTCCTGCATGATCTCGATGGCTGGTCCAAACCTTGGAATTCACAACCCAACCTCTTATGATCAATTTGTTTTAACTTGCCTACTAACGCTAGCTTGCGTCTAATTTCTCTGATTGCCGATTTCGACTGGGCTTCTCTAGTAAATAATGATTTCGCCTGAAATTTCACGTCACGTGACCATCGACTGATGCCTCACGTGTTATCTTAAAGACGCCATAGAAGTCAATATATTAATTTAATACATAAGGCAATATTTCAAAAAGAAAAAAGCGAAGGCCTTTTGGAGTTTTGTGTATTCAACCTTTTTTGTTCTCGGAACAGAATTAGAGAAAACATAATATGTTAGATGAAAATGTAAGTTTCTGGTTTGTCCTGCATGACTTAATTGAAGTTTGAAGCAGTTAGCAACAATAGGCAGCATTCTTTCAACTGTTAACAGGTTTTTCAGAGACGCAAGGATGGCAGTGTCAATTTTAACCGAACGTGGACAGAGTATGCAGACGGATTTGGAGACAGAAATGGCGAATTCTGGCTTGGTAAGGTCTATGAAAATACCATAATGTACGGTACTTCCCTAGAGTCCACCTGAGGAAGTTTAGCATTTTATTTTCAAAAAGTTTATAAACTATCTGCAGAGTAGATGCTGTAGTCCCTGCGCTAAATTAATTAACTAATTAAACTAATTGAGTATTTCAATATCCATCTTGAGGATCCTACCTTACCTGCTTCTGTTGAGTTCTTAGACATTGTCACGCAATTCAGACTTCAACCCACTCACCGATTAGGTGGTCAGCTTGATCTTGTCATCACTAGCGAGAATGATCAAGTGGACGGCCTTAAAGTTCTAACTTCGACGCTTTCGGACCATTGTGTTATATGCAGGGGCGGCGCTACACCAGGGCGAGCAAGGGCAAATGCCCTGGTAAAAAAGACTTTGCCCTGGTCGATGCCCTGCCAGAATGTTTGCCCTGTCCAGAATTTGTTCGGGCATATTTGTTGTATCCTGAGATATAAATTCACTTATTTCACTGAAATGTTAAAATTTGCTTCACAAGTGTCAAAAAGCGTTCAGCTTCCGAAGACATCTGACCTGACTATGGACAAATATAATAGTGCGGAGGCGATTTATGGCGAGCGCGGTAGCGCGATCTTATAGTGATTGGTCACCATTTAAGCGCGCGCCACTGCGCTCTCCATAAATCGCCCTTTGCGCTGGTTACTTGTGTGACTGCCCTGGCTATGCCCTGGTTACAAAATGTGTTTGGCGGCGCCACTGGTTATATGCCCATCCCTGCCTGACAACCAGTGGCGGCGCGTGGGGAGGTGCAAGGGGGTGCGGTCGCACCGGGCAGCCACTTGAGGGGGGCGGCACTTTGACAACTTTGAATATTTTTTTCGGTGCTTCCTGAGGTCACCGTAGTGTTTCCTTTGGAGTTATTACGTAATTTGTTGCTAGAAATTTCAATGAAACTTTAATATCATAATTCGGTGAACTGGAAATCTTCACTGTTCATGCGAGTTAAAATGCATTTCTTAGTTTTAAATCGATTTAGGTCATTATAAGCCTAGTTTTTAGCAGCGGTGTAGCTAGAATATTTCGAGCCCGAGTCGCACTACGAATTTTGCTTCCCGTTTTACTATTTCACATTTTCCAAATAGTGGAATGTCAATTTTAATTTTAATGAAATAAAATATGAAAAATACAGATAGTAGGCTACATGCATGCTGTCCTTGGTGCTCAATGGGGTGCCAAATTCATACCTGAGAACTGGTTTGTAAGTAATATGGATATAACTGGATATATTTGGGGCGCCGAAGTTAAATCATATAAATTTATTGGGATAAATTAGTTAAACTGCATCAGAATTAGGAGTAAAATTATTTATCTTAACCCTCATTTTGGTGCCCCTTTCTTTGGCGCCCGGGTATACATGTATACTCTGCACCCCCTAGCTACGCCTCTCGTTTCTAGAAATAATGATTGCGCTTATTAGATTAAATATGTGGTATTACTTATGATGCACACCTCTCCTTCTCTAGCCACATCTCCAACCTCCCGCACTCCTGTTTCATGCACATTCCTGACCTCCGACGCATCCGGCCCACGCCCGACCTTGAAACTGCCTCCACTTTTGCTACCTCTATTGTTCATTCAAAGCTTGATTAATGCAATTCCCTCTTCCTCAATCTTGAATCCACCCAAATCAAGCGTCTGCAACTTATCCAAATCTCACTTGACAGAGCTATCACTAGAACGCCCAAGCATCATCATCCTCAAATCACGCCACTTTTTAAAAATCTACAACTCCCTATAATATTCCCGGCTCAAGTACCTCAGTAATCTCTTCACCATTCAGGCAACCCATCCTCCTGCCTCAGTCTTTCTCGACCGCCAGTCACTAATCTCAAGTTCTCCAACCAAGCCATATTCAACACAGCACCACGCCTATGGATTGATCTCCACCTGAATTCCGCAGCTTCTCAGCATTGCAACCTGTCCTTTATCCTCCTCCTCATGTTCCTCTATCACTACCTGGCTCTCCACTCAAAACTGGTCTAACCATTTCAAGTAGTAATTATTCTCGCCCTAAACGACACCCGCCTTGACAGTTACTCTGCCTCTTCTCTTGATCTGCCCCTCTGGAAACTGGACTCGGGTCTCTTTTGAACTACGTTCTGGAGACCCACTCTGATTTGATCTGGTCTTCTGCAAACCGGACTCCGACCTCTTTTTGACTACTCCCTTAAAAACCTCTGATTTGATTAGCTATTGCTAAAAGTACTATAAGTGTGCAGTACACAGTGACAATAGTAGCGGATCTGCATCATCTGCTAATGTGCTCTATACTAGGCTACTAATAGCTAAGGCTACTACTAACTGCAATCATACACAACACAGACAAAATTTCACTAGACAGGCCTGCCGCCTAACGGGGGCGGCACACTGATGCTTCGCACCACCTTTGAAAAATCCACGCGCCGCCACTGACTATGACTGCTCAACTGCTCCGAGCCATGCTTCTGGTTAGGTACATGTAGTTGGGCTTAATAAGAACAAAATAAACATTGGGTAATAACAGGTTTTGAAGTGCTTTGAAGTGCACTTTTGTAACATCGTATATTGAAGTAGTTTCCCAGTTGAATTTGTGACACATATTTGCAGATATGATTCAAAAACAATTTTAATAAAAGTAATAAGTATTACACCTTTGTGTCATAGGCTATATTCTCTTCTCTTCGCTGGAAAATTCTGCAAGGCTGAATATTAAGTTAAGCACGGCTTTTGCTTGGAATCATGAATTCAGTCCTACAACGACAGGTGAGTGAGCAACGAACAACTCTGGCGGAGAATTTGCATCTATTGACGATCACCAGTTGGCACCGTTTTTGAAAATTTCGTGCAGAATAAATCAGAAAATCTACAGCAAATCCGAATAACTCGGAAGTGCCAAATCGTTTGAGATAACCTAAAACCGAAAACACGGCCAATTAAACCGTCATCCAAGCATCGATAGAGAAGATGTTGTGTAGGCCTACCATATATTCAAATTATATTAACATAAGATGAGTTTTCAATTGAGTACATTCACTGTCAATTTGTTTGAATGAGATTGTGTTTTTCTCGCTTTCAATGTTTAAACCTGTTAAGATTTAAACTAATCCGGCGTGGGAAATTTTAGTTGATCTTTAAGGAATGAGCTAATAATTGTGCATTAATTAATTAAATAGTCTGATTTTTAAGTCAGTTTATTTGAAGTACGTATACACAGGATGTTGTAGCAGAGTGGTAAGCGTTTAATTTCAGGCACGGATGGGCGCAACCTAAGGTTGTACTAAGTTGTCAAGACGTTGATGGCGCACGCGTAAGGCGGGTGGTGTGTCAGCGCGGGCCAACAGAGTAGTTTCAGAATGAACAAACTTCTGTTGCAGTCGAATGCATGTCTTAAACGTCATCATTGGTATTTCTGACGCTGCAATTAAAGTACTTTTCTTAGTAGCGTTGTATATATAATATATGCTGTATATATATATATATATAATTATGTATAGCAAGAGAAACGAGAGCTGACTTTAGATATCTGAGACATCGGTTACATTTGCATTGATTTAATACGATTGGTTAGATCCTTATTTTTGGGGGGCCCGATAGCGCATTGGATAACATCTGGCGTAGAGTGCGAGAGGTACAGAGATCGAGTCCCATAGGCGGACATGCTTTGTAGGCTGCAATTTGCGCCATGTATTGCAGGCTGTCTGTTCTGTTAGTAGTTAAGATTTATCGCATAACATGTACATGTACAGCGCAGTGCGTTTGCAGGCGCTTAATTAAAGAATAAATATTATTATTATTATTATTATTATTGTCAGGAATCGGTTCCAATTACTGTAATCTAATTTCTGGCCGATATTGGTGTTCTTCTTTCGAAAATTCTACCATTAAGTTCGACTTAGCCATTATTGCTACTACCTGTCATATCACGTCCTGTTAAATATTAGTGCAAAAATTAGCCATGGCTATAGAAATGCTGAGGGATGGCAAGAGAAATCAATCGATGTAAAATAAGAGTGTTTAATTTCTTTTTCTTGATATGACTCCAAACGTTTCTGGGTGACGTAGGATTCGAAACATGAAAACCAGCATGAATTTGAACCAAACAGTTTACGAGTTTTAGAAATGTGAGGTCGCAAAATACGCCGTATCCTATAGTTAGTCTTAGTTAAGACCTGACTGCAGGATTATTATCTCAGTGTTTACTTGGCCCGCTGTAGAGCATTTGTCTACGGTGACATGATAATTATGCAGATTAAGTTTAATTTTCTTATACACGTAAAACATTTTATCATTCTCATACTAGCATGTGATGTTTTAGAAGCCAACAATTATCTGGCAGGCTCCGGTTTGGCTGCAGGAACTGATAGACATAATAAATGATGGCAGAATAAATACGCAGCACAAATACGCATAAGACTAAAACAAATAATATAGACGAAGCAAAAAACGAATATAAAGACAAAATCTGTCATTTGGATCAGTAGTTCCAACTGACCTTATTATTTATTAAGTGAGAATCAACTATGGGGAGCTGACTGAAGTGATTCAAGAGAAAGTTATTAAGAAATTAAAATGAACTTAATGATTAAAGTAAAAATTGTAACTTCAGAAAATGTTAATGAAATTATAAGAGAATAAAATAAATCTAACAAAGAAGATATCCGAAAATTAACTCAAAACATACCAGTCGCAGCACGTCCGGAATATAAGTCCCAACAGCAAGTCACAGAATTTGTATTTCTGAGAGGATTGATAACAGAAGATGGCAGATGACCTGGCAGACCGGAGTTGCGATCTGTTTTGGTCAGTGGCGGCGCGTGGGGTGCAAGGGGTGCGGTCGCACCGGGCGACCACTTGAGGGGGGGGCACTTTGACTACCTGGAATATCTTTTCGGTGCTTCCTGTGGTCACCGTAGTGTTTCATTTGGAGTTGTTGCGGTATTGGTTGCTAGAAATTTAAGTGAAACTTTAAAATTCAGTGAACTGCAAATCTTCACTGTTCATGTCAGCTTCAATGCATTTCTTAGTTTTAAATTGATTTAGATAATTTTGGGCATATTTTCTAGCAGCGGCGTAGCTAGGTCCTGCTAGGATGTTTTTTAGCTCGGGGACGAACTATGAATTTAGCGCACCCTTACCATTTTACTATTTGGGCGGCACACTTTTGCTTCGCAGCACCTTTGAAAAATCTACGCGCCGCCACTGTTTTGGTAGATTGGACAAAATATGGATGGCGAAAACTATATTAAGAGGAACCAAACTAAGACTCTGAAGCATTTTCCATCCCAGTGTTGTGAAAGAGGACGAAGGGAATATACTATTGGCGCAGAGCTCCGCAGATGTCGGTTGAGAAGAAGTTTTTGGGAAAGACCAGACGATAGAGCATCAAAATGAGGTGATCCGAAGAAGTTGGAACAACTGGAAAATCTGGTAGAAAGAATTAGAAAGACAGGACTAGCATGGCTCGAAAAAATATCAAGGATGGACGTTGGGAGGTTTTTACAGGAGTCTTTGAAAACTTTACTACGATCCAGCAATGTCCCACTTTTCTGCATTCGCTTACTGAAGAAGCTTTAAAAATAGTTCCCAACGCGTAATGCCTATCTCATAAAAGAAAACTCTGATAAAACTTGAGTACACAGTCATGGCAGCATGTGATTATTATCTCGATATCAAGGATATCGAGATATCCTTGATATCGCTTTATTGCAGCAATAACCAGGTATGTCGGATTTTTTAAGTTTTGGGAAAATGGCTTCAAAGATTTGACACTTCAACCTGTTGTATCTAAGCCATTTTACGAGATATCGACAAGCTGTTTGATGCACCATGTAAATTATTATAGTCTTTCACGAAATTGTTACATAATGCAATGCAAAAGATAACTTTACACATTTTTTCACGACATTTTGCTTCATACCTGGTTATTGACACTCAGTAGCCCAGTATGAAGCAAAAATCCTCTGCTGTAAGTCGACATACCGGGGTACCTTATTCTTGCACCAAATGGTGACTAGCACACAGTACAAATTAATCGTGCAATAAGAAGGTAAGTCATCATAGCTACATTACAGTAAGAAAAAAAATAACGCAAAATCAGTGAATTGTAGAGTAAGTAACAGACAATAACCGGGTATGTCAAATAACCCGATTATTGCACCGGTTTTAATACAAAGATTACAAGAAAAAACGGCAATTTCTGTTATCATACCGGGTTATTGCATTGGAGTAATGCAGCCGGCTGCTAAATACCGTATGTCGACAAACTGTTTTATCCAAAAGCCAATTAAAAAATAATCAGATTTGCACCAAATTTGCAGGGTTTATAGAATACAATATTCCAAGCACGCTGGCAAACTTTTTCACATAAACCAGGTATGTCGACATACCTGGTTATTGAGGCAAGCCCTTCAATTGTACCTTTTAGGATGTTTGTCCATGTGACACGATATGCCAATTACTAAGAAGAACTTTGCAATATGTTATGATGAGATTACGTACATCCACACATTAGTGCGTGCTGTTTAAGCTACAACAATAATCTGATAGGCTCCGGTTTTCGGATGTTTCTCTATTGCTATTCATGAACTCGTCACCTGTTTATCATTATGTAGGCATGAACCCTCATCCCTGGTATCACTCCTCTTAATTGTTTATCTATCCCATGACATTCACAAAAGGTTTTCTAGATATGCTGGGATATCGGATTACATGATATACAGCGCAAATCAACAAAACTATTATAATTGAGAAACTATCATCCTTCCACCACACAATTAACTCATTTTTGCCGCAAAATTCTGTATTTGATCTCATCATAACGTATCGCAAAGTTCTTCTGAGTTATTGGTATTTCGTGTCACAATGGACAGATCGTAATCGCAATCGTAAACTTCCAATTTCTAAAGCGCCACTCTAAAGCTAAGTGAAGGGCACCAGCTTATTCAAGAGCGCTGCGTTAGATGCCAAATGAAGATCCGCGAGTCCCGTTTTTGCGGTATGCGGACGTTTGGTCAAAGGACGGTTGGTCAACGGACGGTTGATCACGGACGATTGGTCAATGGACGATTGGTCAAGCGGACTGTTCGTCAAGAGGACTGTTGATCAAGGGCCCTTTCGTCAAGAGGACGGTTGATCAAAAGTTTATAAAGCAATCAGTGAGGTTATAAAGTTTATAGTTTATTAAGTAAGCAATGAGGTTATAAAGTTTATAGTTTATAAAGCAATCAATGAGGTTTTCCGACTTTTCCTGACTTTCCGACCAAGTCACGATATTTGTTTTATTTGTGTATGGGCTACGCTTTGCTGTGCATGTAAAGATGCCTGGTTTTGTAATGGCTTAATTGGTCGGCTGGTTCGTCTGTCTAGGGATAACCAGTGCAGTGGTCGTACATGTCTCTTATCAGTGGTTTGTACTGATAAGAGAACTGGCATATTTTAAAAGCGTCTCTAATATCGAAAATTTAAATTTTTGATCAACCGTCCTCTTGACGAAAGGACCCTTGATCAACAGTCCCCTTGACGAACAGTCCGCTTGACCAATCATCCTTTGACCAATCGTCCGTGACCAATCGTCCGTTGACCAATCGTCCGTTGACCAAACGTCCTAGAACCCGTTTTTGCAGTCTTGTTGCAAAAGAGGCCAGTCTTATGTCTAACCTGAATTGCCCAACGAAGTGACCAACACTCTTGACAGTCAATCTTCAACTAAAATTTCATTGAAACGTTAGACTCAAGACGCGGCAAAACCTAGCAGACGATCTTAAGAGGAGACACAATGGTTTTCACTGCTGGTTCCCTACTTCACATTGTATGATCCAGAACGCCTAACCTTAGTCTTAAACCCCATCTTCTGTTATTATACCTTATTGTGCTGGTCTTTAGATGCTGGTAATAAAACAATTACACTTAATTAAATCACAAAACTACATATCCATTATCCATTGCATCTAACTTCGTATACAGAAACCAATGTAGGCCTAACTTTAAATCGCATTTAAAAAGAAACAAGGAGATCGGGACAGTCCACAATCATGTTTTGCACTTTTCCTGGGTTAGATCTCACATATTATGTCAAATTTATGGCAATCGATTTCATAAATTGGGACAAAATTCGTCGTTTCCTACACTTTCATAAAGTCTGCTCACGTAGGTTCTAGTTACACAGTGGGTTCACTCTCTGGGATTCATTTTCTGAGAGTGTGTAAGTCGTAAGAATACATTTACTTCCACCAAGGCTTTCCTGCCCAAAAATCATGCCCAGAAAGACTAATTTGTTTGCCAGAGATTTGCAGTGCAAATGAATCCATCATGCCATTAAATTCAGCTTGGAACCTTCGCAAAGAAATGCATTCGTCACCACTTTCCAGAGAGATCTGCCAACACTAAATGCCTATCCCATTTATACAGCGCCCGAAACATCAGCTTCAATTTTGCATCTGTGACAGAATTATGAGGGGCATCGAAATACATCGCATCCAATAATTAAATAACTCTTTGTTAAGATCTCCCGACATTATCATGGCAGTCTGAGATTATTATCTCGATGCTTAGCTCTACCGGTTTATGCTGTCTGTGTAGAGTGACACGACATGCTTATTTCTAAAAATAGGTTTGTGACATATCATGATGAGATCATATACATTTGTTCAAAGCCCATATAACAGTTTGAGAAGCCCATTCGTTGCAGACAGTGCTTTTTTCAGCCGGAACGCGCCTGAACGGCGTTCCGGCACGTTTGTTCAGCTACTAAAGAATAATTTATTTATTTTTATAAAAACAATAATTTAGTTATTTAATTTAATTTCAGTGTTGTGAATTTCAGTGTTGTGAACTGTTTTCAGTGTTTATTGAGACCCCTCACAACCCCAATTCCTTTTTTCTTTGGATTTTAGCCTTTCCATAATTGTTCAGTTCTGGAACCTATTTTTCAGTTCCGGAACCTTTTTTCCTAGAGAAAAAGCACTGATTATAGAGATTATCTGGCAGGTTCCTGTTTGCGTATTTGTCCCCACAGTTATTCACGACCTAATTTTTCACGACCTGGTTATCAGGTAGAAGACAAAAGGTGGGCATAGGTGATAAACATTCTGGCTGGACGACAGTGCTAAGTGGAGTGCCACAAGGATCAGTGCTTGGGCCACTGCTTTTCGTACTTTTTATTAATGACATAGACGATGGGATTTTATCTAAAATCTCTAAGTTTGCGGATGATACAAAACTATGTAGAACAGTGGATGATGAAGAAGAAGCAGAGATACTGCGGGAAGATCTAAGAAGAATGTTCAGATGGTCACAAGACTGGCAAATGCTCTTCAATTTGGAAAAGTGCTCAGTGATGCATATGGGGAGGAGAAACAACGAGTTTTCATATGAAATGGGGGGCACGGAGTTGAAAGTGAGTGATGAAGAAAGGGACTTGGGAGTGATTATGCACAAGAGTGCAAAACCTTCAAGGCAATGTGCTGAAGCAGCAAAAAAGGCTAATTCAACTTTAGGTATGATAAAAAGGACAATAGTCACCAGAGACAAAGATATAATAATAAGGTTGTACAAATCACTGGTTAGGCCACAGTTGGAATACTGCATCCAGGTATGGAATCCATACCTGAAACAGGACATGGAAAAACTGGAGAAAGTACAAAGAAGAGCTACGAAAATGATTTGGGGCTACAAGGATCTGAGCTATGAAGAAAGGTTGAAAAGGTGTGGACTAACAACATTGGAGAAAAGGAGGAGCAGAGGAGATCTGATTGAAGCTTATAAGATTATCACTGGAAAGGAAGCACTGCAGTGGGAGAGGTTCTTTGAATTAGCACCGAACAGGGCAACTCGGGGACACAGGTATAAATTATTTAAGAGGCCGAAGGGAACATTAGGGCAGAAATTCTTTAGTGCAAGAGTTGTAGACCTGTGGAATGGTTTGGACGATAGTACTGTCTCAGTGGACACTATAACAGCTTTTAAGAAGAAGCTAGGAAAATTGGGCTATTAAGAGTTCGAGGTAAATTTGCAGTGGTTCTAACACAGACTACACGTCTTCTGAACCACTTAAAACCCTTGTTATGTTATGTTATGTTATGTAATTGTCTGTTTATCTTCAGGTTGGCTTGAACCTTATTCTTGGTAGTGTATGACTTTCAAACATGAATTTATAAAGTTACTTGTATTTGTTACAGTAATTATGCCGAATCATGTGTAATTCCGTTCTATGCCAGTTTGTCGATCTGATCTGCATCGCTTCATCTGCAGCTGCTGTTGCACCCTCATACGGTTCAGCTTTCAAGCCTTTGTTTCTCATCATGGAATAGAAATCCAAGTTTTTGCCGACGAAACAAAATTTATATTCGGCTGAGGATAATAAAGGCCATGGTTACTACCAGAAGTTCTTACTCCTGCATAAAAATGACCCTATGTCATTCAGTTCATCTCATGAACCTAACCTTTACCCTCGCAAGCGGCATTAATGCAATGTTCCTTTAACTAAGTTGCAGAAATTTTGCAGAATTCCAGTAGAAGCCTTTGTTCTCATTGTCTTAACTATTTAAACTGTACTTCAGCAGTGATGCGGTCATCGAAGACGCTGAAGGCGACCAGTTCCTCTCTGCGATATCAAGTGTGATAAGAGCTGCGTGGCTCTTGTTACCACTTTGGTCACATCTGCATAGCCTTAAGTTTAACAGTCGCTCAAAGCATACTCCATCGTAGAGTGATTACTGAATGGAGAAAGCAGGAGGGAACCATGACTTGAGAAAAACAAAAGTAAATAAACTAAATATGCGCTATTGATCTCTATATGGAAACCGTGATGTGTGTCAATTCTTAACGTTGGAATAATTTGGAAATACTTTGAACACGAGTTTCTGTTGTCAACACAAACAAAACCACATGATGTCCAGACAATCCACCGGTTTGGATCTTGTGTACCCTTCGATATTGACCTGTGAATACATAGCGAGCGATAGAAATTCACAGTTACTAACTTAGTCACAAACATCGTGCAAGAAACTGCGTTTTTCACTACTGCTGTTCAATTATACATACAAACATGCTTATCTATGGCAAACAAACATACATAATACATGCATACTATGCATACTATAATGCATACAAGCATACTATGCATACAACCAACCCCATAGCCTGTTGCAAATTAGCGTCCTTCCACATGACTCAGCTGGACAATTAGTAGGCAACTCTATCTAAATGCTGGAGTTGATAAGAGAGCGCAACAAGATCATTATCTATAGTGTCCTCGTTTATTTCGGTATAAACGTGTTTAAGCTGATTCATATGTTGTCAAAGAGTAACACTCAGTTGCCGTGCATGTTTCTTTGTTAGTCGAATCTTCAGCGTAGGCCAATACGTATCGACATGAGCTTTCATATGGCGTATTATTTATTTGCTGTAATAATAGCGCATAACACGATCTTTCCTGTTAAAGGTCAGTGCACTGTACAGAATTGTGAAAATGAAGACCCATTGACAGGATTCGTTGCAGAGATACAGCAGCTGAGGGTTGAGCTATTTGATCAGCTGAACAAACAAGTTCAAAGTATCCACGACGTTCTTAAAGAATCCTTACAAGAAATGAAAACTCTTCAAGCGTTTGACCGTGGTATTTACATGAAGGAAATTAAAAGCATTCATGAATTTCTCAATGAGTCCTTTCAACAACAACAAAATCAGCGTGATACCGTTATGATAAGTCTAAAAGAGGTTGATAGACGTTCCCAGGAGCATGACATCTACATCAAACAAGTTCCGCTTATTCATGAGCTTCTTAATGAATCGTTTCAACAAATGAAATGTCAGCATGACACTATTAATATAAGTCTTGAAATAGCTGACCAACGTCTCCAGGACTACAACATCTCCACCAAGAACCAAACTGAAAAACCGTGGACACTCGCAAATGGTAAAGTGAAACGTGTCTCGAGTAGTGGCAAGCATTCTGGGCACTACGTGGCCTACTCATTTATATAACTTAGTATGCTGTATCTTGTTCAGAGTTTGATTCCATGTCCACGTTCGGGTTAAACTGTAGGCATGAAGTAAATTTCAGTACACAAGATTGCCAAAACTGCTTGCGTTTGTGCACGCTAGTAAATTTTGTAACACCACCACCACCACCAACAACAACCGTACCAATAGCATTTTCATCGTTTTCCGAAATTAGAAGTGATTGCTCAGAAAATTAGGCTAGGCGTAACTTGCTGCGTTAATATCATTTCCATTATTATTTCTATTTTTATTATTATAATTGTTGTTATTATTATTTTTATTATTTTTTGTCCTAAGGTATTCATTCCCCAAGGTCTTAGAAACTAATAGCATTAGAGCGTTGAATTGCTGCTGAGAGACGCTGAAATAGAAAGCTAATCTCTCTATTATTATTATTATTATTATTATTATTATTATTATTATTATTATTATTATTATTATTATTATTATTATTATTATTATTATTATTATTATTATTATTATTATTATTATTATTATTATTATTATTATTATTATTATTATTATTATTATTATTATTATTATTATTATTATTATTATTATTATTATTATTATTATTATTATTATTATTATTATTATTATTATTATTATTATTATTATTATTATTATTATTATTATCATGAATTTGCACCGGGGTATCAAGGATCCCCCAGGTAGATAAAAAAAATTGTCCGGAGACATATGATAATATTGTCCGGAGACATATGATATGACATATGACATTATTATTATTATTATTATTATTATTATTATTATTATTATTATTATTATTATTATTATTATTATTATTATTATTATTATTATTATTATTATTATTATTATTATTATTATTATTATTATTATTATTATTACTATTATTATTATTGTTATCATTATCATTATTATTATTATTGTTATTATTAAACAGCTAACCAAGAAAGAAGCGCCAACTGTTTCGCTGCAAAATTGATACTAATGTTAAATATATAGTCCTATGTTGTGACAAATTAAGGCGAAATTTCATAGTATTAGCTGGTAGGCCATTTCTATTGACTCTTTGCTGAGTGTTTGTTTTTAGTTCTTGTAGCTCTTTTAACCACTTTCATATTCTTAATAAAAATAATCGGAAGAATCAGACGTTAAAATTCTACTTAAAAACTAAACATAGCTTATAAATAAAGCAAACAGAACATGTAGATGTAAATATTGTCACCTTCCGGTGGGTGGTAAGTACTTATGGGAGCCATATTATAAGGGGACGTCATATCCCTTCGACTTCTCTTCTGACAACTATTTGCATACTGTATATCAGCATTTTCAAACATCTGGTTCCTGGTTAAATTTGGTCCGCAACCCAATTTTTTATTAACTCCTAACACCTTAAAAATAACTGTCATTTTTCAGCAAGGTATGGATAAATAATAAACATTTAATTTTTCAAATGTTTAATGGAAAGCAGTTGGAAGAAGTATTTTGCTTCGGCGTTCATACGCTAACAATTTTGCGCCGTAATATTTCAATGTGGGTCTATTTTGTCAGATGTATTTCTCATTTTTTAACAAGATGGTGGAAAGCAATCTCGAACATTGAAAAGTCGTGGACTTGTTTTAAAATGCTTTCAAGCCTCAGGAAAGAGATCGATGCTTTCATGAATTTAAAAATCGTTTGATCCTTCTTTGCCCAGTCATATACCCTCCCTTCCTTCGGTTCTTTACCTTGTCATGTCCCTTCCCCTCCCGCCAGTTCTTCTTTGCCTTATCATGTCTCCCTCTGTTCCCCAACTCGTCTGTTCACTGCATCGTTGCTGAAATCGTTTGATCCTTCTTTGCCTATTCATGTCCCTCTTCACTCCTCACTTCGCTTGTTGAAGGCTGAATTCTTTGAACCGTCTTTGTCTAGTCATGTCCCCTTCCCTCCCGCCGTTCCTTCTTTGCCCTGTCACGTCCCTCATGCCTATAATTAGAGACGATAGATAGATAATGAGAGGGCTGTCCTGATAGACAGATCGTAAAATGAATAGATAGAAAACACGATAGGTATACTGAAGATGTCTGGTTATAATTAGATAAGGTTGCAACGATATTGACAATTTGTGGTGGCGTTTCTTTCCTTCGTCGATGTCTGTGTTGATTGATCAACATTCGACTGAGAAGAAAAAATTGAACTGTGAAATGACGGTGTCGATCAATTAAGCCCACTGACAGACGACGGAGGCCGAATGACGCGCCTAGTGGCTGCACATAGCTAACCCTGCGTTTCCCTTCCTACACTTAACTAGGCCTGAGAAGGCCTGAAAGGCTCAAGGCTCTGGTGTTTGACGGCGGAGAAAGGCGATTTCGCGACAAAATAGAATATATAGAAAGATCAGATTTTTATTATTATTTATAATAATTACGCATTTATGAAGCGCTAATAGCCAGTGATCAATCGATGTCCCTGAGCAATAATTGTGAGTGAGGACTTTCTCGATGTACCAAAACACAAGAGCTGTCTCAGAGGAGGATAGAACCCGTAGTTTTAGCGTTGACACGCGTACCTTCAGCCAATCTGCCACGGTGGCATTTTCTAAAGAAACACATATTTTCTTTCTCATTGAAGTATAATTTAAGTGTTTCCTACGTTTTCCTATCTGTTTCTTGAGAGAGTGCTTGAGCCTTTGTTTGGCCCTCAGGTTCATTTCAACTTGATATGTCTGCTGTTTACAAAACTGAATCTATTTTAATCGCTGCCGTTAGGTTATTCGGCGAGAGAAGGATACAAATCCATTAACTAACTTGACCATACATTGTATTTATTTGTCTTAGCTTCGTATCTGAGACAGACACGGTCACCAGGCCTTTAGCTAACCTGCATTGTGCGATCGATGATAACAATTAGTGGCTATCTTGGGAGGCAATGTAAACTCGGGCAACATTGTTGAAAGGATTCTGATTTCTAAGCACTGCATATCAAATCCAGATTAATTGATGTGTAATATCTGTGCTATTCTAGATACCTGTGATCCCGCATCTCAGGTGTGTGACTGTTCTGATATAAAAGCACGTGGCCAAGCTGCTAGTGGCGTCTACGAGGTTTGCGTTGGACAGCAATGCGATCGAGTTTGTACTAATGCATTTTGCGACTTGGAGACTACCAACAGTGCAATGCTGGTTTGTGTTTCACCAATCAAATTTAATATTACATTTCACTATATGTATTACGTTGCCAAATATATTATGAATCTTTCACAGAGAAGACGATTCGGTGACAGGTCTAACACGAGAGCCTCAACAGACATGTATATATAGATAATTTTATATCTGCTTGACACGTTTCTGCTTGACGTATGGTTTATGTGTATCCTCCTCATGGCGGCATTGTAATAAAGACAATCGACACTTGTCGCTTTGCTCAAATAGTCTCATGTTTGAAGTCGGGTTTTAGTTATATAAGTTTGAAAGGAAACTTTTAAGAAATGTGGCGGTTTATCTGAAGGTATTCAGCTATATGAATCACGGATGTAATTAATATTAGTCAGGATAAGCATTCCACAAGTGTCACATTGCGCCTCTGAAGCGCAGAGGACAACTCTACAGACTAGGCCTATTCGTCCCTTGGTACTGAAATAGCTGTCATGTCTTCAGTCGAAGTAAATTGGGTGTATCATGCTGGAAGAGATATATTTGATGTCGTCACAAAGTGACTATTCCTTGTTTTCATCCATATATATCCAGTCGCGTGCTTACCTTCTGCTACATATATTTTTGCTGACTACGAGCTAAACCTCTGTTCATATCGGCTTTAAATAATCACTTTTCATGCTAATCGGAACAAGTCCAACTCTCTTTAAAACTGCTCTTTTGACCATATGGTAGATCTGCACACTTTCAGTGAAACTGTGCTCAACCGTGGGATACACCTTCATTCATTTTAGTTACTAAACGTCCCTCCATTTCACTCAGTGAATAGAATGCACTTGGTGGCGGAGCTGGTTTGCTTCCATAGTCACACCGGAAAGTTTTTCGCTTCTCATAACCTATTTCGGACTCGAAGTCATTTTAAATCCTCATTGCTACCCTCAACTCTCGAAATCAGCGCCTCACCTATGTCGATGCCCAACATTGCTCTCGTGCAATGCATAGCAATGGTCAAATCAAAGTTTTAGTCACCCTTTGATTTTTTCAAAGAATAATTTTTCACAGAATTTTTACTCTTTGAATTCCTGGTCTTTTCTCTTTCTAAACTAATTGTGACGGGAAGCATCTGAATCCACATCGAAAATCTGGGCAGATACAGAACAGCAGACAAGTAACAGCTCCGACGTTATTCAATACGCGAATTCTCCTAATTTCCATGTCAACTGCGGGAGAAAGTTCTTTGCGCAAGCCCGCTTTTCAAACACTATAATTACGCAACTTCACTCGGTTCAATGCTTATATGTGAAGATCTCAAGACTAGAATTTCTATGCGGACGTGGCGCAACTACTTTAACATATGACAACTCCTCGTCTAATAATTGTTCTCTAAACAAGGGATACTTTGACCGTTGCTGCGCATTGCACGAGAGCAGTGTTGGGTCCTAGGACTCTCTCAAGGGCTGGTCCATACTTCGGGATCTACCCAATCTCTCATGATTTTGCTTCAACTTGCCTACTAACGTCAGCTTTCGTCTAGTTTCTCTGACTTCGCAGATTTCGATTGAACTTCTCTAACGGATTATGATTTCGACTACGATTTCACGTCAAGTGACCATCGATTGATTATTTACATGCTATTTGAAGTCGCTATAGAAGTCAATAGATTAGATTAATGCGTAAGGCAATATCTCAATAAGAAAACAAGCAAAGGCCGTTTTGAAGTTTTGTGTATTCAACCCTTTGTCTTGTCGGAACAGAATGAGACAAACCATGTGTAAGATGAAAATGGAGGTTTCTTTTTCGTCCTGTTTGATTTATTTCAAGTTTGAAGCAGTTATCAACAATAGATATCATTCCATCAGCTGTTAACAGGTTTTTCAGAGACGCAAAGATGGTAGTGTCAATTTCAACCGAACGTGGACAGAGTATAGAGAAGGATTTGGAGACCGAAATGGCGAATTCTGGCTTGGTAAGGTTTATAAAAATACCTTATATGTAATTTGCTGCAGTCCACCTGAAGTTTAGCATTTTATTTTTAACAAATTTATCAATTGTCTGTAACGTTCCTACTGTAATCCCTGCATTAAATCATAATTAAAATGATTGCAGGTTCAACAGGGCAAATATATAAATTCTGACTTATTCCATACGAGTTTAGTAGAGTAGCGTTTATCAAATTATCCGCTCTATTCATGGTTGCGGGACAAATAGAAGTTAAATTTCGACTTGTGATAAAGAGCATAATAGAATGTTATTGTGGATATCATGGAACTAACATAGATCTAGAGATCTGCAAATCGCTCAACAAACTCTGATTCCTGTTGTGCATTGCATTAGGACGATGTTGGAATCGTGGGTGTTCTTAATAGCTGGCTCAAAGGTTTGGAACTCACTTCACGTCCTTTCAATTCTTTAATGTCATCCAGGTCTTAACTTAAGGTACATGCCTTTGACTTTAATATTAATAATCATCGTAACTTGACGCCTGCACTCTGGTCCACTGCATTTCGACTGAAATTATCCGACGGATTACGATTTCCACCGTGGTGAAATTCTTTGCGATACTGAATTGTCTTGCTATAGATTAAACGTAGCACTTTTTCATGCTATTAAATAATTAAAAGGCATATATGTTTTCAAGTTCTGTGAGACCTTCTGGTGTAATTTTTAACACGTGACCTAAAAGCTTAATATTTTTTTAATTTATTTTTTTAATATATTTATTTCGGATATTTCCATAGCGCCTCCTCAAGTCTACTGCTACTCAGAGGCGTTCCCTACTACAGCATTGATACTGTGTCGGAGTTTTCACGCCGAAGCGCCACGAGCAATCGCGAGTGAAGGACTTGCCCAAGGTCCGTACGCAGCTGCTAGAGTGGGATTCGAATCTGCAACCCTCAGGTCACAAGGTGCCGTTCTTACCACTGAGCCACCACGCCCCACATATATAGCTTAGGGTCTAATCCGATACTGCTTGAGCAAATAATATTTTATAGGTAACGAAATGCTGTATCGTCTGACATCAAAACGAAACTACAAACTGCGTATTGATTTGGAAGACTTTCACGGAAATAAGAGTTTTGCGGAATATACGAAATTTTCTATCAATTCATCGGCCGATAATTACAGACTTACAGTCCGTGGATACTCTGGAACTGCCGGTAAATTCTAAACGACGTCTCTGAAGGAGGAAGGAGGGAAGGAGAAGAAGAAGAAGAAGAAGAAGAAGAAGAAGAAGAAGAAGAAGAAGAAGAAGAAGAAGGAAGCGGGTAGGAGGAGAAGAATAGCAGTAGCAGTCGTAGTATAGTGGTAGTGGTGGTGGTGATGGTGGTGGTGGTGGTTGTGGTGGTGGTGGTGGTGGTGGTGGTGGTGGTGGTGGTGGTGGTGGTGGTGGTGGTGGTGGTGGTGGTGGTGGTGGTAGTAGTGGAAGTAATAGTAGTGGTAGTAGTAATAAAGATATTATTATTTTGGAACGGCCCTCGTCCAAGCTGGTGGTTATGGTCTTGGAAGCGGCTATGTGACGGTTTAATATTGCTTTGATCGGCTTCATTCGTCGTGGGTCTCACTGCTCTCTGTTCTGAAAAGTCCTATTTGACCAAGTCTGTCAGTTGATCTGCTTTGTCAAATATTACACAACATTTGACCTGCTAGATATGACACTATTTGCCATCTGTCACGCCCCCATCTGCCGTTCCATATTGACAGGTCAAGCACCATTATTTTGCTTCGTCTACTCCAATATTCTAGGCCTCACCAATTGAACCTGTCATGGGTCTTTTAGCTCATGGTGTCTTCGGCAGGCCGGCTTTCGTCACCGTCTCGGGTTTGGCAAAAGACAAGAGGGGACGCAGCACATGTCGGACGGTCAGGATGATCCATAAAAAATGGGGTGTTCACCTGCGCGACCCCACGGAAAAACCATCTTCCGGCTCACATAGACCACCCTTAGAAATTGTGCCATCAACAAAACCAGTCGTCGTCTCATCATTCTCGGATTCGTCTGGATTGTTGGGGGTTCCGATTGCCACCAATATGACGCCCCGTTCTCCTCTACCAGGACACAATCCCTCATACAGCTCTACAAACTATTCTCCTTAAGCACATCTCTAAGGCAGTATCTTGACGACGAAAATTTACCGCGTTCTGTCAGATCCTTTCTCTTTTTCCCATGGCAATTATATTTCTCTTCTGGAATTAGCACCTTTTTGTCATCTAGCTTAATCTTGTGTATCTGATTTTAAAAACGATAATTTTAGTCTCAAATTCAAAGTTGGCGCTCAGCTAGGAGATCATCTCAGCCTGTTGCTCTCTAGCCTCTCATTCCAGCCAGTTCTCGCCATATTGTCATCTTCCCTCACTCTTGTTTACGCATCTTGAAGTACGCATCCACGAACTATCTCTGGCCATAAGATTAGGTAACATTTGTAGACACGATGCTTTAATGTTTTTAATATGGTCATTAAGCTCCTCCAAACTCCTTCGCATATTAAGTTGCTTTTCATGCGTTGACCATTCATATATTGAGCGATATGACTCCATCTTCTGTGAAGGCCTCGGCTTGATTCTTAACTTGTCTTTGTCAGATAGTCAGTGGCTCCAAACTCCACTCTCCATTAGAGCCGGTGGACTGGAGATTTGTTAGGTTGCATCGCATGCACTTCCCGCCTTATTGGCTTTAGCTGCGGACTTGACGATGAGTCAATTAGAATCGCTGTTTGCCTCCGTCTTGGTATCACACTCTGCGAACCGCATATGTGTAGCTGAGGTTCTCTGATCACGGCTGAAGGTAGGCTACTCACTGGCTATCCTCCAACCTTGGCTCCGGTCGCTCGTCTCACCATCCCTTTCTAAAATGTTTGATTTGCCGAAGCCTAGTCCGTACTCGTAACCCTCAAGGAACCAGCTGGTCACCTCAGAACTGACGGCAAGAGACTTGCAGGCGGGTTTACACTAATACGATGGCGTGAGTGACGGAGCCTCATTTGGTATGCTACGTTAACTGATTCACTGGCCGTTTCTTACCTGCTTAGTACTTCAATGAGAGTTGGTGCTGTGGCTGTGATGGCGGTGATTCGCAAAATCACTAAACACAGCCAACTCTTTACCACTCACCACTTATTCCATTGGTCTTTGAAACTCTAGGTCCAATAAATAACGATGACCTGCATCACGGCGCTGGGACAGAGTCTGAGCCCCGTACCTGGAGACATACGAGATACTTGATATCTTTTTCCACGTCTGTCATTGACAATTCAACTCTTCAACGCGGTTGCTCTTCACAGCGCTCTATCCGTACCAGACCATGATGAATAGTGGCTGTTCCAGATGTTTCGCTCTCTTTTAAATAGTATCTAAGTCCTCAAATGATCATCTGTACCTTGGGGCAAAATAATAATAAAAATGAAAATAAAAATAGTAATAAAAATGATAATTATAATAAATTGCAGTATTTATAAGAAGAAAACGAAAGAAGCAGACGAGGAATAACCTATGTACTCTTTGGCCAGACAATAAACGAAAACATCGAAATTACAATATTTTGCAACAAATGAACCAATTACATTGTTTAAAACCTGCAGCAATTTTCGGCCAATTCATAATAATATCTTTCAGAGTATTATGAACCCTGTGGTTCATAAAACTGAACCCTGTGGTTCATAATACTGAACCCTGTGGTTCATAACACTCCAGTCCATCATTAGATCGTAGTTGTAATTGAACATTTTTTAACGCTACTCGAAAGGCGAAAGAAATCAGAGCTAGGAAATGATGTCAAATACTAGAATATTACAACATTTAGCAAATAATGCACATTACACTGGAAGAGTCAGCAATGGCAGGCCCACGCACACATGTGCATCCAGCCAACGAATTCCTATTGACAGTTGACAGATGACGTGGATGTTCAGAGTCTTTTGACCCAGTGGCGTTTATATAGATTGGAGCGACGACCCGTGACTGCGCTCGCAGCTCATGATGGCGCTGCCGCAGCCCAGACCCTCATCGGTAGAAGATGACGCACGTCCGGCTATTCGCTGAGGCGCCAGTTGTACGTGAAACAGGTCGGTAGATTGTATCGTCACCACTGATAGGCCTATCATTCAAGTGACTCACGTCGGTCATCCTCACCCGAAACGAAAATACCCGACTGTTGTCATCCACGGTTCGTATATTCGAGACTCGATCGCGCATCAGGATGGATGGGTCAACCTGATGCATTCACGTATCTCACGAATCTTTATTGCATGGATCTGTCAATTGTATTGCAACTTTGGAATGCGGTGTTACATTGAAGCGATCATCAATTAATGCCTTGTGTATCGCTATAACGGCGCAATAAAAATTTATTTCTCGATTAGATCGGATGTCCGTGTGACTTCCAACGACAGTGTAAGTCATTTTACTCATTGCATCTGAGCTGAAATATTGAGAATTAAATTTCTGCGCTGATGTAAACAGTGGTTTCTTGGTCCAGCACGCTAACCATCAAACTATTACGTACCCTAAATAACATTTCAACTAAATTAAAGATGAGATTTGTTCTCGTACTTCATCAAATGCGAAAGCAAGGCAAAATGTTACGGTACGCGCAGTATATTGTAGTCTAAAAATGTCACCAAAATTTATGGCCACTTAGGACTTTTTCTAAAATGGCAAATGGCAACTTTAATTTTATATGCCTTGCCTTCATTTTTCAATCATGCAGTTGACCTGTAATATATCAGGAAATGTCCACTTAGGATTTTATAAAACGGAAATAAAACAACTTTGATCTCCTAAACCCTGCCTTGAAGTGCTGGATCTGTAATCAGGTTAGATCTATCAACTATTTTGGACAGGTCATATCCCGCACTAACTGGTGAATGGGCCTTGTTGAAGATCTTCAGCTCACCACCTCTACAATAACTGTAGGTAGTAGCAGGGGCGTAACTTTAGTCTAAAAAGTGGGGGGTACCAATACTTTGGTCTAAAAAGTGGGGGGTACCAATTTCTTCTCCACTTTCGCTTTTTGCATGGTGGCCATTTTGAACATATTCCCTGTCAGTATTCTCATTAATTTTGGCTCTCGGTTTACATGTGTATCTAAGTTATATTTTAATCGTTGATCCAGCTTCCAGTTTTAATTAAGTTTTCATCGCTGATTCCGCTTCTAGTTTTAGTTATATTTTAGTCGTTGATCCCGCTTCCAGTTTTAATTATATTTTCATCGCTGATCCCCATCTAGTTTTATTTATATTTTAATCGTTGATCCCGCTTCCAGTTTTAATTATATTTTAATCGCTGATCCCGCTTCTAATTTTAGTTATATTTTAATCGCTGATCCCGCTTTCAGTTTTAGTTATATTATCATCGTTGATCCCTTAAACAATTCTAATTAAATTGTAACACCTATCTTTAAAACTTTAATCAGTTCTAATTAAATTATGTCTTTACAAATAGCACTAAATTTCTCTTTTTTAACAGATTAACCAATTCAGCTGTCACAGATCGAACGCCGCTGTGTAATCTATTCAGCTGTTTCCCGTCAACTGAACTCATACAGCAAATAATGTTATTTTGTGGCGCAAATGTCGGGGCGCATTTGTCGGTGAATTTTTGGCGCTATTGTTGAGTTTTTCTGTGGCGCATTTGTCGGGGCGCTTTTGTCGGGGCGCTTTTGTCCACGGCGCTTTTGACGGGTCACCATTTTCAAGTGAGTGAGTTCAGCGCCAATCTGTTTGGCCAATCTGTTCTCTGCAACTATAAACTTACACATTGGCCTAAATCAACAAATCTGGTGCAGGAAATTTTGTTGAATATGAGCTTTGAGGGTTGAGCTAATGATCATGCATTTATTTATACAACAGTCCGATGTCGTGAGTCCCTTTGTTTGAAGTACCTAAGAGGTTGGTCCCGACATGGTGATTATTTTGTCGCAGGCATGAGTGGGTTTAATCTAAGGTTATATGGTGTTGTCAAGGCGCAGGTGGTCTGTGTCTGAGGCGGTTGGTGGCAGAGGTCGTACGAACTTGTGATGCAGTGGAATGTATTTACCCTAAACGGAAGCACATGTTTTATTGGTGCTGTCTTAAGGGGCTGTCCATTAATTATGTCAACAAAATAGCGGGGGTGGGTTGAAAAAGTTTGACAATTGTTGACAAGGGGGAGGGGGTTCAAGACAAATTGACGTCAACAATAATTGATTTTTATCAAAAAGCAACCATAGATTCGGAAAAACTTTGAGTGATCTATTTCTGTTTTGTTTGTAATTTAATCAAACGCAATTTTTTCTTCGTTTCGAATTATCTTGTTTATTGTTCCCAGATTAAATGAGAAAATGTGCTACAAATCTCTTGAATGAAATATCCTGGCTTCTTTTGGATATCTATGTTCGAAATCTAATATTTTGAGCTTTTCTTCAGTGAAAGAACATTTTTCTTTGAATCAGTGGTTAATATTAAACGGTGAGAAACTGTGCAGGCTTATTTAAAAATTGTCGTTTGAACATATTTATAGTAAATATAATATTCGAGATAACAAATTTGGTCGTTATTGGTTAAGCTGTTCTTTGGGGTGGGTGGTTGCACTATATTTACGCTTGGCACAGGGCTGTTTCAATGTGACTTCGTTTCTTGGCTACTTATGAGACCCTCTGAGGCTCTAACTCCGGTGTGAAACATTAAATGCGTCCTCTTTTTCCTTCTTTCCATGGCCTTTGGCTGCCCATGTATCTGGCAACCATTCAGAGGGTATATTATAGCTTGTTACGTTCCTGAATTTAACTAATATTAAAGATAAGTTTTAGTGTAATATAATTTTGTTAATTTATTATTGTGCTATTTAAACTGAAACAAAACTGTTATTTTAACATTTTTATTTTAGTAGGGGGTAAACATTTTTGACATAATTTTTTAGGGGGTGCTTGAATGTTTGACAGTTGTTGACAAGGGGAGGGGGTCAAAAACTGCCTAAAATTTGCTGACATAATTAATGGACGACCCCTAAAGTCGATTTCTAAATAAAATTACATATCTGCACCAAGAGAAGGAGCGCAAGGTATCGGTAGATAATGGTCACGTTTGAAATGCTATCTGCTTGAGAAAGCAGTCACGTGCAATTCTTCTCGCCCGAAACGACACCCGCCTTAACAGCTGCTCTCATAGGCGTAATTTGTGGGGGGTACGAGGGGTACCCGTACCCCCCACTTTTTTGACCGGGGGGTACCGTACCCCCCACTTTTTGAACGATGTCAATAAATATTTTATTGTTGGGCCTTCCCAGAGATCGCAATCTCCGCCTTGCTTCGTGTATGTAGGAAATTGGTACCCCCCACTTTTTAGACCAAAGTTACGCCCCTGGCTGCTCTGCCTCCTCTTGATCTGCAACCATGGTAACCGACCTCGGACATCCTCTGGACTATTCTCTGGAGAACCCTTCTGACTTGATGCAACGCTCGTGAATAGGCTGGTGTCCTGCGCTTGGTCTTCGAGTGGAGCTCTAGAAGTTTGGAGATTGCGATTGCGATTACGACATACGAAGAAAATACCGTCGAAACGTAAAAAATCGGTTGCAGAAAAGAATAAGTTCGATAGCAAACTTAATAGCAGTAAACTCCAATGTAGGAAAAGTTACTGAGCGAATTCTGTATTTAGACAAAATATTCCGCTAGACTGACATACACAGAATAAAGTTTCAGGTAATATTCTTGAGTAGGTCCCCTAAATATTGGTTACTTTAAAATTTAACCCGATCTAGCCTTTTCCCGCGTCTCTGCATTGGCTTAGCCTACTGTAAAAGCGTAAAAAGTCGGTCCAAAATTATTGGATAATTATAATACATTAACAATTTTGCAGAATTTGTGAGTGCTTACTGCTTACCCGGAACTCCCATGACGTATTAGAGCAAAAATGAGCCATGCCCAATTTGCCTATAAAAATCGTTTAAAGCTGCCAAGAGAAATGAATCGATATAAAGTAAGTGTGTATAAGTTTTATTGTCCACATAAGTAAGTAAGTAAGTAAGTAAGTAAGTAAGTAAGTAAGCATATTCTTTATTAATGCCGCACTTTGGTTTACAAATAGTTCATACAATATAAAACATTCTTGTCAAAATGTTTTCCTGTCCCTAGGTATTATTCGGTCATGCAGTCTCGGCCTCATGGAATAGTGCTGTGGCCTGTGGGAGGTGAGGATTTAGCACATGGCGCTGGTCACGCTGTATCGCAGCGAACAGGCCTTCGTCTGCCAGGGTTACATAATTGCTCGAAGGTGGGGCTATGCACAATGAGATGATGCAGACGCACCAGATGGTCCTGTGGGAGGTGAGGATTTAGCACATGGCCCTGGTCACGCTGTATCGCAGCGAACAGGCCTCCGTCTGCCAGGGTTACATAATTGCTCGAAGGTGGGGCTATCCACAAGGAGATGATGCAGACGCACCAGATGGTCTATCACAGACTGCAGTCTATCCCGCTCCGCTCTATCTAAGCCTCCCAACGTTTCCGGGTGGCAAATGACTCGAAACACAATTACCAGCATGACATTTAAAACTAAACCAGTTTACGGGTTTTAGAAATCTGAAGTCGCCAAATACGCCATATCCTAAAATTAAATAACATTCTGCTAAGACTTGACTGCACGATCGTGGCTGCCTCTATGCTTAAATGGGCCGCTGTAGGACATTTGTGTAGGGTGACATGATATTTTTTAAGGATGACATGATAGTTTTTCTTTGCTATGCATCTATGTCAAGTGTGATCACGAAAATTTTTTAATTTCCATACTAGCATGTTATGTTTCAGAAGCCAACCACTTATACCGATTATCTGGCAGATTCCTGTTTGAAGTCCCCAGGACAGCTGCAGGAAACTGTAGACGATAAAATAATGATGACGGCGCAAGATTAGGACTTAGAATAAATACTCAGAAGACTATGACAATGAATATTGGACAACACCATGAATATAACAAAGTCGTGTGTTATCTTGATCAGCAGGTCCGGTAGATCTTATTGCTTATTAGATTAAAATCACCTTTCGGAAGCCATAGTTGAGGTAATTCAAGAGAAAGTTATTAAGAAATTAAAATGAACTTAATGATAAAAGCCATAATTCTAATTTCAGAAAATATCAATAAAATTATAAGAGAATAAAAACAGATCTAACAAAGCACATGTCCGAAACATTAACTCAAAACACACCAGTAATTAACACCAAACATTAACTCAAAAAAAACACCAGTCATTAACACCAAAGATTAACTCAAAACACACCAGTCTGAAACATATGTCACATGAGCTGAGAATGACGCAGTTCTGCCCTGCAGAGCTTCCTCTTCAGCATTTTCCTGCGTGTGCGTTGTTGTGTGAACCACCTGCAGGGGAACCGTGATACAAAGAACTAAGGGTGATGGATGCGGAGATAGGGAGTAAGTCACTGAATGTGTTTATCTGATGGGATTGATAACAGACGATGGCAGATGACCTGTGGCGATATTTGGGAGAATGAATAGGATATGCTGGGAGAAAACTATAACAAGAGACACCATTGTAAGACTATGAAGCATTTACCATCACAATGTTTAGGTACGGATGTCAGTGCTGGTGCATGCCGAAAGAGGACGAAAGGAATATCCTGTTGGCGGTGATGGGCAGAATTCCCGCAGATGGCCGCTAAGAAGAATTTTTGGAAAGACCAGGCGAGATATGATCGGAAAGTAGGCGATCCGGAAGGAGCTGGGACAACAGGGAGAATTTGGTAGAAATATTTAGAAAAAGGTGACAAACAGGGTTCGAAGAAATATGAAGGATGGAAGGTGGGAGGTTGCCAGACACAGCACTGTATAGCCAAGTGGTATGCTCTGCTTAATTGTTCATCATATGATCTGCAAATATGGCTGTCTACAGTTACTTGTATCTGTTGCAATAATTATGCCGAAGCACGTGTATTCTGCTCTTTGTCAGCCTCGCTAAGCTCTGCAACGCGTTCGTGTTGTACGGTTCAATTGTCAAGCCTCTGTTTCTTGTCATTCAATAGAAATCCAAATGTATGCCGACGAAAGCCAGTCTATGTTCATCTCCGGCTAATTAACGTCATAGTTACTACCAGGACTCTTCGCATCCGCATAAATGATCTCATGTTCTGAAGTTTATTCCATGTGCCTTAAAACGTTAACCTGACCTTAACATCATGCCTGATCAAACTCCGACAATCCTCCGACCTCACTCTATATTCCAACGTCTGCACTATACTAAGTAAAATATTTCATAGTCAAGTCCAGGAAACAACAATCAACGTGACTTGTCAAAACATTCGATCGAAGATATTTCGACCAACTCGACTTGGCCGAGTTTCGACCAACTTGATCGACTGACTCGATCGATCACGGGGTATACTGCTCACACGCATAAATGACATCATGTTCTGAAGTTTATTCCATGTGCCTTAATACTTTACCCTGACAGTTCTGAGCTTATTATGTGTGACCAAACTCATACATTCCTCCGACCTCACTCTCTATTCAATCCTCTGCATTGTGATAGTCGTAATCTGCTAGAGTCATGCGTGTTTCCAACTCTCCATAAAGTCTCAAATAGATACGATCTCGAGAACACATGTTGCATCACAGGAAGATGCGACAACTCCACACTACTCTGGATTCAACATCGCAAAGGACACCGGTGTATGGTTTAGTTTTGCAAGAGTGAGTTAGTTGTATATTATAATGGACTCTCTGACTACGCATTGATTTCACTAGCAGGGGTCATGCATCAGGCTGCAGAAGTATGTTTTAGATTCCCTTACAGAGACATAATTGTCTCGTCTTGGTAACCGGGTCGAAAAGTACCTCCAGTACCTCCTCTCGACGAAGCCCCCACGTGTTCCCTTGACGCACTAGGTGAGGTGACAGGCCTACGTTCTGCGTCGTGCATAGGGTTCGAATCCGATGGAAGGACAGAGGACAGACGGAAACGATCTCCAAAATAAGGCTTTTGACTGGGCTTAGGCTTACTACGGAGGCGTTCAATACGCTTTACATTAGCAGGTGGTACCAGGGCTTCCAGATGGTGTAACCAGCCAACCGTAAGTGACCTTTTTGCAATGGCCGAGGATTCACATATGTCCGCGACTGCCGCATAAGAGGGAGACATTGTCTAGCTATAACCAGGGTTTGATTGTTGACGACAAACTGCTCATGGGTATTACTTTCAACATGTAGGTGATCTAGGCTTTCGGTTACAGTTGCAAGGCGCTCAATAAATCCAGACTGGCGTTCTGCCAGGAGACTAAGACTCCTCTGAAATGGTGCCTAGTTGATCTATGATTATTTCCTTTGCGGAGCTAGGTCTAGATAAGGGCGATTCCCTTTCCTCGAATATACTGCTAGGACGTTCAGGGTCCTCTAGTCAGTGGTTCCCAAACCGTGGCCCGCGGGCCAAAAGTGGCCCGCCAATCCTTTTAATGTGGCCCGCGACAGTCACTCACAAATTTTGAAAAAAAATTAAATTACCTTGTTTTCTTGATTTTCGATTTAAGTTAAGTTAAGTTCTTTTTTTCTATTATTTTGTTTTAATCTTAGTTCACTTTTCGTCAAGCTCTATGCAGCGTATTTACACTTCCGTTGAAAAAGACGTGTGTTTTATCTTGCATTGTTGTAAATTGGCACTGACAATATGCCAAAAACATGTTCCATTCGATGTCAGATGTTACCAAATGCTGCGCATGGGGAAACTTACGACGCTTCCCCAGAGACCACTATTTGCTGGCGCTTCAGCGCACGCATTCGTCCACAATGAAAGCAACTGAGGACGGCTCCTCAGATCTCTGTGGCCCGCCATGATATTTTAAAAGTAAGACTTTGCCCTCCATCAAAAGAGCTTGGGAACCACTGCTCTAGTGAATGAACCGAAGTCTGTGACAATTAGCAATTATTATTATAATAAAATCAGCAACTGTACAACTTAAGATTTATACAAGAATACATCTTACGCAAGTATTAATATTTCAGTTCCGTACCAAACCTTACGACTACCATTTGAGCAATCACGTTATAATTTGGAGTATGGACCGAAAGTGGATATCTTCCCTTGACAAGTTATAACTCAAATCCACAACAAACTTCCGAACAAAGTTTCGTAATACAGGATAGTAGCTCGAGAGATCGAATTTCTCCCGTACGTACATACATGCAAACCTACATACATTCATAAATATACACACATATACATAAATATATACATGCATACAGACATAATATGCATGCATGCATGTATGCATTCATACATGTATGCATTCATACAGTTTGTGTAGCCTCGATTCATAATTAGTTGCCCAAATTAAATTACACCTTAAATTATTGACCATAAATCAAATTCGTTCCCTACAAATAGGAACCTTTCTTTATCGATTTGAAAATAGGTCATTACCGGATTCATTCATGAATTACTTTATCCTAGGCTCACAGCTACACTCTCATAACACCAGGAATGCTCTCGCCTACCGCTCTGACAAAGCTCGTACCAATGCAAGGGTGTTTAGTATAAAATATTATGGGCCCAAAATCTGGAATGCCCTGCCTATTGATATACGCTGTTCGCCAAATCGCTACTTATTTAAGATTCGATTGCGCAAGTACCTTCTGAATGTGGTATGAGTCTCCCTAGTCATTAGAATTGATCATTGTGTTTCTTATATACTGATTTTTTCCCTTATATAGTTTGTTTGTTTTTGTTCTCTTGATATTGCGTGAACACGCACATAGGTAAACTTAAGTATATATAATTTTGTGTTAGTTAAGGTTAGTTAAGGAATGCATACTATCAATCTCAACCTAGCCTCTATATAAGTTAATTGTAAAGCCGATTGGCTTAAATTGATTGTGAATGAATGTAGTGAGGCTACCCTTCGATCCTGTCAGTCATATTGTTCATTGGTACATATATCTATTTAGGTGTCCCTAGTTAGCGGGATGTATATCCCTTGGGGGCCACCTTTTGCCGCCAATGACAAGTTTTTTTTACCGCTGTGTACACTACTTTTTCTGTTTTAATTGTCAATCATACTGCTATTTTACAGTCACTGTACTCTGTTATAATTGTCATTTGGATGCAATAAAGATTTTTGATTGATTTGATTGATACCTATATACCTACATATATACGAAATTACATACATATATAAATACATAAATGCAGCATACATAGATACATAAATAAATACATACATATATGTATATAAAATATACATATATCATAATATACAAATCAATCAATCAATCAATTAAATTCCTTATTGAAGCAGTTTGAAAACAAAGCAGTATAACATAACAGTATCAGCATTTGCAACAAAAGGAGACCCAGAAGGGATAAAAAATCCCGCTATGTAAGGGCCACCTAAGGTTCAATACTATCACAATAAATGTCATTATAAAAGTCTTTCAATCAATATTCTAACCAATTGCTTCGATCAAGAAAAAAGAAGTGAACAAGATAAATCTAAATTAAAACTTAATTAAATGGTATTTGTAGTATCCAAAACAAAATTAGTGCAATTGCAGCAAACGGTTAACATTATAGAATGATTATACAATTATTAAGTGCATATGACATGACACGAGTGCACACAAACAAATGGTGAAAATACATACATTCATGCATATATACAATTATACATACATGCATAGTTGCATACATACATTCATACATGCATGCAATGCATACATACATACATGCATTCATGCATATATACATGCATTCATACATACATACGTGCATAGATACATACATAAATACATACAAACATAAATACATACATACATGCATGCACAATCAATCAATCAATCAATCAATCAAATCCTTCATTGAAGCAGTTCGAAAACAAAGCAGTATAACATAACGGTATCAGCATTTGCAACAAAAGGAGACCCAGAAGGTATAAAAATTCCGCTATTTAGGGCCACCTGAGGTTCAATACCATCACAATAAATGTCATTATAAAAGTCTTTCAATCAATATACTAATCAATTGCTTCGATCAAGAAAAAAGAAGTGAACAAGATTAATCTAAATTAAAACTTAATTAAATGGTATATGTGGAATCCAAAACAAAATTAGTGCAATTGCAGCAAACGGTTAACATTATACAATTATTAAGTGCATTAGACATGACACGAGTGCACACAAACAAATGGTGAAACACGAAAAAACACGAATATCACGAAGAACAAGTTAAGGAATCGAATACTAAGATAAGCAATAAAGAAATGATAATCTCAAGTCTGTGCAAGAAAACTCGATGATAAAAATTTTAAGCACAACTAAACTGAATGAGCTATGACTCCAGTAGGAGTGCGCACAAAGATTTTTTGAACAAGTACAAGTTATGCAGTTTACGAGTATTATATGATACACTGTTCCATGCAACAGGGCCAGCGCATTTAATCGAGAAAAGTCGTGAGTTGGTCCGAGCAAATCCTGCTCGATAATCACCTCTTGTTCTGGTGTGATGAGAATGTAAGTCGGACACACTAGGAAAATAATCTTTAAAGGCAGATGGTAGTAAATTATTAGCAAAGCGAAACATAAATTCACATATCTGTAATTTATTATTCTGGTCAATTTGTAAAATACGAAGATCTTGAAATATCTGTCCTGTGTGAGAGTTGTAGGGACTACCGACGATAATACGGACTGCCCTCTTCTGTAGTATATACAATCTCTTCAGCCTAGTTTGGTAATTGGAGGCCCATACGATATTGTAATAGGCTAAATACGGATGGGTGAGGGAAAAGTATAAATTAAACATAATATTCAGGGGTAACAGGTAAGATATACGAGATAATATACCAACATTCTTGACAATTTTATTTGATATGTGCTCAATATGATCCTTCCAGGTGAGGTGTTCATCAACGTAAACACGAAGAAATTTGGTAGACTTAACTTGCAGAATAGGTTTATTATCAATGGAGATGGTAAAATTTTGACAGGGTATAGATTTTCTATGAGAACGAAAGATAATGAAATTAGTTTTGACCAGATTACACACATACATACATGAATACCCTATTGCAAGTAAGATAGAAACTTTCATCAAACAGGAAATTTGGAAAAAACGACTTATCAAGTAGGGTCTACAACTCTACATCCTAGCAGTGGCCTCAACATCTGGAGTGATCTATGTGCCTCATTATCCGACCTCATGATCCCCTATCGCAGCTAGAGTGTAACACTTTCTAATGCGGAAGTGCAAGATATAACTCCGAAGAACAGAGAATATCTTATTAGTGCTATATGTCCTCGAGATAATTTGCAATTATCGTTTTAGGAAAGCCCCCGCGTTTAGATTTAGTATAAATTATGTTGGTTTATGCATACGTTGTTAAGAGAGGAGCAGTCGCTTACTGTTCAGTGTTCACTGTATTTTTTAGTCGATTCCACAGTGAACCTGTAGTCGTCATGAGCTCTCATGTGGTATATTACTTTGCGGCATTTGCTGTAGTGTGAACGCTCAGTACTATCGTATCAGTTAAAGGACAATGCACTTTACAGAGCTGCGATAACGGAGACCCATCAATGAGCATCGTAGCAGAGATACAGCAACTGAGGGTTGAGCTCTTTGATCATGTAAACAAGCAAGTTCAAAACATTCATAATATTTTGATAAGTCAGCACGATGCCGTTATGAGAAGTCTTCAAGCGGTTGACCGACGCCCCCAGCAAGGTAGTGCAAAGGTGCTATCTCCAAATTTTCAATTTTTTTTATTGTTTTATTCTATTGCTACCAATGTAGTGTTTGAACTGTGAAAAGGTGGTATCGTTCACAGTGTAAATAAAAACGCAGCAACTGTTTTAATATTGGTGCTATCTCCAACAACCTAGTTTTGAAATGTGCAAAGGTTCTATCTCCAATAGAGCTACTGCACTGTGTGTTTACCAAAAAATAGGTTCCATGGTTTACTTTAGTATACGTACGGCGTCGTGCTGAAGACTAATCCAAAAGTATTCTAAAGGAAATTGCAAGTTTCTAACAATCATGTTCGTAACATTTTGCATTAGTTTGACTTTTTATTCTGAAAATATTATTGCATTTAGGCCTAATCATGGTAATTTGATGTCGACGAATCTCACGTGTCGATAGAAATCCGATGTAAACTGTGATGTCGGTGAATCTCATGAGTCAAGAGAAAATATTGAAGTAAAATCCAAATTTCGTGAAACTGATATCAGTGAATCAATTATGGTCACAGAATATATAAATAAAGATTTTGCATATTATTGATTCCTTAACCATATTGTAAGCAGCTGAAAATAGGCCAACATCATTTCTAACCGTTAGTTTCGAACTTCGAGTGCGTACCAATAATACATTTTTCAGCTTCTAAATTTTCTATTAAATTGTTCAATTAAATCAATGCAATTTACACAAATCATTATTTATTATTTTATTATATTTTTTCTGTAAAAGGTAATTTTAATCGCAAATTTAAGCTGTTGTAAAACTATACTGCCCTCATAAGAAAGAACCACGTAACTGAAAATTTGGCCGTTTTGAGTTAGATGCAGTTTCTGCATGTATTAATGGTCTTACACCTTGGTAGGAAGTAAGAACCTCCTTAATACCACGTATCTGCACACTTCGTATCAAATACTAAGTAAGAACCACGCATCTCACATACGTGGTTTTTTGCTAGTAACACAGAGCGTTATCTGCAGATCCGTGACCACGCGCATGCGCAGTTACTACTTCCGGACAATGTTTACGTTTAAGTTTACGAATCTGAGCGATAATTAATTATTTTTAGACTAATTTTTATCCGTCTTTGTGATTTTCATCATTCATCAGGCCGTGAGATTAAGTGAAATTTGAGCAACAATAAATATAGTAATTTCAAACGTTTAAATGTTTTTGAATGATTTTTCATGGCTTTGTTTGTGACTAAGAGTGCGATGCGAATTCCCGACACCGTAATTCCCGAAACAGAATTTCGTCGGATCTCCGAAATCTATTTTCCAAGTTACAACAAAGTTATTTGCGCAAATCTAGCTTTTAGATACATTTTCAAATATACTATATTTGGATATTGGCCAGCTAATCCATACTAGTTTTCAGGATTCGAGCACTTGGCAGAATATTGTTTTCGAGAATTCGATCAATTTTGCATTTCCACATTTTATCTGGTTTCGGGGATTCGGGTAGACCCAGATTGTTTTGTAGGCTTACACGGTTAAGGTTTTTATGATTTAACTTGAAGAATCAGAAAGACGATATGATAAAATGTGTGGAGAGGATAAGTACAGAGGATGTGGGATGCGTCTGGCTGTTTTTATTCGCTTACACATTGATTCATTTCATCCAACCATATCACACTATCGTCGCAAGCATGCCCAAACAGGCGTAGGCTACTTCCCATCAGATATTTCTATTACAGAAATGTATAATGACTATGTCCCAGCGAAACATTAAGTTGTAGTCTGCTGTTATGATCTCTAGATCATAATGTGAAAAAGCAGATGAACATTTCATTTACAAAATGGGTAGGCCTAACGTGGAGTGTGAACGGTGTGAAGAATTTTCTTTACATAATTGTTCATGCAGTAAAGATTAGCTTAATGGCATGTAGGCCTATATGCAAATTAGGCGTCCAAAACCCAAATGCAAGAACTGAGGAGAGAGGGATTCCCCGGGAGATAAAAGATGACATTATTTCTAAACTGACCGTTCTGATGCCAGAAAATAGAAAAAAATTCTGGCAAGATATTAAGACATCAGATGTTGTGGACCTAAGATGCAGATTAGTAAGTGTGGTTCTTCTTCATCTGTCCTGTAACATGTTCACTACCCCAGACTGGTTTGATAGTCGGATATGATCATATATAAGCGATATCAATATATTTAAACTGTATATAACTGGTTTCATATCTTTAAAATTATGGTTGACAGGGGCGTAACTTTGGTCTGAAAGGTGGGGGTACCAATTTCTTACATGCATACACGAAGCAAGGCAGAGACTGCTATTTCTGGGAGGGTTCAATACTAAAATATTTATTGGCATGGTTTAAAAAGTAGGGGGTACGGTATCCCCAGTAAAAAAAGTAGGGGTACGCGTACCCTCGTACCCCAAGGGGTGTAACTTTGGTTCTAAAATGTGGGGTACCAATTTCTTACATACACGAAGCAAGGCAGATACTGCGATTTCTTGGAAGGCTCAGTAATAAAATATTGATTGGCATTGTTTAAAAAAATTGGGGTACGTATACCCCAAGTACCCCTAGTACCCCAAGTACCCCCAGAGGCGTAACTTTGGTCTAAAAAGTGGGAATACCAATTTCTTACATACACGAAGCAAGGCAGATACTGCGATTTCTTGGAAGGCTCAGTAATAAAATATTGATTGGCATTGTTTAAAAAAATTGGGGGTACGTATACCCCAAGTACCCCTAGTACCCCCAGAGGCGTAATTTTGGTCTAAAAAGTGGGAATACCAATTTCTTACATACACGAAGCTGGGCGGAGAATAAAAATATAATTATAACAAAATATTGATGGGCATTGTTTAAAAAGTGGGGGTACGGTACCCCCGTGCAAAAAATAGTGGGGGTACGTGTACCCCTCGTACTACCCACACATTACGCCTATGTTGCTTGATATAACTGAACTGAAATATGAGTCAATTGTTGAATTGTTCCACACTAAAACACGATTTTATGCAGATGCGTTGTTCTTAACAATTATTGGGTTATGTCGTCGGTCTTCAAAGCTAAGTAAAAACACATTTACTGACATTTAAAATATTTATGAGAAAAAATATTTAAAATTCATTTTCCCGTAAAAATGGTAGCTTTTTGTTGCATATGTTGGTTAAAAGCAAAAATGAATATCAATACAGGATCTACTTGGCAACAAGCAGTTTATGTTTTTTGCATTTATCTCAAAATCAACTTTTTGCAGATGCGTAGTTCTTTCTTATGAGGGCAGTATAGCTATCTCCATATTATAAGAAAATATTTTGAAATGTGCAAAGGTGCTATCGTCTGTCACAAGCATGAGAGGTCGTTGATCACTTGCTGTTATTTTTCATTTTTTCAGGCAAGGCGTCACAAAATTTAAAAAAATTACAACATTCCAACTGGGGAAATAATTTATTATCCAAATGACTATAAATCACAATAACATAAAAACTATTGGATTTGTAGCAACTATCAAAAGTTTAGATTTGCTCTCCTGAAAAATCACCAAAATGGAGATAGCACCTTTGCACTCTAAACAGACGATGTATTCATGAGTTTCTAAATCAATCATTTCAAGAATTGAAAAGTCAGCATGGTAACGTTATGACAAGTCTTCAAGCGGTTGACAGACGTCTCGAGGAGCACGACATCGCCATCAAGAACCGAACCCACAATTTGTTGAAACTCACAAATGGTAAAGTAAAACGTGTATCGAATAATGGCAACATCCTGGTTACTCTCACTCATTTAAAAAACTGATTCTGCTGTACGTTGTTCAGAGTTTTATTTCCATGTCTGTGTTCAATGCTTCAGATTCGCCTTGCGCGTTAATAAATTTCGTAATAACAAATATCATCATCATCATCATCATCATCATCATCATCATCATCATCATCATCATCATCATCATCATCATCATCATCATCATCATCATCATCATCATCATCATCATCATCATCATCATCATCATCATCATCATCATCATCATCATCATCATCATCATCATCATCATCATCATCATCATCATCATCATCACCACCACCACCACCACCACCACCACCACCACCACCACAACCACCACCACCACCACCACCACCACCACCACCACCACCACCACCACCACCACCACCACCACCACCACCACCACCACCACCACCACCACCACCACCACCACCACCACCACCACCATAATCATCATCATCATCATCATCATTCTCATTACTATTATTAATAACAGTGGCGTAAACTTGTCCAAAATATTGGGGGACATGGGGTCTGGACCAGAGGTGCAAAAAGCAAGTGTTTTTCAAGATGAAAAGTTGCTTTGTTGTTGTTTTTTCCGTTTTGTTTGTTTTTATGGTTTTTGTGGTTTTTGCTGTTTTTAAGATTTTAAGATTTCGGATCATAAAAATCATGAAAAATGGCACGAAGAGCTCCAACTCAGTTTAATTCATTGCGATTTCCGAAAATTTTAAATCATTAAATCTACGTTATTAAAATAACTTCTACAAAAAAAAGAAATTTAATGTTTTTTAAACAAAAAACAATTCTTTTCGTTTTTTTTTAAATTTAGAACCAAAATCCGAAAAAAACATTTTTCACCTCTGTTCTGGACAGTCAGCAGAGGCTCCCGGTTTACGTTAATGCGCATGAAATGGGGCGTTTTGTTTGCATGTAGGCCTAAATTTGTTTCACCTTGAAGATACTGAAGATAAAAATAAATATTTGTTTTCATTATGAATTTCTCACAGCAGGCCCTATTTCAGTTCTGTGTCTCTGTTTTTCTGTTTCTGAAGAAATTTGTCTACATTGAAACATAATATTTTAATATTCTAAGAAATTCCCCTCTCGATTTTTGGGGGCATTGCCCCGGCTCCTCAAATATTGGGTTGGCACGTGCCCCGGCTGCCCCCCAGAGTCTACGCCTATGACTAATAATACTATTTCTGATCTTCTCTCTCCGATCTTCTGATCGTCTTGACCTCTTAGATCCTCGTGTCAGGACAACTATGGCTCAGTCCAGATCCTTTGCCTGCATAGGTCCCTTACTTTGGAACCGACTTCCGACTTCTGTCGGCACCACCATTCTCTGTGGTAGCGTTGCTTCTTCCTTTTCTCACCTTAAATCCTGCTTTTTCTCTCGGGGTCTCGCGCACTGGGAGCGCCTCTGAACGGTCTATACCGCGAGAGACGCTTTATAAATGCCCATATACAATACAATACAAAATACAATAATGCCATTAATAACATTAATAATATTATTGCTGTTATTATTATTGCAATAATAATTATTAGTGTTATAATTATTATTATTATTACTGATATTATTATTATAGAATCCTTTCAAGAAATGAAAAGTCAGCATGACACTGCTATTACAAGTCTTCAAGAAGTTAACCAACGTCTCCAGAACCACGACAAATGCATCAAGAACGAAAGTCAGAATGCGTGGAAACTCGCCAATGGTAAAATAAAAGATGTCTAGAGTTATGACATGGATTCTGGTCACTAACGCTCATTTATAAAAACTGAGTTTGCTCTCTCCTGCGCTTAATTTTATTACCATGGTTGTGTTCCAGTAAACCTATGGTCTTTAACTAAATTTCAACGTCTCATATTGGCATGCGCGTTAATAAATTCCATGACAACAACAAGATTATTATTAATAATATCATTATTGTTATTATAATTATTGCCATTATTATTATTACTGACTGCCACTCTTACTACTACTATAATTGCTGCTGCTGCTGCCGCCGCCGCCGCCGCCGCCGCCGCCGCCGCCGCCGCCACCACCACCACCACCACCACCACCACCACCACCACTACTACTACTACTACTACTACTACTACTACTACTACTACTACTAAAATTGTTATAATTAATAATATTACTAAGCCGTTAACCATAAGTTGAGAATTGTATACTTGTCACTAACGCTCATATTCTCTGTTAATAAACGTATTCTATCTCTGCTATTCCAGGCACTCGTGATTCTGCGTCTGAAGTTAGTGACTGCTCTGATATAAAAGCAAGTGGTCAAACTACAAGTGGAGTTTACGAGGTGTGCGTTCGACATCTATTGGGACGAAATTGTACTTCTGCGTTTTGTGACATGGAGACTTCGAACGGTGCATCACTGGTTCGTGTCTCACCAATATAATTTAATATTACATTTTTGACTATATTACACTGCCGAATTTAATATGAACCTTTTACAGGGAAGATTACACAGTGACAGCAGACGAGTGCAGATAATTTTATACGGGTAAAGTAATGTCAAGCACGAGCATTTCTGTGGTGAGGTCTAGATGGATACGCCTCATGGTCGCATTTGTGCTCTCTTAATGCAGACATGCGATATTTTACAGCGCTTGCTCAAATATCTATTCAGTATGTCTCTTGTTTAAAGCGACGCTGTCTTATCTAAATTTTAAAGTAGAACCTCGAATGGGTTGGCGGTTTATTTGAAGGTGATGATCAGGACCGGTTCGTCCGTTATGCAAACTAGGCAGCCGCCTAGGGCCGCCGATTTTTAGGGGCCGCCAATTTCCATTTTTCCAAACTAAACATAAAAAAAATAATTTCGGGAAATTCATAAATGAAACAACGTTGGATTATTTTTTAATTATTATTTGCTAGATGAAAGTATTATAGTGTTGGTATAATAAATTATGTTCTATTAAGATGTTCTATTAATCCCAGGGTTCACCGTTAAGTTTTTATCATAAGTTTTGCCTAGGGCCGCCAAATGTCTTGAACCGGGCCTGGTGATGATGATGATGATGATGATGATGATGATGATGATGATGATGATGATGATGATGATGATGATGAGTTATCTGCCCGAAGGCAGGTTCATTGGCTTTATGCCACCCGGGGATGAGATGAGTGAGGTGGTTTCCCGTTGCCTTCCTCACGGACAATTGTGGGTGAGCAACTTGTCCAATGTCGCTACGCAGCGGCTTGAAGTAGATTCGAACCTGCGACCCTCCGGTTACAAGGCACAGAACATACCACTACACTACTGCGTCCCATTTGAAGGTACTCCGCTATTATGACTCATGGGTTGAATAGGTTTGGCTTGAAGTCACCGAAGTATCGAGAGGAGAACTGGAGGCAGTCTGTGCCGATATAGCTGCCATGTCTTCAGGCGACATGTCGAACCAAATTGGGCGTCTTGAGGACAGGTTTGCTCGTCAATGCTCGAGGATTTGATTTGATGTCATCACCAGCCAGACATATCACAAAGTCGCTATTCCTTGTTCGCATCCTTATCCAGTCGCAAGCTTGAAAATATCATTTTTCTGCCACGCAATTCACATTCACGCAATCCGGAATAAGTCCGTATGTCATTTAAACTACATTTTGAACCATTCAGTAGAATCTTAGTAGATATTGACACCTAGAATAAAACTTGACTCAAACCGTGTGAGATACTTTCCTTCATTTCGCTGTAACGCTGCCGTTAAATTTCACACCTCTTTAAACTTACAAGGTCCTGGTGTTGATCATTCACCGCATTACATGTAAATCAATCCAGCCCCCATGGCCATTATATCATAGAGCTTACAACAGTTCTTTTGTAATATTATATATGTAATTGAATATGATCAATCAAATGTCAGATATCAATAGAGTATTCAATCCCATGCAGACATTAACTCCTATGAAATATAAATTAATGCAAATATATATATATATATATATATATATATATATATTCGTTTAATATCGATTGAAACTGACAAACCGCAGACGATTACACGTGGGAAGAAATGTTGTTATAATAATATAATGTAAAGATGTTAATGAGTCTGAGCATGAGCGATTTAAGATTTCTTGAGCAGGCTTCTATAAAGCACCTTAGGAATATAGGTAGTTAGTGTCGTCTGTTGCAGTTAACACGTAATCATGGGTTCTAGGGCGAAGATTATAACTCCGCTTGATGGTTGGCGGAAACAAGTTCCGCAGAACATGATATACAGCTGAACTGTTTAGTCGATCTTACTTAGTCCGACTATGGAAACAATTTCGTTATAAATCGTAACGCACTTCGCAAAGTTAAAACCTAACGTTCGACACTTTTACAGCACTTCAGGTAGGGCCAACAACACCGCAACCGTTCTCGTTCGATGTGTAAGTTCGAAGTTAGCGTCCCTATTAACTCTTTATTCGATGGACCAGTTTCACTACTGAGCCCTTCTTTGAATCTCTGATCGTCTGATCGAACCTATTATTGAATAGATCCGGAGTAGCGTATTTATACATTTATAGAGCGCCTCTTGTAGTGTGAACCGTTCAGAGGCGTTTCATGTGCACAAGGCCACAAGAGAAGAAATAAGTCTTGAGAAATGTAAAAGAGGAAGAGAGGTTACCTACTAACATTTGAGAACGAGTAGAAGGAGATAGTGGATTCTAGAGAAAGGGACCAATTGAGGCAAAAGATCGGTACTGTCCTAGTATGAGGAACTAAGAGATCCAGTCTGTTCGACGAGCGAAGTGGACGATTCGAGGAGACTGAAAGAGGCTGGTGTATTACATCAACCAAATATTTAGAGGCCAGACCCCTCTGCGCCTTGGATACCAGAACAATGAGTTTGAATCTATTATGCGTAGAGAAGGAAGCCAGCGCAGTTGTTCAGACATAAAGGAAGAAATGCGAGAGTACCGTAGCGTGGCAGACGTGCTATTATTCTCGCAGCGATATTTAGGACTGAGTGCAGAGGAAAGAGACGGACCTTAGGTAGACCAATAAGAAGGGAATTACATTAGACAATTCGGGAGCATATAAAAGCGTGGACTGCCGTGGTGAAAACAGAGAACGAGACAGAACGCCGAATCATTCACGAAAGAACTCCACTGCCTTCAACGTTCGACGCTCAACTGATTCTTTCTACTTTCATTCTGTATCAATGCGTGGAATCTCCAGAAGACATCTCAGACAATCCGTTGAGTTTTAATGCAATTAATCGCAGCCGACCACCTCAGTTCTCAAAGTCTCGAAAACCTTTTTATCCCCGAACCTATTCTAACATTTTATAGCCTAAGATGCTGGCTATTATTGCGGGTAACAAAATTACATTCGACGGCTTTAACTCTTCTATAATATACAACATTTAAATTATACATAACGAATTATTAACTATGTCCATTAATATTACATATTTAGGTATATGTCTAATTGTCTTGTTTGGGAAATGGACTTCGTTACACGCACCTACCGCCCTTTCTCTCTTTAATAAACAGGATACAAATGGTGACAAAGTGTCTTTCCTTCAAGAGTCACAACCCGAAAGTTTCTCGCTGCTTTTCACCTATTTCAAAACCAAAGTCATTTGATATCCTTACTGCTTCATTCCTTTCAGTTACACCTTCATTACAACTCCCTTCGTTTATCGCTTTTATAAACAAAAGTCCTGCAAAAGTCACAATGGAATGTTTCCCGCTTCTTTTCACCTATGCCAACCCTGAAGTCATTTGAAATTCTTATTGCTACGCTCAGCTCTGGAACTCATCGCCTCAACTAGGTCGATGTTTTCCATTATCTCATTTGTCACCCTCCGACTTTTTCAGAAATCCTGGTCTGTTCTTCTTCTGAACTTATTGCAAAGGGCGGCATCCATATGCACATTGAAAATTTGGATAATTAGTAGACATGTCCAGACAAGAATATGAGTCACTGTCAACGTTATTCAATACGTGCAACCAATTCACTTCGACGCTAACTATTCGACAGTGTTCTGTATGAAGTCCGCTCCTTTTTACACTAAATTATACTACTTCACTCGGTTCACTGCTCGCAAGATTATAATTTGGTTTGCTGACTAGGTCCAACTATTAAAATCAGTTAGTAGCTCCTTGCCTAATAATTGTTCTCGAGCAAAGGAATCACCGTTGCTGAGCATTGCAAGAGATCAGTGTTGGATTCTCGGAAGTTCTCGATGGCTGGCCCAACTTTCAGAATTAACTACCCAATCTTCCGTGATATCACTTAGAGCTAGACTTCAAACTCATTTGTTTCAAATTGGTTACTCACTGCAGCTTGCGTCTAATTTTTCTGAAATATCGGCCATCGACTGGGCTTATCCAACGAATTATTATTTTTACTAACACTTCATAATCGCAAGTCTAGTCATAGGCGTAGACTCTGGGGGTCAGCCGGGGCACGTGCCCCTCAATAATTGAGGAGCCGGGGCAATCCCCCCCAAAAATCGAGGGGAGAATTTCTTCAAATATTAAAATATTATGTTTCAATACAGACAAATTTCTTCAGAAACAGAAAAACAGAGACACGGAACTGAAATACTATCAGAAATCCGTAATGGAAACAAAGATTTATTTTTATCTTCAATATCTTCAATGTGAAACAAATTTACATGTAAACAAAACACCCATTTCATACGCATTAACGTAACACCGGAAGCCTTTGCTGACTGTCCAGACCAGAGGTGAAAAAAGCTTTTTCGGATTTTGCTTTAAACAACAACAAAAAGAAAACCACAAAATTTGTTTTTTGTTTAAAAAAATTAATTTCTTATTTTTGTAGACGTTATTTTAATAGCATTGATTAAATGATTTTAAATTTTCGGAAATCGCAGCTGAATTTAATGAGTTGGAGCTCTTGTTCATGCCATTTTTCATGACTTTTATGATCCGAAATGAGAAAAACTTAAAAACAACCAAAACAACAAAAACCATAAAAACTAAAAAACCGAAACAACAACAACAAACAACGTTTCATCTTGCACCTCTGGTCCAGACCCCATGCCCCACCAATATTTTGCCCCACCAATATTTTGCCCCACCAATATTTTGGACAAGTTTACGCCAGTGAGTCTAGTTGTAAAGTTCAAATTTTAAAGCGCCACTTGAAAAGTAAGCGACCATCGATTGATGTTTAAGGCATTATTTTGTGGCCGCTATAGAAGTCAATAGAATAGTTTGACTCGTGAGGCAATATCTAAAAAAGAAATAAATGAAGGCTTGTTTTTATTGACTTTTTTTGGATATAACATTTTTGTCGAAACAGTAGAACAAAACATATCTTGATGAAATAAGGGTTTTTGTTTTATCATGTGTGATTAATCTCAAGTGTGATGCAGTTTCGAACAATATGTAGCATTCCGTCAACCGTTTACAGGTTTTTCAGAGACGCAGAGATGGCACTGTCAATTTTGACAGAACGTGGGCAGAGTATAAACAAGGATTTGGAAATCGAAGTGGCGAATTCTGGCTTGGTAAGACTTTTAAAAATCCCATACATATAGTTCTAGCAACAGGATTCGGACATCCAATGGACAATGATCTCTGATATGAAGCAGCGCTTGTGAATAAGCTGGTACTTTCGGTTGTGATTGTGAGATGGAGAAGATATAAAATGTCTACTTATAATAAATGGTATTAGAGAATTTCATATAATTATTGGACACCAAGAAAATAATGGAGATTTTAGAATCTGCAATCGTTCAACAATCAATCTCTCTTGTGCGCTGTACTCAGACAATGTTAGATTTGCGCGCGTTCTCAGTGGCTAGTCTGAAGTTTTGTAACGCATTGCTCATTTCTGGGCTTCCTTTCAGTTCTCTAACGTCATGCAGGTCAAAACTTAAAGTAAACGTACTTCAACGTGCATATTCGCCGTAGCTTGACCAGTGCATTCTCTGCCATAATGCATTTGACTGAAGCAGAACGCGGCCATCAGTTGAAGTAATGGACATTAAGGAAGCGGCGCTAGGGAAGTCATTAGATTATACTTCATATAGTATCAATTTAATATTGTTTACTTGAAGCAGTTTGACGGAACAGCAAGCTGTGTTCTAGAAAATTATGTTTTCACATCACCGATGGAAACTTTAAGTAGGCCTAATACAAAATACTGATTTGACTCTGAAAACTATGCTAAAATGTTTCAACTGAGCTTAAACTGGGTCATTCTGGTAGTTTATGCAAAAACCCTTGCAATGATACTAGACAAGTTTCCAACTTACGAGGAGGTCAAGAAGAATATTCAATAGGCTTAATGATATCATCACGTGAATTTGTCACTGTTGTGGGTCTTGAGCAAACGATATTTTTTGTAGGTAACGAAATGCTTTATCTTCTTACATCAAAACGGAACTATAAACTGCGTGTTGATTTGGAAGACTTCGAAGGAGGGAAGCGCTATGCAGAATATGCGAGATTTTCAATCAATTCATCCGCCGATAATTACAGACTAACACTCGGCGTATATTCTGGAAATGCCGGTAAATTTTAAATGACGTCTTAGAACAGGGATGGCGAACCTATGGCACGCGTGCCCAAAGTGGCACGCGTTGAAATTTTTAGGGCACGCGGAATTCAGAGCGTCCCCCAAAAATTCAAACGTAGAAATACAAAATCCCTGTACGAATCCACAGTTTCTTTTCTTACGCTTCGTTAACTAAAACCTATATGAGAACAATAATTGTATACTGTGCAAATTTCTTAGGGGTACGCGACGGTATTTTAAAAAATGATTTAGCAGCATTTAAGGAAGCTTCGCCATCCCGGTCTCAGACGGAGGTAGAAAGGAAGAAGAAGACGAAAGATGAGAAGAAGAAGAAGGGGAATAGGAGGATAAGAGTACTACTGATTTGACTCTGGCCATCTACTACATCTACTACTACTACTACTACTACTACTACTACTACTACTACTACTACTACTACTACTACTACTACTACTACTACTACTACTACTACTACTACTACTACTACTACTACTACTACTACTACTACTACTACTACTACTACTACTACTACTACTACTATTATTATTATTATTATTACTACTACTACTACTACTACTACCACCACCACCACCGCCACCACCACCACCACCACCACCACTCCTACCACTACTACTAACAATAATAGTATTCTGTAGTGGCCCTCGTCCAAGCTGTCGGCTATGATCTTCGAAGGGGCACCATCGTATCGTATCTAGTAATTTATAAGGCGCCTCTCGCAGTGTACACTATTCAGAGGCGCCCTCAGTGCATGAGCCCCGTGGAAACAGAAACGTCTTGAGCAAGCGAGTAGATGCAGGGGAGATTCCCATCATGAGTTTAGTTCGAAGTCGAGATGGAAGACCATTCCAGGCAGAGGGACCTGTTACAGCAAAAGCTAGACGTTGGGCCAGAGTGGTCCTAGTACGAGGGACAAAGAGATCAAGACGGCCAGTAGAGCGCAAAGGACGAGCAGAAGTTGCAGAGAGAGGTTGCCGCATAAAGTCAGCGAGGTATTTAGGGGCAAGCCGTAGCTGGGACTTGGAAACCAGAAGGAGGATCTTATACTGGATACGCGAAGTAATCGGGGGCCAGTGTAAAACTTCAATCATATATGTGGAGATATGAGCAAAGCGAGGAAGACGTGCTATGAGCCTAGCAGCAGCATTTAAGACTGACTGGAGGGGGAAGAGCCGTAGTATGGGGAGACCGAGGAGGAGAGAGAGTTACAGTAGTCGACCCGAGAGCAAATGAATGCATGTACAATGGAGGTAAAGATAGTAGGTATAGTGGATCGCCTGATAGCTCTCAGTCGTCTCAGTTGGAAGACGCAGGAGCGAGTCAGAGTCGAGATGTGTTCAGTAAAGGTGACGGATGAGTCAAGAGTGACACCAAGATCACGTACACTGGAGGAGTAGGTACAAGAAGGAAACTTGAGTGCCAGCAGCGAATAGTCAAGCTTATTCAGTTGTTGCTTAGTGCCAAACCAAATCAATTGACTCTTGGTGGAATTTAAACAAAGTCGATTTGATGACATCCAAAGGTGCAAGTCTTTGGTAAGTGCATCAAAGGAGGAAACAATGGAAAGTTGATCAGCTGGTGGACCATGAACAAAGCTTGTGCATCATCAGCATAGAGTTGGCCCGTCGCAGCATGTTTGGTAAAGATCTGGGAAATGTCAGCCGTGTAGAGGATATAGAGGATAGGTCCAAGTACAGAGCCCTGGGGTGCGCCAAATCTAACCCTGCCCCATTGAGATCTAGAGTCACCAAAGACAACCATCTGGGAGCGATCAGAAAGATATGATTTAAACCAGAGAATAGGAGTGTTAGAGATGCCACAGGATAGCTGCAAACGACGAAGAAGGATATCATGATCGACCATATCAAATGCCGAAGAGACGTCAAAAAGAGCTAGGAGCGAGAGATGGGATTGATCAATAGCCATGTAGATGTCAGACAAGAGAGACAGGAAGGCAGTTTCAGTGGAATGACAACCCTGAAAACCTGACTGGACTGGAGGAAGAAGGCCTGCTTGTTCAAGATAAGGAATGAACTGAAGGGAAACAAGTCTCTCAAGAGTTTTGGAGAGGAAAGAGAGATGAGAGATAGGCCGGTAATTTTGACAAACAGTTGTATCAATGTTAGATTTCTTAAGGGAGAGGAACACAATGGATTGTTTTTGCGAAGCCGGAAGGTGGCCCCCTTTAAGCGATCTGTTGAATAAGTAGACAAGAAACGGGGCTAAAACATCTAAAACGTTAGCTATAAAATATTTAGCATGTATGTGTAATGTATCTATATGTCAAACCAATTACACGGTGCTATTTAGAAAATCTCATGAACGAATATCCTCGGACCATCTAAAAGGTCATAAATGGCATGACCTGTGATGCTTGTGATGTATGTTTTATCTATATGTATAGCGTCTGATAAAAAATATGTAATCAATGCTTACAGCCAGACATTTCTGTTGCGTATTCATTGAAGCAAGGTAGTTGGGCATTTTCGTCAAACAAATTTCTCAGCTGTTAGCTTAACTTGTGGTTGAAAGTGCAGTAGTAAAAATGTCTTCATGCTAATTGCAGGTAACAGTCTCGCTCATCACAACGGCAAACAATTTACCACCAAAGATGTGGACAACGATGAACATACGCCTAGAGACTATAACTGTGCCCAAAAGTATGGCGGAGGATGGTGGTACTACTATTGTTGTACTTCGAGTCTTAATAGCAAATATTATCATCGATATGAATCTTCAGGCGACCGCTGTGGATTAAGGTGGGATTCTCCGCACGGCGGTTATAATACGTTAAAGGCAACGGAAATGAAACTTATTTCTGTGGCTTAGAGCATATACATTGCGTATTTGGAAACAAAATCCAGTCGATAACTTGGTTTATCATGGCATACTTAAAAATAGATCATCCTCTGTACCTTGCCTGTCTGATTTGTGTAACTGTAATCAGAAACCTGCATAGCGCCGCTAATGGAATAAACTGAATCGTTTATCTTGATTTCGGTTTGATATTGCATTTGTTCATGTTCTAAAATACCATACTTTCACTCATAATGACACGGGTGTACGCAGTGCGGTTCCCTGCGTACCAAGTATATGTGATAATAATTATATTATGTTTATTATTATCATGTTATATTATGTTTATTAATATCATATTATTATGCTTTGCTGTTTTGCGAAAGACTACATCCTCTGTTTCGTTTGAAGAAACACTTTGTCAGAGAGCGGTTGTAAACATTATCTTCTATTCTTGTCATGATACCAACTGCTGCCAGTTACAGTAATTGCCAATTAATATAGAATGGATGAATCACAATAAAGCACATAATGGAAAGAATACATATTTGATTAAACCAATTTCTTGTCGCAGTAAAGTAACCACAAGCTGTGGGCAAATCTATTAAATAAACTGCAACCATTAATTAAATTAAGTTTAAATTTTAAATGGCAAAAAATTGCCATTTTCTATTATGATGTCTGCTTGATGAGTAAAAATGGAGAAGTTAGAATGGACAGATAATTTTTCCAGGCTTAGACCTATGGGTGTCGTAGTTAATATTGGCTGTATAGTGTATATTCAGAATTCATTTTTATTTGCTTCTTGTATAGTGTAGGCCCTATACGAGCAAAATATGCATTAAGAACTAAGATTTGTGAGAATTGTTGGTCTTTGTCATTTTAACCGATTCAAAAGTTTACAACAAGAGGATTACGATAGCATTGATCAATCTGTGCCAAGATTAAAGACTTGTCAGAAAAAGTTTAAAGTAACTTCCTCTTGTTTTTGTCACGGAAAATTGATTTACTTCAGAATGTTATCTTACATATTAGTATTTAAGAACACCTTTATTACGCCAAAAAAGCAATAACAACAACCAAACGATACAAAATTTAAAGAAAAGGAAATACACAAAGCATTACTTACAGTCAATAGCAGAAAAGCATCATGCATCTTCATGAATATTATGGCAAGGCGATCATCATGTTAATTTTGAAAATTTCACAATGCCTACCTTTGCCTCGGTTTTAATGTTGTTTCTGTTCATCCGTCTCTCTCTAAATCCCATCGGACCTAAACATCTCTCGTGCCCCAATTCTGCACTACCAACCACCACTGTACAGTATTCTCATTTCATCACCATTCCTTCCGCTTCATTCATCGTCATCACTCGCCGTCTCATAGTTCATCTTTCTGCCATAAACTCCCGACAAATCCTGCTCACTCTTCTGCTTTCCGGTGACATCAAAACAAATCCTGGTATCAGCAAACATTCGACACTTCATAAATCCAGGTCTCTCAAACATGAAATTTCTACTTTATTCCCTCACTATTCGGTCTTTTCGCAACCCCAAAAAGTCATCGCCCTAAATGATCTTGTCACTTGTTGCCGCCCACCTGATCTCATTGCCCTTCAAGAAACATGGATCTCCACTTCGTCCTCTGGCCCTCATCTCACCGATTGCACTCCTCGTGGTTACTCTCTGTTAAGCTTTCCTCGCATCAATTCCTCCTCAAAATCTGCAAAAATTTCTGGTGGCCTTCTTGGTTCGTGAACCGGCTGTCGTCCTAAATTCCTCTCGCATACCTTCCGCTCTTTCGAATGCTCCTCCACAACTCTTCGACTTGCTTCAGATCTGCTCACAGTTTTCAATATCTATCGCCCTCCCACCTCGTCCGCCTACTCCTTCAAATCCTCTATCGTCCTTGATGAATTTGGCTCTCTCCTCTCCCTTGCTGCCATTTGTCTACTCCCAACGAGTTCTTACTAACCGGCGATTTCAACATTCATGTGGACAATCCATCTGACCCTATTACATTGGATTTCCTTAACCTCCTGTCTTCAGTCAATCTCTCCCAACATGTTCACTTTCCGACCCATGTCAAGAATCACACCCTTGATCTTCTCATCACCTCCGATGCTTCCCTCTTATCTCTCAAACTATCACACTCTGTTCTCAACATTACTGATCATTATCTCATCAAGACTTTCGCTGGGCCTCCTCCCTCGCTGGGCCTTCTCCCTCGATTCATTCTTTCCGTCTCACCGGATCCATAGACCGGCTGTCGTCCTAAATTCCTCTCGCATACCTTCCGCTCTTTCATCCATGATATTCTTGATTCACAACTGCTTCTAAATCCTCCCTCTCCCATTGATGACCTACTCTACTGTTACAATTCCACACTTTCCAACCTCCTTGACATTCATGCACCACTCATTACCAAACAGAGTTCACACGCCAGCAACCCTTAGTTTACTTCCCACCTCAAGCCTTTATAACTTTCCGCAGGCGCCTTGAACACATCTACCAGGACACTTTTGACCCTGCAGCTAGATCTAAAGCCCTCAATACCTTGAAATCAGCTACCAACAAATACCACAAACTCATCGCTGCTGTCAAAAAGAAATATTATTCTTCACGTATCTTTCCAGCACCTCAAACCCTTGACATCTCTGGAAAGCTGTTAAAACCCTCCTTCATCGAAAATCTCCCTCCCCACTGCCTAGCTTCATTACCTACTCCTCTGTTGCTACTACCTTCTGTTCATGTTTTTTCAGACAAAATCTCATTCATTCGCTTTACATTACAATCTCTTCTAGACACACTTATCCCCTTACCTCTTCCAGTACTGATTCACCCCCTTCTCTCAACCCTACTCCTCCTACCTCTCAGTCCTCGCTCCCAATTCTCTCACTCGCCTCTGAAGCAGAAGTGACACCCCTCCTAAACTCTCTCCCTAACAAGCAATGCAAACTTGATCCTATCCCCACCTCTCTTCTAAAAGGCTGTGCCTCTGTCCTCTTGTGCCTGTAATCACCAAAATAATCAATCGCATTCTCTACCGGCAATTTTCCCACGGTCTTTAAGCATTCTATTGTCACTCCCTTCTCAAAACAGCAAACCTTGACAAGGAAAACCTATCAAACTACCGCCCTGTCTCCAATCTTTCCTTTCTATCTAAATTAACAGAACGAATTGTCCTTTCTCGGCTAAATGACGACCTCTCTTCAAATTCACTTCTTAACCCCCACCAATCTGGCTTCACTAAACACCACTCCACAGAAACTCTACTTGCCTCTCTTTACAACAAACTGGTCTCTGCCGTCAGCCATCAATAAGTCTCGTGCCTCTGTCTTCTCCGTTTGGCCATAACCTTCGTCACCGTCCACACCCCTTTGCTCTGCCTCCTAAGGACAATAAAAATTTCCTCGCTAGACTGATGTTTAAGTCTATCTACTAACATACCATCCACTGGCACTTCAGAACCCCTTTTAATTATCCTACTATTTTGTCATTAATCAATTCCTCCTTTCTGTCATTTTGTCTAATCGTTCCTTTATTTTTTGTCTCATTTTCGCTTTTTATTTGATTTTTGTACATGCTGAACCTTCTTGTTTTATTGCTATTGTACACTGTTGCGTTATGTCAACTGTCTTTCTTAACAAATGAATATATATATATATATACATGCATATGGTGACATTTAATACCGTGACACTTAATACCACGACAGTCAACACCGGTCACATAATACCTATGACACTTAGTCCCTATGACACTTAGTCAATATGACAGTTAATCCCTATGACATTTAATCCAAGGTACGAACTAAACTGTATCAGAACTAGATAAGAAACAGTTCTGTAGAAATCAGTAAAAGCAATAACGCAGCAATATTCCATTTTCCATATCGAGTTCCTTGTGAACGTCACGAGTGAGAAAAGTGAGAGATAGCACGGGGTGGGGGATGAACGACACCGGTCGCAGCTTGTATGACCAGTACTGCCCCTCTCTACTCATGCAGGTCACGACGATAATTTGGCATCCTTGCTGGCATATCACATTTGAGCTTACATGTATTTGGTGAAATATGGAAACACAAAGTGGAAGAACACATTGAGAATAAGATCCTCATAATGCTCATACGTAATTGCCTTGTGGGCTGCAGTGTTCCATCATATCTTAGGGAGTTGGGTGTCTCGGCTGCGCAGGGTGACCTGGTTGTTTCTTCATCCAGAACATCCACAGTACAGCACAGAAGCTTAGCTGTGGTTGGCCCAACTTTCTGAAATAGGTTACTTAGTATCTTACGACATGAGCTTCTCGGTCTTTCTTCACCTCTATTTCGTAAGCGCTTGAAAACCATTTTCTTCAATCCTGGTTTTCCATCGATAGGCCGAGAGCGCCTCTGGTGAGTTCTCTTGAAGAGGCGCTATATAAATCTGTGATTACATTACAGGAAGCATGACGTTAACAATCCAGTTGTAGCACACACTACATTAATTTGAGTTCACAAAACATGTGGCGTCCCTAGCGATTATATACTGAGATACTGAGATGGTTGCTGCTGGAAAAATTGCAGATACGATACATCTGTATTCACCCGACTCGGTAGAGAAGCCGATGATGTTGCACGTTGCAGGGCAGTCTCTGTTTCAGAGTGAAGTGCTAACTGTGGCGAATGTACCATGATCACTTCTGAAAGTACAGGACGAAGAGGCAACCACCTTTGTTGGAGAGAGAAGAGATCTGCGTCATGTAAAGGTGACATTAAGATACACATCTCTGTCCAGTACAGAATGGAGCACAGCCATTTACGCTTCATCAACTGGATTTGAAACTCAATACGTCTTCGCGTGGACATGGTTTTTGTGGTGATCATAAACATGTCGATAACAGCGACTACTACGATTTCGTGAGGTTGTTAAAAGGCGCTAAATTAAGTGGCTTGGAACATAAATATATACATATATACATACACAGAAAACATAAATACATACTTACATGCATACGGTGAGTCAAAGTGCGACCGTACGTTACTTACCGGAATAACGTACGCGTACCGTACGTACATTATCGAAAAAATAACGTACGCGTACCGTACGCGTAGGCCTACGTTAAAAATGCCACAAATTTATCTGATCATTCACAAAGAACCTCAATAGTCTATAACTATAGTCTTATAACGTACGCCTACCGTACGCGTACGTTAAAAATGATCAGTTTAGCTCTAGGCCTACACTATTAGCTCCACGTAGGTCTTACGCAGGCCTAATTATTTACGAACGGTACCGAAATTTAGTATTGCCAAAAAAATTTCCACTGGAACTGACCATCCTATAAAGGGTGCCGTAAAATCTTAATTATCTTCATAATATACATTAGACAGAATATTAGCAATTTGGAATTTAAAAGTTTAAAAGTAGAGATCATTGAACGGCTGATTGATGTAACGGTTAAAATTGTTTACGCCCGTCAATCAGCAACTATTATTGACTTTTCTTGTGCATAATGTTATGTATTTTATTTTCGTTATGAACTGATGTGAACGTACGGTAACGTACGGCCTAATAACGTACGCGTACCGTACGTACGTAATAGAAAAAAATAACGTACGTACCGTACGTACGGTCGCACCTTGCGGTGAGTCGCGTAGAAATGTGTTTGAATGAGCACGGTCATTCTCGGAAACTACTTTCTATTACTGATAGACGTCCAGTTGATTCTCTAGGCGTCTCAGCTCCACATAAAAGACGCACTGAATAAGTGGACGTTAGCTCTTACAGTCCATGACAAAGATTTCATCCAGATTGCAGACCCACTTCTAAAATGTAACTAACACCGGCAAGATTAGCTACATTTCCTAAAGAGACTTAACCTCTGCGTAGAAATCCTCGTTCTCATACTGATTGTGACTATGTCGCTGAGATTTGAATCTCGAGCTATAGTACAGCACACGGGGACCTTAAAAGGAGTAACATCCATTCAAAAGGACAGCTATAGTGAAGGCGCTCACACATAAACTTTATTTATAAACGAGCTATACAAAAACCGTATCGCTATATAGAATAACCTATATACATTATAATAGGTTTGTCTTTCACCTCAAACAGTGGGTCAAACGTACACCTATACCTTTTCACTTATAGCTCTAATCAGTACCCGGAGTCAGTCGCTAAGATAATAATTATTATTATAAGTATGCGAACTTGTCAACTGAGTCATTAGGTCAGTTGGTAATTATTACCAACTGACCTAATGACTCAGTTGACAAGTTCGCATACTTGTCAATTGAGTAAGTTGCTTGGATTTTTCAATGGATTACAGACTTGCTATCGACTTCTTAGATAATTCGGTATGTCTAGTAGTTGCCTAATAATGTTATGCATTAATTATAACCGCATACTGTACTGACAGACCGATGACTGTGAAACGTTAATCTGAATTTATGAAAGATGGCAAACGCATGCGCGTGTTTATAAAGGAAATGAAACACATTATTATTGCTTATTATTAATATTCTTTATTGATAAACCAAAAGCGAACCGCACATTTGTGAACAAGTATAGAAAAATATAAAACATCGAAGTAATAAGAAGATAATAATAATATTTGGAAAAAGAGAGTAAATTTGAATTTAAAAAAATTAGAATATTACTAATAGCAACACTAAATCAAAGCATCATAACAAGAGAGCAAATTTAGATCTATAACAATTACTATTATCTAAAAAGGGTAGCAGAATTGGAGAAGTTTTATTAATTAAACAACATCAAAAAGCATCCTAATTATAAAGCTTTTTCTAACCAGATTATCAGAATGAGGTAAAGTAAGATTATGGCCTCTGGGGCGCAACAGGCAACCTGTAAATTTAATCTGAGGCAATTGACCATGAATGACATGACCATTAAAGCTTCTTATGGCTAAGAAGAGACGGGTATCAGCTAGTTGACAGAGTTGAGCATAGGAAGGGTTGTCTTCAGGTAAGTAATGTCCTCTCATAAGTCGTCTTATGATTGAAGATAGCTTATCCCGATCACTTTCGTTAGTAAAGCCCCACCAGGCAGGAGAAGCATAAAGTATTCTTGAGAGGATAGTTGCTCTAACCACATCATATAGGCAAGGTCCTTGTAGACCGTAAGCTACTAAAGTGCGAAGAGCATATATGGAGCGGCGGGCCTGACTTCGGTAAACATGATTCGAAATGTTTAAATTGTCAGATATAGTTACTCCTAAGATGGATAAATGAGAAACTCTAACGAGTCCAGGGGTGGATAAAGGAGCGTTTATGTAAGTAAACTTCCCTCTGGGTCTGTGTAAAATCATTTCTTACGTTTTACTATAATTTAGTTTCAGGTTACAAGTTTTGGCCCAAGACTCAACGTGCTCTAATTCAGAGGTGATGGATGTACTATTAGAGGAAGGTATTAAAAGATACAGTCATCAGCGTACACTTAACAAGAATATTTTGAGGATGTAAAGTTTTAAGGCTTGATATGGTAACAATGAAATGTGTAGGACCTGTACTTGAGCCTTGAATTATGCTGGCATTAATACGGATTAAAGTAGATAATTCATCCTGGAATTTAGTACAATGTTGTCGGCCTTCTAAGAAATTAATTGACCAATTATATACGTTATCTGGTATTGGCAAGCTGAAGAGGGATTTTGCTAAGTGATTATGACTTATGGAATCAAATGCTTCAGAGAAATCTAAGGAAATCAAGTGAACATACTGGTTAGAGCTTGAGCTTAGCATATGAGTAACATGATGAGTTAGGGCTATTAAGGCAGCAGATGTATAACCAGTGGGTCGAAATGCAAACTGATCAGAGAAAGGTTGATTTAGAATAGGATGTGTTAGAATGGGATAAAAGAAACGAATGACTATTTGCTTTTCAATTATGCGACAGAGGATATAGGAGTTATAGAAATAGGCCTGAAATCTGCTTCAGAGAGAGGGTTAGCTATCTTAGGAACAGGAGAAATTCTACTTACTTTCCATTGAGGAGGAACGAAGTAGTGAGCTAGAGAAAGATTAAAGAGATGAGCAACGGGTATCGCTAAGCCTGACTAAGCCTGAGGCTGCACTGCAGTTGTTCGTTCAGGCTGGAATCCATACTGCATTGATTAATCCAATTAGCAATCAGCAGCAGTTGAGCACTGAGCAGTGTGGCAAGCCTTACAAATAACTAATGATCATCGTCTTAGTCATCAAATAGATCACTTACAGCATCAATTTAGGTCAATATTGATATTTAACACACTCCAATCGAGAAACACTTTCAATTAAAAATTATATGTGTTTAATTTTCATGGGGAATCTGAACAAATACTTAGCGTTTTCGCGGCTCGAATCATTTGTGGTTAAAACTTCAGCTGCCGTATATGCCACACGGCAGACCTTAATGTTGGAGTGATTTTGAAATAGTTCGCACACGAGTTTCTATTGTCAGTACGAATAAAAGCAGATGATGTTCCAGACAATCCAAACTAAGGCTACAGTTCTGTCGTAGTGAAGTGTATACTTCTGGATAATGCATTTATTGATTGGTTTTGCGGCACCGTCGGTTTATGTCTTCTGCACAATAGAAGTTACTAATTATCTTGGTAATTAACTGTCCAAAACAACTGTTTTATGGATATCAACGTAGTATACATGCATACACAACGAAATACACAGAGGCAAGTATTGGGGCCTACATATCCTGCTACAGATGAGTATGTTCGTTCACATGACCCAACATTTCAACTAGTAAGCCCATGTAACTCTATCTTTATGCGGATGTAGAATGTATTCATACTCTGTAAAGTCTGTATGTATGCATGTAAGTAGGCCTATGCTATATGTGTGTGCAAGCATGTGTGTACAGAGCATTGTCAATAATGACGACGCCAAGCTCAGAAATGTTTGAACTGACATTGTTCACCAAATCGTCATCCGATCCAATCTAATTAAATCTATGAATCAATTAGCATGATACAAAAATGATCAACCGATGGTCGCCTCAAGTGAAATTATAGTCAAAATCATAATGAAACTAAATCGAAATCCGTCTTCTTATAGCCAACAAAATTTAAACTTTGACCTCCACATCTGCAGCAATTGAGTGCTAACCGTTCCACGAGACTCAGCAGCGTTTATAGCTTCTAACATTGGCTTTAATGGGGAATTGGGAAAAAACAAAGTAAGAAAGCCGAATTACTAAGCAATTGAACTAGACATTTAATCTGATCTGTCGTTGAGATAAACAAACATACTGCGATTGATCGTGAGTGAGGAAGGGGTCGTTGAGTTCGTTACAAACATGTTTAATCTGATGCACATGTTCTCAGAGAGAAGCAGACAGTTGCCGCGCATCTTTCTTTGTTAATTGAATCTTGTTTTGTGTCAGACATGAGCTTTCATAATTTTTATAGCGCCCCATCAGGTATCTACTCAGAGACGCTCCCGACCCAAGGCCAAGCGGAAAGAAACAGTCTTAAGGATCCCATAAGACGGCGATGGGTGAACCCGAAGGAGACAACCCACCTCCCAAGAGAGCCCATTCCACGTCACAGGGCCAACAACTGAGAGTTTGTTGTACCGGTAATATTAACGCAAAACACGATATTTCCAGTGAAAGGGTATAACACAATACAGGACTGCAACAATGGAGACCCATCGATCAGTAGGCCTTTTGTTTGAGGAATAATGCACTTGAGGGTTGAGCAATTGATTTTAAGCAAGCACGTTCAAAGTACCCAACAGATTTTCGTGCATCGTTTAACCCTATAACGACGACAGGGATTGGCTTCCTATACATTTAGTGCACACTCGTCTTTAAAGTGTTAAAGAAATGAAATGTCAGCATGATACCATAATGAAAAGTTTACAAGCGGTTGACCGACGTCTTCAAGCGCACGACCTCTCCAAATCGTGGAAACTCGGAAATGGTAATTAAAAGTGAAACGTATTATGAGGAATGACACCGTTTTTAAACTTCTGTACCGCGTAATCTGACACCTTAACTGGTTCCATAACTAACTTCTTCCTTGTACTGTGTGGGTGTGTCGGTCAGTGTGTTTTGTCCCGTCTCTCTTTGCTTCCATAGGCTTGGTATCCCAGCATTCAACAATATTAGTCAGTGTTTTACTTTTTATCATTTTCGTTGAGCTAATCTGCCAGAGGTGTAATGTTTGTGTCTCCTGGTTAACAATTTAAGTGTGTAATTTAAGCATTGCCTTTGTGAAGGCATATCCGTTGCCTTTGCGGAATGTTATCCGTTTTCAATCATGCCCACATTGTCCTCATTCGTTTCTAAACTTGACACAACCGAAATTATTTGTCTGCTATCCATCCAGCAGAATGCCTTAGATAATGCTTTTACTGAAACCCTGAACGTAATAATTGCACCACGGTCACCATAATTATATAACTCAGCAAATGCTGACTTGACACTTTTTAGAATCTGCAATTCATTGCATTTATCTAAGGCTTAGATTCTAAGCCTTATTAATTTTGCTCGTTCAATAAAATTCAAGATGATCATTAACACTGTAATTTTGTCGCTGTTATTTTTGTTGGCAATATTTTCAGTAGAAGCTATATTTTGTCGAATTTGTAAAAATTACAAGCTGTGCAAGTGTGCATGGGCTAAAGTTTAATATCAAAGTTTAATGCCGAGCGTTCTGATCATAGATGGAATTATGCTACCTTTAGTACATAGAAATTGTGCAAACCTAGAGACAAGAAATCAGTTAAACAAATATGCTTAGGCCTACTGGAGGCTCTTATGATAAGTGTGACCAAACTGAAGATGTAACAGCGAAAGCCTCACGAAGAAAACGCACAACGTCCAGAGCAACTGATGTCGGGTGGCTCAAGTAATGTCGAGTAATGTCTTGACAGTTTTGTCGAGTAATGTGTTGACAGTTTTGACAGTTTCCAATAGTCTTGTTCACCTAATGTAATAATTTAGTTTCTTCCACCTCTTTGCATAGCCTGTTTGTAAGCCACAGTGCGTTTGCAGGTGGTCTAATAAAGGACATACTTACTTACTTACTTTCTATCACCTATGATGAATTAAGTTTAACCGTTTAACCGTAGTGCAACGCTGAGCCGCGGACCCCATCGCGTGTCATCGTTCTGATTCTTCGATGCTAGAACTCCAAACACAGTGTCATCTGTCAACTCTAGATGGAAAATCGTCGGTTGGGTCAGCGTGTGCGCGTGAGTCTGCTACTAGTGATATGTCTCATTATTGGGGCATCATTTGCTGAGTGATTGAATATGCATTCATGATTAATGCAGGTGACCGTCTGAATCATCTCAACCGTCAACAATTCTACACCAAAGATGCACGTGACGATGACTCTGTAAGCCAGTTATGTGTCCATGCGCATATCGTAGGGTTGTGGTACAACCAACAGCAGCTCTATAATATGGACTATTTCTAGTTCATACTAACGGGGATCTAATCTAATGGGGAAGGAAACTAGCTCACATACAGATGCCATGATAGAATTGAATGGACAACTAATATACTAATTATGACGAAGCTAAGTCGTCTGATTACGTGACATCTACGAGATCAACCCGAAGGGCCATTACGTTACTTAACCTGTGGAAGACTACATTCTCGAGAAGAAGAGAACTTCCGATTAGTATATAAAAGTAATTTAATATAGAAATGAATTTCAGATACAAATAATTTGAAATATAATAATAGAATATAAATGTAAAACCCATATTAAACATACCATGATAAAACAACTTCTCATACCGAAGTTAGAAGTACAAGTCGCCAGCCACGCAGCGATCCGGGCAAGTTTTGCACTCCTGCCCGAATGCTGCGAACCCCGAATTCCAGGCTTATATGGACTTCCCACGCGTGGGTGTGGTCACGTGGTCCATCGAGGCTTCTCGACAAGGGAGCAAAAGATGGGACAGTCATTTGGCAGAATCAACCGAAAGGAGCCCCTACCCGGATCCTTGGGCCAGGGACCTGTCCGGAAGACCGATTGCTTCAGCTGGGACCCATGTCGAGTTCAACTGATAGGACTCGAACTCTGTCGGGATGAAACACATACACCGCCATACCAATGTAGAAAGTCACCCACGTAGATTACCCATCCATTTATGTAGCGCCCTATGTAACTCCTCTAAATCAATATTATAGCTCCCACTGTCTCGAAACTAATCTTAATGGCATATATCATCGAGGAAATTATTCATGATCTGCACACTCAAGCGGGGAATTGAGTGGATTACTTGGTGCGGCAGGTGGTAATCGTTAAAGGCAACGGAGATGAAACTTGTTCCACTTGCTTAGAATATATATATATATATATCTTACTGTATATACGATACAGGCCTATGTATGTGCGTATTTATGTGCGTGTGTGTAGTTGGGGACAGAATCCAGTTGTGAACTAACCTTATGTATCATGGCATGATTACGTAAATGATGATCGTCCTCTGTGCCATGCTTGCCTATTTTTGTAGTTGCATATGTAATCAGAAATTTGTATAGCGCCGTTAAGAAAGAACCTAATCAGAATTGTTTCATCTGCCTTTAGTTTTATATTGAATTACTGTAGGCCTATGTTCTACAATATCATCATATGTCTCCAAACGATGCATATACACAATGCGGGTCTAAGCGTACCAAGTCTAGGGCATAATTATGTTCTAACCATGCTCATGCTGTCAAAGTGCTGGTTAACATAAAGGCTTCAGTCTGCCTTTCGTTTGAAGAAACACTGGACTATTTACATCTCTACCAGGCAGTGATTGCAAAATCATTCTTTCTTTCTTGTCATAATAGGATATGGTGCCAGTCACGCTAATCGCAAATTATCATAAAATACATAAATCAAGATTAATACAGTAATAATGGAAATATAAAAATACTTAAACCAAGATGTTGTCAAAGTAACGTAACCAAGAGCTGTTAGCAAAGTTAGTAGCAATACTGTATCCAGGAATTGAATTCAGTCTGGATTTTCAAATGCAAAACAAATCCAACCTGTCATTAATAATTATGATATCTTATTGCTGAGTAACTATGAAATTAGATACATTTTCCAGCCTTATATCATACTTTAAATTTGTGTTTAATTCATTCGGTAAAAATCTTAATAAGATTTCTCTCGAACTAATATGCTAGTTTTATACGAAGTTACGCCTGGTATATCATTTTTCCGTTCATACAAAATTAATGATAGGCTCTTAAGATATTGCTTATATTAAATGGACATTACATATACATTAGGGTGCATCAAATGCCCCAATGTTAACAAAGTGCGTTGTCCCTATGCTTATAAGCTCCTTTTATCTTCAATATATCCCTGGCCAAATAGCAGAAAAATCAAAAATTGTTTAGGTATCCCACCTCGATTTTATAAAAATGGACAATATACATTATTATCATACATTACGGAGCTGGCTGCTTTCATCCCTTACGATGACATACAGCAATCCAAACTTGTTGTCTAAAAATGACTCCAACAAAACAATTGGCCTAAACTGAAGCACTCATATCTGAGGCTGGAGATGGTGTGTAAACAGTTTCTGCATCATATGCAATGACTGGCAAAGCCAGAGATGTCAAGGTGAACAGAAGATAGCTTCAGCTTACAAAGAGCAATGGGCTGCCCCACATCTTGCAAAGTTGCACTGGGACGCCAAGCAAATGCAATCGTTGTAAAATAAGAATACTAAAGAGGAGCACCTTGCAGTTATTGTCGGGAATCATGGAATGCAAAAGAGATGAAGTTCCTCAGTGTGCCCTCTTATGCACCGGAATCAGATAGAAAATCGGGGGACATCATTGTTGATCTGATTATTGAACTACGGCGCTCATGGCAGTGTAGTTACTATCGTCAACATGGCATTTGAAACCAGCCCGGATCAAAAACTGGACATGTAACTGCTGCCTGTGTTACCATTCAGATGCGGTTAGGTCGAGCTCTTCTCTGGTGCGGATGTCGACATCACGTTGGCAAAGTAATTCGATGATCTTCAAATTGAGACTTCAAAATCGCCCGAGGTGATATTATTTCCAAGGCGTCTTCAGAACTTCGAGCTCCTCGACACATATTGGTCAGCAATAGAGAGATTGCCATGATTTGACGATACTGCATTCAGTGAGAATTCCAAACCCTTCATTGACATGTGCAGAGAACGTGTTCTACAGATTTTTGCTTCGGAGTTGCCTTTTCATAGAGATGATTGTAAGGAATTTTGCAGAGCTCTGCCTCTTCTTTCTTGATGGGGAAGTGGAAGGACATCAATTCACGTTCAAGCCAGATGTGATCACAATTGCAACAACTCTTGCCGATCTTGTGGGGACTGACTCTTGGTATATGCTTGAAATACTACAAGTTGACACTCGGTTCCTCAACGAAGATATGTGTCTGAATGGTCAAGCCGCAATGATTATCAAGCCGCTATGACAAATATTGAAGCACTCACTGGAATCAATGACTGTGCTGACGGAGGAGTGAAACTGAGTTCGGATTTTATGTGAGCATCAAAGACTGAAAAGCATCATCAAAATGTTCTTCAAGTTGTGGAACAAGGCCCGTATAGACAGGCCAATCCGCCCAAACACAAGTCAACTTCCGAATGATGATATCCCCATAACATGTGATGATTTTACAATATTAATGTGTTTATACAATATGGTAACAATTTTCACTTTTAAAATCTCTGCAATACTTCTGGAGATGGCCATTGGCTAATGCAGCATGTCAACGATAAGAACTTTTGAACCATTCTTTATAGTAGGCTATTATTGCGGCATAATATGTATATTGTATAACTTGTGCAACAATGTACATCCTCGTAATGGTTCGCTATTGTAAAACTTCAGTGGCTATGTGGGATACCTAGATCATTTCAGAATTTTGTCAAATTTCGGTAAACATACTTTTTCAGTAATAGGAACAGAAATGAAATAGGGACAAACACTTTTGAAAAAAAAAATTAAATTCGGGGGCACATGATGCACCCCAATATACATAGGCCTATAAGACTTACATCAAAACGTGAGTGGAAAATTTAATACTAGTTTGATATCCAGAATTAGTGTCAATCTGCTTCTTGTATAATACGAGCAAAATACACGATAAGAATTCAGATTTGTGAGCATTGCTCATTCGGTCTTTGTTGTTTTAATGAATTTATAAGATACAATGTATACCGAAATTAATGACTCGATAAAACGTTTAGAAGCACTCGTTCTTTTTTGGCACGACAATTTTTTACGTCCAAGATGTTTTCTTAAACAATCGATGTAAATGTTAATGTAAGCGATTTTATATAGCGTTCATGCTTAGGGCCTATGCCACGATCTTGCTCAATTTTCAATTAAATTGAGATCGTTCACCACCACTAACCGTTTGAATGTGTACCACGCCATTTAAGGTTCCCTTGTAGGCCTAGAGACAGTTCTAGCCGAGATTTAAATCTCCGAAATAAACCAGTGTCCGGAGCTGAACCACGATCCGCATGCTATCTAACGCAGAAGCGCATGAGACGCAGCCTACGCTTTAACCAATGTAGCGAACTGGGTCGACTACTGTATTAGGTTGTCAGCGTGAATGTATGATGGAGGTCGTGCCGACTTGTAGCGTATGCCTTAAACGGAATTATAATTATGTTTCATCGATGCTGGATTAAAGTCGGTTTATAAATAAAGATACATAAGACTTCATATACCAATAGATGTTTTAGAAGTCTAAAGATTATAGTGATAATCTGGTAGGTTCCGGATTACGTATTTTTATCCACTGTTTTTAACGACCTCATTATCTGTTTATTTTCATACAGGCATGAACCCTTATTATTGCTGTTGCTCTGCTTAATTGTTTATCCCATGACTTTCAAGCATGAATTTCTAAAGTTAGGCCTACTTGTACTTTGTCAGAATAATTATGCCGAAGCACGTTTATTAAATTCTACAGGACGTCAGTTTCGCAATCCGATCTGTATCGCCTCATCTGCAGCTGCTATATCGCCGCCACGCGGTTCAATTTTCAAGCCTCTGTATTCCGCCATGTAATCCAAGTTAATTAATGCTGACGAAACCAATTCTATAATGTAATTTTCGTCTCCGGCTTATCATGACCGTGGTTACTACCAGCAGTTTTTGCGCCTGCAAAAGTGACATAATGCTATGGATTTAATCCTATTTGCCTAATCATGTACCCTGGCACCGCACTAATGCAAATTTCTGCTCATTAAGATACAGAATGCCAGTAGAAAACTTTGTTCTCATTGCATGAACCATTTTTGCTGTATGATGCGGTCATCGAAGAAGTAGAAGGCGACAAGTCCCTAATTAAGATACTAAGTGTGACTGGGCACAGCACTTGTTGCCTATTTGGTCATGTCTCATCCAATACCTTGAATTTCATCAGTCCCTTAAAGCAAGTAAGATCGTTTAGTGGATGCTGAATGGAGAAAGAAACAGTGAAACAGGACGTGAGGATAACAAGGCAAATGATGAAGTTCTGTTATAGAAAGAAATCTGATTTACTGTATTTATATAAGGAACTAGAATATGAAGAGGAAATAATGATAGCGCGAATAGCCTGCCAGCCTTACCCGTCCTTCTAGCCCTGTGCATTACACCAGGAGCTACAAGATGTACTCCTCAAACACAGACATGACCCATGTATATAAGAAAAACTCTTGTCATTTTGAGGCTCTGGAAACATGCCATAGAAAACTATACATCGATGATCAACAGCTGATTTGTCGGAAATGTCATCAATTCTGTCATGGTCTATTGAAGGCCAAGCACTTTTGAGCGTCTTGAAAATCTACATGTCGAGTCCGGCAGATGAACTAGCCAAACCAGAGGAATACATTTCCAACGATAACCTAAAATGTGGTGTCGACATGAAAAATGCATTAGCTCTTTTGCCATCTTCCCGTCAATGAGGACTGCAGCTCCTACTCAAGCACTCAAACTACTTGTTACCAGCGTTGAAAGACACAGACTTCACTTTTTTCACTCAGTTGTTGAATGCTGCCAAAAGTGCATTAGCCACTTATTTTCTGTACAATTCGTAAATTTGAAATCATTCAGTAGGTGCATCACTCCTTGTCCCGAAATATCGGATAGAGCTTACCATTCCTAAACACTACACTAGGAGCGTCTGGAATAAAACGTTCCTTTTGCTGTTCAGTAGTTTCATGCCGGTGCTTCATTCTGCTGTGTCAAATAGACTAACGATTATAAGGCCAAAGCTTTTGGGATCTTTGCCAATAGATTCATAGAATGAAGCCAGTTCATAGACTGCATTTCGATTGCTGCTTTTCCACATGTAGTGTTGTCTAGAGCCACTGAAATTTGCTAAAGTAAACCACATACTGCATCAGCTTAAGTTAACATTGATATACAACAAACTGCAATGGGTCGAACACATTCAACTGCGAAATAGATGTGCTTAATTTTTAAGGATATTTCTAAAAACCAAAACGTTTTCGTTTTCGAGGCCTCATAAAGAACGCTAAAACTTAAGTTGTCGTGTGGTCCCTATAAATGTTGGAATAATTTTGAAATATTTTGCGCACGAGTTTCTATTTTCAAAAAAGAAAATCAGAAGCAGATGATGTCCCAGACAATCCAAATAATAGACTGTCTCTATATCTTAATGGGTGATCTTTTGGATATTGACCTGATTGCGATTTGGATTTGGGGACGTTTCGTCCAGGACGATTCGTCCCAGGACTATTCGTCCCCGGACGATTCGTCACGAGGACGTTTCGTCCCAGGACGATTCGTCAGAGGATAAAACTCAATTCGGGTCTATTTGTCACGGACTGTTCGTCACGATGGTTGTGTAAATGGGTTTATTATCAAAGGGGAGAAAATCAAAAGGGCGAAATCAAACGGGCGAAATCAAAAGGGCGAAAATCAATAAAGCGAATGATAAATAAGGCGCATGATCAAAAGGGCGAAAAGCAAAAGGGCGCATGTTTAAAAGGGCGTTCTATCCTCTGACAATCGATGTTTTGTTGTTTGTCACTTTGGTAGATTTGTTGATTTCGTGTAGGGCCTACCTGTTGATTTAAGGTGAGATAACATATTTAATCAAAATCAAATTAATTAAAAATCCGTTTATTAGAAAACATCAAACAGTTTATAACTAGTAATACAGAACAGTTTGCCAGGCAACAGTTTTCTGGTTGAGTTTCTAAAGGGGAGCTCAAACGGGACAAGTCCCGCTAGGAGGGAACCCCATATACCAAATTAAAATCACTCCTTAAATAGGCAATCATCACCAATCACAAATCACTATACACCAGTCGCAAACACAAAAATTAAGATTCACGAAATGATAGCCTCGGACGATTCGTCCTGAGACGAATCGCGTCCTCGGGACGAATCGTCCGGGGACGAATCGTCCTGGGACGAATCGTCCGGGGACGAATCGTCCTGGGACGAATCGTCCGGGGACGAATCGTCCTGGGACGAATCGTCCGGGGACGAAACGTGCACCTTGTGCACCTTTCGATGTTGCATTGTGAACTTGAAAACCGGGGCTATAGAAATTGCTAATTAACTTACTTAGGGCCTACTGACTAATACTGTGCATCAACTGAGTGTTTGTTTGCTACTGTTGCAAGCATGCATACATAGTAACATATTTACACCATAAAAATACACACATACATACACGCAACCATACATAGTTCGTGAATTCGTGACTTCGGTTTTAAAATTCGTAAAAATTCGCGAATTTTTGGTCTTTTTTAAAATTCGTAAAAATTCGTAAAAAGTCGTTGGGCCATTGTTGGGCCTTTTTTACATTGACAGTGGCGTTTTGCAAAAACAGAGTAAGCAACAACAACAATTGTGATGACGTCATAATTTGTTGTGTTAAGCTTTTGCTTAGAATTTAACAAGCCTATAGGATTCAATATTAAAGTTTATTACGTATCGAGTTAATTTATAGTTAAAATCTAATTTCTAAAAATGAAAGAACATGGACCAAAGTGGAAGTATGTAGGCCTAGTAATTTTGGAGGAAAAGAAAAGGGTAATCCAAAAATACAGTGTTGTTTTTGTGACAAGGAATTTTTTGGTTGTTCTGCCCGAATTCGGGAGCACTTCCATGGCGAAAAAACAGAAATCAGAGTCTAGTGGGAGCAGTGGGCTGTTCCTGACTCAGAATCAGAGGACGATGAAGTAGAAGACACAGCTGGGTGAAGTTGCCAACCATTTTAAACCATGTTTGGTTGCAAGCTGTGTTAGTGACTGACTACTGACACTGGACCTGGGGCACTGGTGGGTTTTCGTTCTGCTGACTGACACTCAGTCACACACCTCAACTATGATAGAAATCGAAGTTCAAGACTCCAAGTAGAACAGTAACTAAATATCAGTACTAATGTGTTGCTAGTCAGCTATCTTTCACGGCTGATTGATTGCCTATGACATCGACATTTGCTTGCTTAAAAAGTTGAAAAGTCAACAAATAATAAAATTCGTTGCCATGGCAAAGAATTATATTATTTTATTTTTACGAATTTTAAAACTGCAGTTTTAAAATTCGTTAAAATTCGTGAATTTTTAAAATTCTTAAAATTCGTAAAATGCGAATTCTCGAACTATGCAACCATATATACAACCAGTCATAGGCCTACATAAAAAAGTACATAGCCTACAGCAAGTGATTATTGACCGTGCACATGGCCCAGCAGAACAATCAGTATGTAACTTTATCTTAATGCGGGAGATGAAACTAGACCGCAGAAAGAGTATATCGTTTGTCAGAAAGTCTCGTTCAGTTCACTATGAACATGTTTAGCCTAATGCATAAGTTGTCAAAGAGTCGCAGGCGGTAGCCGTGCAAGTTTCTGTGTTAGTCGAAACTTCATCGTCTTCAGCGTATAACCTGTACGGATTAGTCATGAGCTTCATAGCACATTATTTCGCAACATTTGTAATAATATTAATAACGCATGAAACAATCTTTCCAGTGAAAGGACAGTGCACTCTACAGGGCTGCCATAATGGAGACCCATTGATCAGCATCGTTGCTGAAATACAGCAGGTGAGGGATGAGCTATTTGATCAGCTAAACAAACAAGTTCAAAGTATTCATGATCTTTTTAATGCATCGTTTCAAGAAATGAAAAGTCACCATGACACTATTAATGCAAGTCTTCAAGCGATTGACCGACGTCTCCTCGAGCATGATATCCACATCAAGCAGGTACCAAGTATTCATGAGCTTCTTAATGGATCATTTCAACAAACAAAAAGTCAGCATGATGCCGTTATGATAAGTCTCCATGAGGTGGATAGACGTTCTCAGGAGCATGATATCTGCATCAAGCAGGGTCAAAGTACTCTTTCTGCTCTTAAGGCTGTTCTCTTTCGTCGAGGTTGGGCTGGGAGCGCCTCTGAATAGTTGCCTTGAAGAGCGCGCTATATAAATGTCTAATTGATTGATTGATTGATTGATTCACAAGCTTCTTAATGAATCATTTCAAGAAACGAGAAGTCAGTACGACACTGCTATGAAAAGTCAAAATGACACCTTTATGAGAAGTCAGCTTGACGCCATTCTGAAAAGTCTCGAAGCAGTTGACCGACGTTCTCAGGAGCATGCTATCTGCATCAAGCAGGGTCAAAGTATTCATAAGCTTCTTAATGAATCATTTCAAGAAACGAGAAGTCAGTACGACACTGCAATGAGAAGTCAAAATGACACCGTTATGAGAAGTCAGCTTGACGCCATTCTGAAAAGTCTCTTAGCAGTTGACCGACGTTCTCAGGAGCATGATATCTACATCAAGCAGGGTCAAGGTATTCATAAGCTTCTTAATGAATCATTTGAAGAAACGAGAAGTCAGTATGACATTGTTATGAAATGTCAAAATGACACCGTTATGAGAAGTCAGCTTGACGCCATTCTGAAAAGTCTCGAAGCAGTTGACCGACGTTCTCAAGAGCATGATATCTGCATCGACCAGGGTCAAAGTATTCATAAGCTTCTAAATGAATCATTTCAAGAAACGAGAAGTCAGCATGACACTGCTATGAGAAGTCAAAATGACACCGTTATGAGAAATCAGCTTGACGCCATTCTGAAAAGTCTCGAAACAGTTGCCCGACGTTTCCAGAAGCATGATATCGACAGCAAAGATGTTCATAAGCTTCTTAATGAATCATTTCAAGAAATTAGAAGACAGTATGGCACTCTAATGAGAAGTCAAAATGACACCGTTATGAGAAGTCAGCTTGACGCCATTTTGAGAAGTCTTGAGGCAGTTGACCGACGTTCCCAGGAGCATGATAGCGACATCAAAGATGTTCATAAGCTTCTTAATGAATCATTTCAAGAAATGAGAAGACAGCATGACACTGTTAATGACACCGTTATGAGAAGTCAGCTTGACGCCATTCTGAAAAGTCTTGAAGCAGTTGACAGACGTTCTCAGGAGCATGATATCTACATCAAGCAAGGTCCAAGTATTCATGAGCTTCTTAATGAATCATTTCAAGAAATGAAAAGTGAGCATCTAACCGTTATGACAAGTCTTGAAGCAGTTGACAGACGTCTCCAGGAGCACGATATCGCCATCAAGAACCGAACTCACAATTTGTGGAAACTCGTAACTGGTAAGGTGAAATATGTCTTGAGTAATGGCTATCGTCCTGGTTGCTACCAATTATTTATAAAACTGAGGTTGCTCTACCGTGTTCTTAATTTTATTTTTCCAATAAAACTGTGGTCATTAACTAAATTTCAACACCTGAGATTCTAATGCGTGTTGATAAAGTTTCATGCCAACAAGATAATAATAATTTTTTAATTTTTATTATTATTGGTGTTATTATAATTATTATTGTAATATTACTGATAATTCTATCACTACTACTACTACTACTACTACTACTACTACTACTACTACTACTACTACTACTACTACTACTACTACTACTACTACTACTACTACTACTACTACTACTACTACTACTACTACTACTACTACTACTACTACTACTACTACTACTACTACTACTACTACTACTACTACTACTACTACTACTACTACTACTACTACTACTACTACTACTACTACTACTACTACTACTACTACTACTACCATTACTACTAAAATTATTATTATTATTATTATTATCATTATTATCATTATTATTAGCAGTAAAAGCAGTGGTAGTAGTAGTAATAGTAGTAGTATTTAACCGTCAATGTATGCCCTGAGAGTCAGTGTATGCCCGACATGCTCACGGCCTCTTCAACTAGGCACTACATGTAGTTGCTAGGGTAATGACAACAGCGCACCTTATGTATGCTTCCCCCGCGTTATCGCATGGTAGAGGTACGTCAACTTTAGCGAAAAAGCAAGGATTAAAGCACTACTGCACAGAATGAAGCGTATAAGCCGTCGTCCCTGAATGCTTCGACAGCGGTGGATTTGGCGGAAGCTGCGGTTGAGTGTTCGTTTCGTGTAGCCATAGCCGATCCACATTACGTCTTCCGGGGTCTGTTCTAACCACGTCGCAAACAGAGCCATGATCTCCAGTCTCGATCACTTGGCTTCTCACTCACTGAAAAGTATGATCAAAACTTTATCTCAAGCACTTTATAAGAACATATATTAGACATACTAATGAAACTACAAGCGGTTCAAAGAATACGCCTATGCCCCAAAATTAAATGACAAATATGTAAACGTACTTGAATTTCACCAGGCTATCGTTCCTCCTACTAAGTAGTAGTAGTAGTAGTAATAGTAGTAGTAGTAGTAGTAGTAGTAGTAGTAGTAGTAGTAGTAGTAGTAGTAGTAGTAGTAGTAGTAGTAGTAGTAGCAGTAGTAGTAGTAGTGGTAGTTGTAGTAGTAGTAGTAGTAGTAGTAGTAGTAGTAGTAGTAGTAATAGTAATAGTAGTAGTAGTAGTAGTAGTAGTAGTAGTAGTAGTAGTAGTAGTAGTAGTAGTAGTAGTAGTAGTAGTAGTAGTAGTAGTAGTAGTAGTAGTAGTAGTAGTAGTAGTAGTAGTAGTAGAAGTAATGATAATAATAATAATTATAATAATAATAGTAATAATAATAATAACATTCGTGTATCAAATTCAAACTGAGTAGTACACAGTAAGATTAAATGATATAATAGTAAGAGAAGATAACAAGTTTAACAGGTTTCGAATTTAACTTAGGGCAGCCCTTCTGTCCTACTGCTCATTTTACAGTCGCCCTCTAGGGAGTGTAGGGCGTGAAAAGAACCCGCGTCCTTCTGGTCTTCGTTCCAGCGTGTTAATATTCAACCACCTCCCCGCAATGTAGCAATGTTGCGTCTGTGTTAATATTACCTAATTAAAATACACGAATATTATCGTAATTGTAATCTCCAAACATCTAAAGCACCACTTGAAGTTGAAGGCCAAGCGCAGGACACCAGACTATTCACGAGCGCTGGAGAATTGTGAGTGAGCAACTTGTCCAAGGTCGCTACGCAGATAGATTCGAGCCTGCGGCGCTCCGGTTACAAGGCACAGAACATGCCGCTACACCAACGCGTCACCATTTCATTGTGCTGTTGACCATAAAATAATAGGGTTTACTATTTCCCTGCAAATATTATTTGAATCAACAAAACAGCGAGAACATAAGTACAAGGATGAAATCAAAGTTACATAAGAATGACATTGTATATTAAAACTTAGTAAAGAATACATAGTGAGAGATTCAAGACTAGTGTTAAAGAATAGTTAAAGTTAATAGTCAAATAGTTAAAGAATAGTTCATGTGAAAAACGTAAGACTGATGAGGAGATGAAGCAGAATCTGCTTATCGGGTCGTCCCCATAAATAGGTACTGTAAGGTAAGCTGGGAACTACTTACATTAGTACGAAATTAATAATAGATGACGTGATGAAGTATATGAGTGTGTAATTCGATAAGAAGGACAAGAATTAACAGAACTATTTACTGGATAATAATAAACAAGGATTGCATAATTATAATTATTAATAATATTGACTTACAAGTGCTATTTGAAAGGAGGATTTAACGGAAAATGTTGGAGCAGTGCGTAAGTCTGGATTAACAGAGTTCCATATTTTAGGTTCCATGACACGAACTGAAGATGAACGGGGTGAGATTCTAGATAGGGTAGATCGATAATCATGACGCCTACGGGTGTTATATTGGTGGAGGACAGAATTAGTAATGAATAATTGACTGTGTACACTAATTGAATAAGCTTATTGATGATGTGGTTGGTTTTAGACTGAGGCTAACAATCATAATATGGGTTAGTGGGCCATGTCTATTGACCTTGCTATTCATGTGATGCTTAGAGTGTTTTATCAGGCTTGTATATATTACTAACCTGTCTCAGTGTCTCATATTCTCTTTTACTAATGCTCTGGTGATGTAAACATTCAAACGTTTGTGACAATGTCTACTTAAAAATTGAGCATTGCTTATATAAAGCTAATCATATGATGTTAACTGTAAAAATTGTCGGCTTCATATCGGTTTAAGTATTCAGACGAACCATATAAGCGGACGTCGTGTCCTTTCGGTTTCACCTTTCGACAACTCTTTGTACACCGTATGCTAAATTCAACCCATTTTAAAGGATGCGACTCAGCTAAATGGTGAGAAAAGATATTTAACTTTATTATTTGAAATTTAATACCATTGAGGATAGAGTAATGGTAGCATTCATGGCCAGGAGAGCAGCAGGAGAGCAGCAGTACACGGTTCGATTCCTCCAACCCCTCGGGCGGGCGCCTTGCATGGCTGCCATAACATGTGTTTAGTTAAGATTGATAATTGTACTGTCATGTCTCAATGTAATCTTACTGCGTTTGTCGGTTTGAATTAATAAAGCAAAAGATTATTATTATTACGTCTGAGTTTGTTTATTACACAACCAGGTTAACTGTGCCTATGATTAGCGTGTACTGTGCCACTGATGGAGAAAAATGGCCAGTTAATGGCAACACATGCACCAAATGAACGTAGTTGGCAGGGTTCTGGTCTGTATGGACTGCAGACAGATATCCGGAGTAATGAGCGTGCAATATCTTTGCTATTCTAGGCATCTGTGACACTTCTGCATCTGAGATATGTGACTGCTCTGATATAAAAGCAACTGGTCAAACTGCAAGTGGCGTTTACGAGGTGTGCGTTGGACAACAACCCGATAGAGTTTGTACTTCTGCGTTTTGTGATATGAGATCTGCCAACGGTGCATCGCTGGTTTGTGTTTCACAAATCACATTTAATATTACATTGCACAGAATTACAATGCCACGATTATCATGAGCCTCTTACAGAGAAGACAATTTAGTGACAGTACTGACATGAGAGCTCCAACAGACAAGTCCAGATATCTTGTGAGAGTGGAATAATGTTAGGCAGACACGTTTCTGCTGTAGAGGTTAGGTGGAGATTAATCGTGATATCCTTATTGTGTTCTCTTAATGAAAAGAATCGATGTTTTGCAGCTTTTTCTCAAATATCGATTCGGAATGTCTCTTTTTTTAAGTATCTGTATCTAAAGTATACTTTCGAAAAAATGAATTACTAATTACAATTTGTTTATTGCACAAAATGAGTTAACAGCTGCAATGATGTATTAACAAGTACTGTGCAACAGGAGTCAATAAAAGCTAATAACTGGAGCCTCTCATGTTCCGCGTTTTATGTGAGGTGCTCCATAATTGTGACTCAGGGGTCTAATTAATATTAGTCCGCCCAGACATTCTGCAGATTTTACCCTGTCACTGAAGTAAAGAGTGTGCCGAAATAGCTGTCATGTCTTCAGACAATATATCGAATTAAATTGTGCGGGCTGAGCACAGGTGTACTGGCGGAAATGATTTGAAGTCGTCCCAAAAGTCGGTAGTTCTTGTTCACAGCCATCTTTATCGATTCGTGTGCTTGCCTTCTGCCACCTATTTTTCAGTGACATCGAGGCAAACTTATGTCCATTCTACCTTAAAATTATCATCTCCTGCCGCAGTATGTAAATATGCATAATAGAATAACACAGGCGATTGATTGCAAAGAATTCTCTGTTGGTATTTTCTGGACCTATCAAAAGCTTTTGATACTGTGAATCACAGTATACTACTAAGTAAATTACATAACTATGGGGTCAGAGGACTTCCCCTTGCCTGGTTTAAGAGTTACTTAACGAGAGCGTAGCCAACAGGTTAAGTGTAACGGGAACTTTTCCTCATTCAGACCCTTGGAGTTTGGAGTCCCGCAAGGATCGGTCCTTGGTCCACTATTATTTTTAATCTACATCAATGATCTCCCTAACTCATCCTCTTTACTCAACTTTGTACTTTTTGCGGACGGCTCTAGCGCCTTTTTCTCCCACACTTCTTATCAGGAGCTCTTTGTAGTACTTAACAGAGAACTAATACTATTCTCTAACTGGTTCAAAGCCAATAAATTATCGTTAAATAAAAAAAAACCAATTACATCTTCTTCTCCGCATGTAAAAAAGTAATACCCGACCCGCCTAATAAACTTACTATTGACCATATGCAGATAACTCAAGTGGACTCAGCTAAATTCTTGGGAGTCTATGTGGATCAGAACTTAACTTGGAACGTCCACATTGAACATATCTCACACAAAATTGCAAAGAATGTAGGAATAATTAAGAATATTTCCCATTTACTGCTAAGTAAAATTTTAGTATCACTATACTATACAATGGTCTACCCATACCTATCCTACTGTGCTATGATTTGGGCGTCCAAATATAGGGCCAGAACACACAAATTTATACTGCTACAAAAAAGGATTATTCGAGTACTTACCTCATCCCCATACTTAGCCCACACGAAGGATCTGTTCTTGCAATTGAGAGTGCTAACGCTGGATCAACTAATGGTATACCAAATAGGCGAGCTTATGTATTGCTCGTTTAACGGCTTGTTACCGGCGTACTCTGGATTCTTTACTTTAAATTCCCAGGTCCACGCACACTCTACCAGAATTGCTTCGAAAGTAAGGGTTGCATATGCAAGAACCAATATTCGTAAATTTTGTATGGTCTGCAGAGGTCCCACGGTATGGAGCTACTTACCTTTAGATATTAAATCCAGTTCATCTATAAATATATAAGCATAGTTTGAGGAGTTGGCTGATTGCTTGTGGAGTTGTTTCCAATTGGTTGCCCCCGATTTGAGGGGCTAGACTGTCGTCATCGCACAAAACTTACCCTGCTTGTCTGTCATCATCCAGTTAATCCAATCTGCTTGGTTTTTTAATCTTTTAATCTTTTTTACTATGTATGCTACTATCCTGTTTACCAATAAAACAAGTTAATCTTTAATTTGTTCCTCCTCTGAAAGCCATCTTGCCTAAAAAATTCCCTATGTAATAGGGGGCCCTCCTTAGCGGGATTCAATCCCTTCTGGACCTCCCAATTGATCTCGACTATTCGAATTGACTTCGTATTACTTCGTATTCAAATGCACTCCTTTTTTGAGTGTGGCATTATAGGCAGTTTACCCCTGGGCCTCTCAGATTTGACGTGAACTTTGGACATATGTGTACGTTGGCCCAGGTATTGTATTCTGCATTTGTTTAAATTTATATATTTCTTTCTTTCTCTAGCAATCTGGGAACTGTTACCCAGATCAATCTGTTACAATTATGTACTTTTAAGTTGGATCAATAAAATATTATGTTAACAGTATTGTTCGCACAATGGGCCATTCTTTCTTGACAACGACATTTTGGCCATACGGCGGATATTCACTCTCAATGAAACCTAACTCAAACCGTGTGACGCACATTCCTTTATTTTAGTTATAGCATCTCCATCCGTTTCTCTCTTTAATGAACAGGATGCCCTTGCTGGTGAGATTGCTTTCCTTTAACAGTCACACCTGAGAGTTTTTAACTTCTCTTCACCTATGCCAACCCCAAAGTCATTTGAATTCCTTATTGCTACTCTCGACTCTGAAATCAGGGTCACACCCGTGTGGATGTTTGCAGTCTTTCTTATTTTCAACCTTTTGACTTATTCACAGAAATCACTTAGTCCTATGACGATGACATAACCCTCGCCACTCTTTCAAATACTTCGCGTCCGCCAAAATCGTTCACGATAGCGTGAACTCCGTGAGAAACGACAGCGAGTGAGCTTCTTCCCAGCGGCTGTAAAATTCGACAAGAATAGCGGTAATTGGAGATATCTTCGAGATAAGATAACTATCGCTTTATTTCACGAGACGCACTATTCGCAATTTCACTGAATACCGGCAATATCTCAAAAATAAATAAATAATTTTGTTTTTAAGTGGATTTTGTGATTTCAACCGCTTTATCAAATCAAATCAATCAAATCAAATCATTGTTTATTGAAACCATCAATGTACATGGTAATAACATAGTTGAGAAACACGTAAATTAGAATGGCCTCAAGGGTAGGCCCTGAAGGGAGAAACTCCCGCTAATAGGGACACCTATTTGCAACGCATTATTTAAGGAAAATTTAGGCCCGCTTGGGTGCTACAGATAATAATTAGTCTTATTATCTGCATGATGTCAGATTTCCACGGAGGCCTCCTCCGCAAGGAGAAGGTTAAAGGCCGAACACTTTATAATACACGCAGAGTAACAATAATAATAATAATAATGACTTAACTAATCTTAACTAGGCATGGAGAATAGTAATAGAATCAAGAATTAACATTATCAATTAAGTATTGTCGTAATTTTCTTTTGAATCCCTGCAGGGTCCCAGTCTGCTGGAGCGAGGGGGGAGAGCTTTATTGTCGGAACAGCATGGAACAAAATGAATCTTGATGAAATAAAAGTTTCTGTTTTAGCTTGTGTGATCTATTTCACCTGTGAAGCAGGTAGGAAAAATATGTACATTCCACCAATCGTTTACAGGTTTTTCAGAGACGAAAAGATGGCAGTGTCAGTTTTAACAGAACGTGGGCAGAGTATGAACAAGGATTTGGAAATCAAAATGGCGAATTCTGGCTCGGTAAGACTTCTTGAAATTCCAAACATAGAGGTGTGGCAACCCGATTTGGGACCTTCAATGGACATTGATCTCTGGACAACTTCTCTGAAACGACCCAGCGCTCGTGAATAAACTGGTGCTTTACGCGTAGCTTAAGAGTAGCGTTTTAGAAATGTGGAGTTTACCATTACGATTATCAGTTCACTATAGGGCAACCTGTGAAAGTTTAGCACTTGTGTGTAACGTAACTTCTGTTGTTCTTGCATTGATTGAAAATTAAATTGATTGTTTGCTGTTTTAATTATGCAAAAATATAAATTCTGACTAAACCCAGAAGAAGTTAGTTGAATAGCGTTTTTAAATTGTCAGCTGTGTTTATGATTGTGAGATATAAAAGATACAAAATGTCGACTTATAAAAAATGGCAGTGGAGTATTTCATATAGGACACCAAGAAAATAGTCGTGATTTTCATATCTCCAATCGTGAAGCAATCAATTGGTTCTTGTCACAATGTTAGAATTGCGGGATTTTCAGATCTGCAATCGTTCAACAATCAATTGGCGCTTTTGCGTTGTATTCGGACAATGCTAGAATTGCAGGCGTTCTCAGTGGCTAGTCGAAAATTTTGTAACGCAAAATTTCTGGGCTTCCTTTCATTTCTGTAATGTAATGCAGGTCTAAAATTAAAGCAAACGTGCTTCAACGTGCATATTCGCCGTAACTTGACTACTGATTTCTCTACCATAATGCATTTGACTGAAGCAGAAGTTGAAGTAATGGATAGTAAAGAAACGACGCCAGAGAAGTCATTAGATTAACGGACGCAGTTCTTATAATTTATATAGTGACATTTTAATATTCGTTGAATTTCTTGTTATTTGAAGTCGTTTGACGGAGCAGCAAGCTGTGTTCAAGAAATATATGTTCACTTCACTGGAAACCCAGGCCTAATACAAAATACTGATCTGGATCTCAAAACTATGCTAAAATGTTTCAATTGAGCTTTAACTGGGTGATTCTGGTACTTTATGCAAATCATCTTGAAAGGAGTGCTAGCTAAGTTTGCGACTTACGAGGAGGTCAGGAAGAATATTAAATAGGCATAATATCATCACGTAAATTTTTCACTGTTTTGGTCTTGAGTAAACAATACTGTTTCTAGGTAACGAAATGCTTTATCTTCTTACATCAAAACGGAACTACAGCCTGCGTATTGATTTGGAAGACTTTGAAGGAGGGAAGCGCTATGCAGAATATGCGAGATTTTCCATAAATTCATCCGCCGATAATTACAGACTAAATGTCGGCGAATATTCTGGAAATGCCGGTAAATTTTAAACGACGTCTTAAAAGGAGGAGTAAGTAAGAAGAAGACGAAGGATGAGGAGAACTAGAAGGGGAATAGGAGGATAAGGTTACTACACTGCCTCTGCTGCTACTATTACTACTACTGCTACTACTGCTACTACTAATACTACTACTACCACCACCACCACCACTACTACTACTACTACTACCACTACTACCACTATTACTACTACTACTAATAATAATACTCTGGAACGGACCTCGTCCAAGATGGCGGCTATGATCTTCGAAACGGCTTTGTTGTGGATTTAATACTGTTTTAACGGTATTATCCGTTCTATCTTGTCCAGAAGGTTCTTTATGACAAGGTCCCCCATTTCTTTGTCAAATATTACGCACTATTTGGCCTGCTAAATGCGACACAAGCAGCGACAGTGTTTGTCACCTGGCAGTCTGGCACTCCCAGTCTGTCGATCATAACAAGTGATGCACCGTTATTTTAGTTCTTCTACTGCAATCTTCTAGGCCATCATCATGCGCGTCCTGTCATCGGCCTCTTGTCTCATGTAGTCTTATGAAGGCCGGCCCTCGTCACCCTCTCAAGTTTCGCAAAAGGCAAGAGGGTATGCAGCACATGTCGGACGGTCAGAATGATCCGTAAAAAAATGGCATGGGTCACTTGTACAGCCCATGAATAAGCCATACCCCGGCTCACATACACCACCCTTGAAATTGTTCCAACAGCAAAACCAGGCGTCATGTCATCACTCTAAGATTCCTTTCGATTGTTGGGGACTCCGCCTGCTGAGGAATTTTTTCCACTTAGTTTCTGAAAGACGCAGATATGCTTGCTCCCAGAACAGTCATATATTTTATGCTGGAGGCCGGTCAAGACCAAGCAATAAACAAGTCATCGCCGCAGCAGTCTCTTTTAAGCTGGAAAACGGGAACATTAAGGCAGCAGCGAGGATTATATGCTCTGATACCAATACAGAAACGTTGTAGAACTAGGCTTAAAGCATGGAACTCCTCTTACACCTAGAGTACGCCCTTCCAAGCCTATGCCTTCTAAGTGCGAGGTGATATTGCACGACCCCAACCTGGCGATCACATTTAAACCTCTCAGTGAGATCTCCCTCAAGTGACCTGAAGCTGAGACACTGTTGTTAGCCCCTGTTTCTGCCTCAGAAGCCTGTGAAGTCATCCTTGAAGCACTCATCCGTGAACTATCTCTGGCCATTGAAAGATTAAGTAGGCTTAACATCTCTAGACACGATGCTTTAATATTTTCAAGATGCTCAATAAGTTCCTCAAAACAGCTTCACACATCATGTTGTCTTCCATGCGTTAATCACCAATATCTTGAGCGATATGACATCCTTCATCAAGGCACCAGTTGGCCACTTCAGGACTGACGACATGAGACCAGATGGTCTTACCCTAATCCCACGGCGATGATGGCGTGCGTGAGGAAGCCGTTTCTTACCTGCCTAGTACTTCAATGACCGTTGGTGCTGCGGCTGAGATGGTGGCGATTCGCAAACACTCTAAATACAGCCAACTCAGTCCTGCTAATTAATTTGCCTTCGAGCCTTCGAAAACCTTGGTCCAAAAAAATGACGATGGCCTGGCCATATAATGATGATGTACGAGAGAGACTTCATATCGGTTCCACGTCTGGCATTGACTATTGAACGCTTCAACGCGGTTGTTCTTCTCAGCACTTTCTCCGTACCAGACCTTGACGAATAATGGACATTCCAGATGTTCCTCTCTCTCTCTCTCTCTCTCTCTCTCTCTCTCTCTCTCTCTCTCTCTCTCTCTCTCTCTCTCTCTCTCTCTCTCTCTCTCTCTCTCTCTCTCTCTCTCTCTCTCTCTCTCTCTCTCTCTCTCTCTCTCTCTCTCTCTCTCTCTCTCTCTCTCTCTCTCTCTCTCTCTCTCTCGTCTCTCTCTCTCTCTCTCTGTCTCTCTCTCTCTCTCTCTCTCTCATCTCTCTCTCTCTCTCTCTCTCTCTCTCTCTCTCATTACTTCAATAACGAGCTGCACTGGTTTCCCAGTGCATTTTAATGCAGGCTTGTCGTTATAGAGTTAAATTGTATCTAAGTTAATAATTATACTTATAATAATGATAATAACATAGTAGTGATTATAAGAATTAAAAGGATGAAGCACACGGAGAATAAATTATATAGTCCTTTGCCAGAACTAAAATTAAAAACAACCAAATTACAATATATTGCAACCATATTACAATCATTGCCACGACTTCCAATTAAACCCATTATTGCGTTAAGAACTTGTCGCAATTCGTGCATTTATCTTTCAGCTTTATTGCCCCTTATGGTCCAGGCAATTTACAGTTAGACCTGGGAAAAAATTGCTTCAGAGGCTTTTCAAACGGTTTCCTGTCCAGAAAACATTGCTGAATAAGATATCCAAAATTCGACAAAATCGGGATAGGGAACACCTCCAAAAATGAATTTCAAAATGGCGGAATGGGTTTTTTCTAAGAAATACCAATAATAGTACAAATAATAGGCAATTAGAGCGGGGTTAAATGCTTCAAAAGCTTTTTAAACGTTACCCAGTCCCGAAAACATTGCAAAAAGTCGGCAAAATCGGAAAAGGGGAACACCCCACTTAGTCAGCCTGTCCCTTCTGAAGCAATTTTGCCCAGTACAGGTTCAATGGACATTTGAGCTAGATTGCCTGGACTATGAAGTTCATAAATACTCCAGTCGCTCATTAGATCATAATTGCAATTGAACATTTTTATATCGCCACTCAAAGGGCGAAACAACTCAACCCTAACCATGTCTGCTCTAGAAAATGATGTCAAATTTAATAAAGAACTAGAATATTACAGCAGTTAGTGAACAGTGCACATTACATTGGAAGTTCACGAATGGCAGGCCCAAGCACACACGTGGATCCTACTAACGGATTCCTATCGACACAGATGACATAGATGACATGGATTTTCAGAGTCTCTAAACCAAGTTGCGTAGATTGGTTGGAGCGACGACAGGTGACTGCGCTCGCAGCTCACGATGAGGCTGCAGCTGAGCAGACCCTCATTGGTTGAAGATGACGCACAACCGCCTTTTCGTCTTGGCGCCAGATGCGCGTGGAACAGATATTCGTTGCCTGTAGGTCGGTAGATTGAAGCGCCACCTGTGATTACTGTCGATATCATTACAATGACCCACGTCGATCAACCTCACCCAAAACGAAAATACCAGGCCGAATTCCACATTCGATAGCGCACCGGGAGGAATGGGCCTACCTGATGCAGTCACGTATCTCGCGGATCCTTACTGCATAGGTCTGGATAAACATGTTGATGGATTGCGACTCCACCAATGACTGATATCGAAAGACAACTAAAAAAGATGAGAAAATGTTCACGGAAGAACCAAATGTCGTTCACGCAAAGAGAGAAACGATCTATTGATAGAATGGCAACAAAATGGTCACACATGACCAACAACTAAAGTCTAGTCTGAGCACAACCCAGTTGCTGTTTAACAACGCTGTATCATAACAAAAATTATTAGCGTCACTCTCCTCCTTAGCACTGGCATTGCCAGATTGCGAGCAGTGGCGGAGTTGTCTGAGGACCAGTTAAACAAGCGCCTTTCATATGATCGAATTTCACACCAAACCAGAGGCGCGTTTACACGTAGGCGCACTAGGCGCGCGCCTAGGGCCCCAAAATCTCGGAGGGGCCCCAAACGAATGAAATTTTTTTCAATTATAAAGTATAACATTAAACCAAATAACTTCACATTCCTTGAAATAGCTTCTGTAAGTAGGCCTAATCATAATTACAGTGTCAATTACACTTATAAAAACGGCTTCAAGTTCAACTTCGTGGGTTTTGCACATGATAAGTTAAACACCGACTCTCAGTTAACACGTTCAGAAGGGCCCCCAAAAATGTTTGCGCCTAGGGCCCCATTTTCTGTAAACGCGCCTCTGCACCAAACTTTAAGATGTCGCACAAAGTAAACAATTCAATGCGACCGTTTGTTACAGTGACTTCATTTTTCTTAGTCTCGGCAACTTATGGCGGGTGGCCAGTCCTCTCCCTGTCCGTATTTATGACTTCAAAAGACAATGTAAGTCGTCGAACTCGTTGCAGATGTCTTCGTCAGGGGCGCCATCTGAACGGAAACCTTGAAATTATTTTCTGCCTTGGCGAGGCAAAAAACATTACAGTTACGTGTCGATAGGCATGCTGTTTGAGGTGAAAACATTAATTAAACTTCTGCGTTGACGGTGATATAAAGAGTGACTTATTGGTCCAACACGATAAACATCTAACTATTACGCACCCTAAATAACACTTTAACTGAAGTAAAGATGAAATTAACTCTCGTTCTTCATCAAATCCAAACCCAAGGCAAGACGATAAGAGAAGTATAGGGCAGTATAAAAATAACTGCAAATGTCCACTTAGGACTTTTCTAAAACGGCAATAGGGCAACTTTTATCTGAGCCCTGCCTTCAAGCGGTGGATCTGTTACAAGTTTGGATAATTCAAATGTTTTGGACAATTCCTATTCCGCTTTGGCTTGTGAATGGGCCTTGAGATGTCATGTTCGATCCACTGCATCTGTAGATTCAACTGGTCGAGGATCTTAAGCCCACTGCCTCTACGGTGTGTGGTAATCAGTCCAACCCTTTGCGTGAATGCAATGAAGAACAGAGGGAACGCAATCAGCGCAATTTACGCGGCAGACTAAGGCCAAGTCTAAACAACGACCAAGATATCGAGCGTCTTGCTGTTGATGGATACGACGGGGAAAGTGGTTTGAGTGCGAGGCTTCTGGTGTTTTACGTGAGAAATCGTAAGGCTGCTGTAATTTCAAGCTGATCCCCTGAAGTATAGTGTTGATTGGCTCAGGTGCCAGAAACCCGGCGAGAAATGTCAATGTAATGAGAGCCAGATGAAACTTATGATCTAATCAGGTTTGCACCGGGAGAGCCATGCCGTGTAATTACACATCGAAGCGCAACGCGTTTAAAACTTTTCAGCCGTTAAGGTTCAGCGTTTGGGAGGTTCCTAAAGTACGCCGTATGTTCAGATACATAGAAAGGGTGCAATATATAATCTGACTTAGTTAGTGGCGAATCTTCTCCGTCTTTTCATCCAGACGTTCTTGGATTACTTCAATGCTTACAGATTAATTTCAGTCTGTCATCAACTGCGCTGACCAAAACCTTCTCAAAGTGCCAACATTTTCTGATGTTTCTAAGTATTTTCAGTGAACGCAACATTTGCGCAGATGGGATTACATTAAAGATCATCCTAGTTGTTCAAGCATCTATCGTCAGATGCATGCAGGGTGGGCCAAAGAAAAGTAACCCCTACAGGTTTTTGTTAATATGTCGGCCAAAAGTAAGAATTTTTAAATAAAGTGTTGCTGGCTGAAAAGTAATTCATATTTACGTATAACAGTCAACTTTCAACGAAATATTTCAAACAGAACCAAAGTAATATCACTTTTACTGAGTCCACCCACTGTTTGTTGATGGTACAAAGACACGTAACGTAACAAAAAGTAAAAAAACCAATTTTATTAAGTAATATCTCAAATAATTGGTAATATTGCGGCCAAAAGCAAGAATTTTAAATCATTAAATGTAAGTAATTATTACTATTATTATTTGGAAAAGAAACGGGGACACCGGCGTAGCTGCACGTTGCTGTGACATGATTTAGCAAGACCTGATCGCTTGATCGTTGAACGCGAGAAGTTCGCTCCACATGTTATGGTATCGGCTGGTATTTGCTTGGTGGCAAAGGTTGACTGCACTTTGTTGATGAAAAGCGACGGTGAATGCTGCATATTACGTTTCTTGCCTGCTTCCAGAATTAATTTCTGATTGCAAGCGTCTGCTACCGGCTGGATTCATTTCTCAGCAAGACCTGTGCAAACTGCTCGTCTCACGCAAGATTGGCTCAAAGTCAATTGCCCTGGTTTCATTGAGAAGGACAATTGCCCCCAAACTCTCTGGATTTGAACCCCCTGGATTATAATAATAAGAAGAATAAGAATAATAATAATAATAATAATAATAATAATAATAATAATAATAATAATAATAATAATAATGTGTTCTTTAACTAAGCGCCTGTACAGTGAACATACATATAGTAGAAACGGCAGCCACGCAGGGCGCCTTACATACATGTATACTCTAGAACAGAGGTGGGCAAACTAGGGCCCGCGGGCCGGATCCTGCCCGCCAACACTTTTTATTCGGCCCCACAATTCTTCAGAAAATTTTTAAGCAATTCAGACTGCGAGAAGTTTTCTTCCTTATTCTCACGTGGCGCTGCACTCTTACTATTCCGGTCTCGTCTTCAATAACAACTCTATGCATTAACCCTGCCGATCTGCCCCACTTCCATGCAGAGGTTTTTGCACATCATCTGTATTCGCAGAAGTGAAATCCGTTCAAATAAAGCTAATGTTGCTTTCAGAGCAGATGAAAGAACAAAACTACGGGAACTATCCTACCCTGCAGTTGCAGGCTGTCACAGTAGAGTGAGGAAAAATGTAACCTTCAGCTCTCAAGTTTGACAGAAGAATTCTTCAGACAATCTGTGGATTTTAAATCAATTGAGACTTAACTTGCTTTGCCTACTATAGGCTACCGTTCACATTTGACATTGACAGTTAGCTCATATACGGAACAATATACGGTGTTAACCGACCCACAACGTGACATTGTTCTCAAAGAACAGCTCAAGGGATATCAGACCTGATAACATTCTTTTCAAATCTAAAAAATTTTGCTTTAAAAAAGTGTGTTATTCGCATCTACTATTTCACTTACATCTGTCAACAAAGTTTTTCAACTATGAAGATAAACAAATCCAAGTAGGCCTACAGGCCTTAGTTAAGTGATCTAAACTTGAACTCAAACTGTGAATTGCAACCAAGGCAATCACTCCGGAAACTTGTTTAATGCATGCATGTTCACAGTCGCATACATCTCATTAGTAACAGACTGAACAGCCAAAGTGTATTTTAATATATTATAAATAAGTAAACTTCTTTTCATGTTAGTCGTTATTAAAAGTTACAAATTTGTTATCCGGCCCTCCGAATTTTTTGGGCATTTAATGTGGCCCTATGTGCAAAAGGTTTGCCCACCCCTGCTCTAGAAGCACATGATAACAGGTTTACAGGAGTCGAATTTAACTGTAGTTAAGCGGCAGCCACTCGGCGCCAACATGGCCTACTATTCATTTAACCACCGCCACCTAGCGAGTGGAAGGCTGAGAAAACCTTACGTGGTCTACGGGGTTCGATCTTGGTACCTTCAGCTCTTCACACCAGTGTGTTATCCATTACTCTACGGACCCCCTTATCACGTGTGGGGAGCTATGCTGGAGAAATACCACAATCTGCAACCAAAGGCAAAAACGAGAAGAGAATTGAAGGTCGGATTGGAGTTGATGTGGGTGCTGGTGGTGGACACATTGAACACAAGTTGTGAAGCAATATCAAGTCCGTTTGATGCTAATTATTTGAAATGTGACTTAATAAAATGGTTTTTTGTTACTTTTTGTTGCGTTACCCGGTACGTGTTTTTGGATCATCAAAAAACAGCGGGTGGACTCAGTAAAAGTGATATACATGTAACTGTGGTTCTGTTTGAAATATTTGGGTGAAATTTGGCTGTTATGCCTAAATATGAATTACTTTTAAGCCAGTAAAACTTTATTTAAAATTCTTACTTTTGGCCGAAATATTAGCAAAAATCTATAGGGGTTACTGTTTTTGACCCACCCTGTACATGTATATTTACACGTACATATGTACGTTTTGAAATACGACCGTATGGTCTCAACTCTGCTCATTTCCAATAATTTATTGGGTGAGATACTTCACCACCGCTTCCCGTTTGAATGGATTCCACGGACCGTGCTAACCCGAGATTAAAATCTTTTAAATAAGATGCCATCGGTATGTGAACCGCGATCCTCAGGCACAGAGGCGCCTTTAAAGTACCGCAAATCACCCAAAAGTATATCAGTGTGCCCTGAGTTCCTGTTATAATTAGCTGGATCAACGATCATTGCGTTCTGCAGACCATGGAGACCTGACGACACTGCGTTTTCATAGGAATACGTCAACATATCCTGTGTTCTTGTATAAATGGCAGTCTTTCCCTGACAGTCTTCCACTGAAGACTCCCTAATGTTCCCTCATATTAATTTTTAGAAATATTTCAAATCTTCATTAAGTCCCACATTTTGAGGTCTTCTAACACAAAGGCACATTGTGGATAATCATTAACAGACAATGTGCATACATACTAAATGCATACGTACATACATGCATAGCAGATGCATACATAAATACGCACATAAATACAAACATACATTCATACATGCCTGCATATATGCATACACACGCATATATACATAGGCTATAGTATCAAGAGTTTAATTAAGCATCTTTCAAGGACTTCTGACAGTATTTATTTGTATGTTAGCATTAATACATGCAACCTCAAATAATATGCGTTTATTCATACATACAGGCGCAAATACAACATGCTTAATTAAAATTAATACATGCATAAGTACATGCAAACATATACTAACTTCATGTTTTTGTGATATCACATCCTAAAGGTAGGCCTATACATATATCGAATCAGCATTATGTCATATAATTATTCAATTCCATCCACAACATTTCAAAGTGACATCTTAGGCTGTAGCGAAAACGAATAATGAGAGTATACGATTATTTCTTATCTTGCTGTTTCATCTTCTGCTCAGGAAATAGCTTAACCGTCCACAATAACATGATGTTCAGCACAAAGGACGCGGACAACGACGTGTGGAGTGGACACTGTGCTCAAGTGTTTCCAGGAGGCTGGTGGTATGCCCAGGGGTGCCACTATGCCTATCTGAATGGACTCTACCTTGGAGGTTCCCATTCACAGTATGGGAAGGGAATTTCCTGGCACCACTGGAAAGGATCCTACTATTCGCTGAAAGCCACAGAAATGAAAATTATCGCCGTGTAATAGAAAATATCGCCCTAAGCGATTTATTTTAGAGGTTGAATCGATGCACCATAACAGCTTCGTATTTCTTGCAATGGTAATTTGATTTCGTATTGGCAAACAAATTGCGTAGGCGTTCACGCAATGCAGTTCTTCTATTGACAATAATCTAGAATCAGTTAAACTTTGACATCATGATTTCTCTGACTACGAAAATTGTGATTTGTCCTAAAGGCTGGCAATTATATAGTTTACGCGTATGATTCTAAAAATAAAACTAGTTAAGTTGCACAGTTTGATTTTACTATGAAATAATCCGTTAATGTAACACTAAAGTCTTGGAGGACATTGTGATTTTTAAATTGAGTGGAGTAATTATTTAGTAAATCTAATTACTAGTGACTTCTATGATTACTTTTGTGAAATCAGTTTAGCTAAGCTTTGAATTCGCGATTTCTCTGTCTAAACAAATTTTGATTTAACCCGAAGGTTGGTAATTGTATAGTTACGTGTATGATTCTAAAAATAAAGCTAGTTAAGGTGTACCGTTCGGTTTTACTCTATAAAATCCGTTTATGTATGGATTAAGTGGATAATTTATTTTGCAATTGTAATCAGTAACTTCCATCGCGCAGGTTTTAATGCACAAGGTGTTAAAAGATGGCGCACTAAAACCAAGCCGTATTCTAGTCTAGGCCTATATCTAGAAGGTCAGTTTGGCCAGGCAGAGAGGCAATCTATGATGGATAAGAATGTTTAAAACTGTAAGCCTTAAGCTGTGAAATAATTGATATAGGCGACTGAGCAGGACGGAGAAACACAGCGAGAGCGTTCTTACATCATGAACCAGCAACCGAGACAGTTTGATCAAAAACAACAGTTAAAGTTTTAGTTATGACCGAGGAAAAATATTCAGATGACCTGTTTGAATAATGATGAAATTAGAATTGATTTTAAGTATTGTGGATAGCCAGTGTTTAATGTGTTACAAAATATGGGCCCCAATTTCAAACAAACCTTTTGCTAAACAAAAAATTCAAATTTGACACAAACCAGAAGCGAGTTTCAGTAATGAAGGCGACTTGAGACCAATGTGTTTCAGAGAAATATCATTTAAGACATTGGGAGATAACCCCTAATCCTTTGTATGTGATTAATGTACGCATTAATATGAAGATTCATAAAGACCATTTATATAGTTAGTGATGGACGTAGCAGAATCAAAAGTAACTTGCAACATCTTTCAATTCAACAAATGAGTCAACCAGGTTCAAAGATTTAAGCCATTCGAATATCCTAAGTAGGTTGTAAATGTAGATGTAAATGTTCGCGATTTTCTATAGCGACCGTATATGGCCTCAACCCTGCTCATTTTTCAATAATGATGAATTCTGAATTGATCGGGTGAGATCTTTCACCACCGCTTGCCCGTTTGAATGGGAGCCACGCCATTTAAGGTCCCCGTGTTGGATTTAAGTCTCTGAAATTAACTGTGGGGCAGTGCGGGTATACCCCTAAGTCGTAATTTTTCTGGTTAACGGCTGGCTTGAGAAAATTTACGGCTGGTTTTTCGGCTAGCCGTAAAATGCGTAAACTACCTTTTTCGGCTAGCCGTAAATGAGCGTATACCATTTTCGGCTAGCCGTAAAAGAGCGCAAACAACCTTTTTGCTACGAGTGCATCAATCATTAACATAGTAACAGAATATACATTAGGGCCTACGGGATGGTATGTAGGCCTACGTCCACTTGCATCGCCGGAGCCTATAGACAAGGATTTTCACTGCAGGGTTCTACTGCCGGGAGTTTCTAACCACTTATGTCAGGAAACAACCGCCCAAACTACTTTCGCTGCGTGGCAGATCTTCTGACCTAGCTGTCCCCTGAAGCATCAAGTTCATCGCCATCTCACTCCGAGATGGCGATGAAAGGTGGGTAATATTCACTCAGTCTGAAAATAATTTTAGAAATAAATTCAAATAATTATGTTAAGACACAAACGGACATTAAATGTTTTCAGTTCACATACATTGCATTGAGTTCACATTTAATTACGATTTACGAGTATGTAATACCACAGTATAAATAATTACACAGTACGTCGACTCGCGTTGCTAAGTGTTGACTAGTTTTTGGGGTGACGCCATTTTGAATCCGAGCTCTTGAATTATAGATTTAAGCTGAAATTAACGTTAAAAATAATATTGTTAATTCTAATGAAGTCCTCGATGTTGTTGTAACGTTTAAAAAATATGTTATGTGATGGATTCCGGTGTATCGGCGTGTAGTCCTTAATGTTGTTGTAACATTTAACCATATTTGATGTGATGGGTTCCGGTGTATCGACGTGTAAGAGCTCGTGTTCAAAATGGTGGTCGGTCACACATTCTGACTGTTGCATCGGCCGGGAGTCCACGTACTGTGTATTATTTATACTGTGGTAATACTAATTGTAAGTTAGAACCACAAAATAACAGGGCCACCAGACATGCATTAATATGTGTAGGCCTAGCCGCATAGCGGGAAAAAAATAAACAGACACACAGAAACAAAAAAGTTAAAATTCTGGTAATAGACTGCAGCCGCTTTTGAAGCAGATTAGCAAGAGTGTGCACCCTGCACTAACCTACATGAGAGATAATTAGAAATATTTAACACTGAATGTAAAACCGGAAGTAGAACTCGGAATATGTGCAACATATGACAGCATGGACAGGGCCTTATAATAGAAGATTAGACGGCCATGTAACTGACGTCAGCACTCACCGCTCATTGCGCACTAAGTACAAACTACCAAGCCAGCGTGGAAACTTTATAATCACAACTGTGTGCATGTTCTAGCCGAACTTTTTTCCGGCGGCTAGCCGTGAAATAACTCTCGGCGGTTTTTCGGCTAAGCCGCAAAATTTCCGGCGGTTTCTCGGCTTGCAAAAATTTTTTCGGCTCGGCGGCTAACGGCGGCGGCTTAGGGGTATGCTACTCCTCCACGATTCCGTCCTTCCAAACCCATACCTACCACTCATTGTGGGGATCGAACGTGTAAATGAAATTAAAATTTTGGGAGTCACTCTTTCTGAAAAAATTGGGTTCTCCTCACACATTAACAACATTTGTTGCAAAGCTAAACAATCCTTTTTTGCTCTGCGAGTCCTGGTTTCGCATGGATTAACCGGAAGCCGCCTTCATGATGTTGTACGTTCCACCACAGTGGCACGAATGTTGTACTCATCTCCAGTCTGGTGGGGATTTTCCAATGGTCTTGAGAGAGATCGTCTCTCTGCCTTGATACGTAAGCTTAAGCGACAAGGGTATCTGCCAACTGATACTCCTACACAGAGGCGTAGCGACCGCCCTCCGTACCCTCCGACCGGAGGGGGCCCCGCAAGGAAGGGGGCCCCTAAAAGTGGCAAAAATAACCGTGAATGGCGTGAAGTCATTATGATACTGTTTTGAGACATCACATAATGCTATTGGCTACGTCATAAGATCAAGAATATCCTGCGCTCAGCCATGGCAGATGACAGGCTTTCTGCGCTTGCAGTTTGCTCAATCGAAACAAGATTGCCAGATCTCTAGATTATGACGCATTGATTAACCAATTTGTGGAGAACAAGGCTCGAAAGAAGCGCTTTGCGTAAATACGGAAATGGAAATGGAATACATACATGTACACTGTAGGGCGTAGGCATAGGCGATGACTTTTCCTCTTGTCTCTGGGTGCCTGGATCCTCCCCTCCCTTCGCCCTTCCCACTCTCCTTAGGTAGGTGAGTTTTAGCGGATTTTAGGAGAAAGAAAATTGTTTTCTTGTAAAAGATTACGAGGTTACGAGGTTAGAGAAAGTATTGGAAATCGATGACGACGTTCCAGTGTTATTATTAATTTTTTGTAAATAATAAGTAAATAAATAATTTATTTATGTACGGGTTGTGACTGTAAGATCATGCAATGTTGGATATTTCTGTTGTAGTTGTACTTCTCAAGTAATGAGATTACTTAGTTGTAATAAAATTTGAGTGTAAGGTCCGAATTCTTCTGGGTGCCATGCACCCACTGAACTTTCTCTCTGGGTGCATTCGCACCCAAAGCTCTCAAGATGTCGGCGCCTATGGGCGTAGGCCTATATATACATAATATGAACCCTATATATTGTATATTACGGCATTCCAGTTTCCCCATTCCAAGGGGCCCCCCGGACGTATGTTCGGAGGGGGCCACGTTCTTTGTTGCTACGGCTCTGCTCCTACATTTGACTTGTTGTGTTCTAAGGCTGACGATGCTCTCTTTGTAGCAATCCTTCGTAACCCTGGGCATGTCCTCCATGATTTGCTCCCTCCGATACGATCTTCCGGATACTATCTTCGACCTCGCTGGCATAATCGCGAGATACCACGATGCGATCCTTTGACGGGGAAGGGTTACATTGCTAGATTATTGCATAAATGATAAGAAAACACTTGCTTTTTTTTAATTACTTATTTTATCATTTTTATTTCGATTTATTATTACTTCTATGTTTTACAATCAATGCTTCTAACTTCTGTCCCATTGTGCGTTTGCTAATGGTGTAATAAAGAATATACTTACTTACTTACTTACTTACATAATCCCTTTCGAGCTACAGAGACATGTGAACTATGTTGCATCCGAACTTTCCCTGCAGGTCCGCCAAAGAGCCGGATGATATTCGTCCCAACGCAATCTGGAACTGTTTAACTGTGCTGAATCCGGCCCTGAACTGATCTCCAAAAGAGCGGACATGGTCAACCTTCTTCTGACAGGAAATTGTCCTTCTTACGTTCGTGCCACTCTTTTGGTGGTACCCTGTTTGGTCTACGCAAGAGTTCTGGAGTACTGCGAAGGATGGTGATTGGCTACTATTGGCGTAGATTAGCTTCAACATGTGCCAGCATATACATGTATGTTGCAAAGACAGGTCGGTGTGCATGCCCGTCGGATGTGAGACAGCAAGCATGACATGAGACATGGGTCAGCCCTGGGTAACTTTGACTTTTCTAATGCTTTCAATTGCCTTTCAAGTTGCTATATTTTTTCGTCAACCTATGCAAATTTGCCGGAGCTATGTCATATTGTGACATTTCGCCAATTCTAAACCCAATGCCAACTACGGCTCAATATTTGCAGCGAAAAAGTATGCCATTCTCATTTTATGGTTAACGGTTTTTATAGTAGGCCTAAGGTGCCTCAGAAATAAGCTAAATGACAAAATGGTGCTAGTTCCATTTTCTTCTCATTGTAACTCCGATCTGGCATGGGTTTTCTGAAAACTCACTTGTACATACCTGCTCCATAAAGCATTAAGTATCACAGTACATAGTTAACTCAAACATGTCAAAAATGGACTCTTCTGGTTCTTCCGATGAAGGCTTCCGTTATAACAACAGCGGTTTTAATAATAACGTTGCCATAAGTTATCTCTCGCATTCTCTACGTCCATCGATCATGCACCTCTCCCTTTCCCTCTTAACCCTAACAACGGAATAGTCTGCGATATAGGCCTTCTCGGCCTTCATGTCGCTCTCCCTGTATTGTTCGTCAGCATAAAATTGTCATGCTTTAGAGGTATACTCGTCACAATGGCAAAAACTCTACTGTCACGCTTTAGTAATAGCTATTGACATTCTATCTGAAGAACAAAAATAATTAATCACGGGCCTGTTATAACGCAAGACGCAATACCTCAATGGAACTCTGGATACGACTAGGAATTAAGACGTTGTCAATATACGCTGAGTTCGTCTTTTCGTTTGATCTCTCGCAACAGACAAGTACAATGTAAGTACAACTGTTTCATTGCTTAACATTGTAAATGTAATGTATAAAAAGGTGAAACCCAGACATTTCTCATACACACAAAAAACTGCGTCAGGTAGACCAGGTCTTTTTTATGCCGGCGCTATATCAATCAAGTCCGCAAGAACAAGATTGTTGGTCGGCATCGGTGCCAGGTCAGAATAACAGAATGTGAAGCTGTCGAAAGCATGGCAACATAGACTGCATCTCTTAGTTAAGTATAACTTTTTTGGTCAATAATTCACTGAGAGCCTACAAAGATATGACTGCTTGCGGGAATATAAATGTAGGCCTCTACTAGTTTTCACTCACACTTTGACTTTAAACCCTATCCTAAACACCAGCAACCTTTCTAACTTCAGAACTATCTCCAACCTCAATAATATTTCAACAATCCTCGAAGTTCGAACGTTTCTTTCTAGAGACACATCACTTGTTCTCCCAACTTCAGTCCTCACTAATCAGCTTACCGCGAAGGCTATTCCCGACATAAGCTTAATGACAGAAAACAGCATCAAACAGAATGGTTTTCAACCGCATACAGAAAGGAGGTTAAGAAAGACCAAGAGACTCATGTCGTAGGGTGCTAGGCAGCCTACTCCAGAAAGTTTAAAATTTTAAAGTTGACTTTGGCAGCATTATATTTTGGAGTCCAGCTGGCTTACATGTTTGACTTATTGTTGCAGAAATGAATAGCATTTCCCCATAACTCTTAGACCCGCTGTTACGTGTAAAACAGTCTAGGCGGCTAGGCCTATGTTTATCGCTGGCTTTCCTTATGAATCCGAGTAAGAATTTATACACGGCACTTGAATGAAACTCGTGAATTCGGTCCTGCATCGTCTGGTCAATGAACACTGTGGCGGATATTTAGCGTCTTTTGATGCTTTCCAGTGCGTGCCGTTTGCGAAATCTACTTGCAGTATAAAACAGAAAGAACCGCTGCATACTCAAAATCAATAGCAAAGCCATATAAATAACTGCGAAACGCCAGATCATTCACAGAATCAAACCGAACACAAAGAATAATAAAATTTTACTTTTAGACGACTTTAAGTCGAAATTACGAACTGTGAAAACACAGCCTTACTCTACCACCGGACATATGTCGAAAGCTGCAATGCTGTGTGTCATTATATTCCAGTTATATTAACATCAGAGTTTCTCAAACTACAGTTCAACTACAGTTTGTTGGGCTACGATTTAATTATTGTTTTATTTATCGCCTTCACGTGCCCAAGATGCTTAGCCTTAGACCAACAGAGATCTCAACAAATCCGGAGTATAAAGTTATGTTGTATATTATGAACTCCGAGGGATGAGTTAACAATTTTGCATTCATCTAAATCAATAGCCTGAATTTGGGCTCAGTTTGTTGTGGAACTTGGGAGGTTGAACTTTACATGGTGATCGTTTAATTTCGGACATGAATAGATGCAATTATGGCTGTACGGAGTTGTCAAGACACCATTTGTGCGACTTACAGAGATTTCTACAGAGTCAGGTGCCTAGAGTATCAGCGCGGGTTATGTGGTGGTGCCAGGGGAGTCTATCCCCCCTAAGTCATTGGAGCAACTTCCCCTTTCCCCCTCTTCTTCCCCTTCCCCTTCCTTCCCCCCTAACATGGTGACACACACACTGACAGATCTCTCCCTCTAGTTTTTGGATGGAGCATTTGCTCCAAGGTTTCTATGGTGTAGACGCCCCTGGGTGGTGCTCGTGCCGACTTGCGTTAATTATTATGCGTTCATTTATAAAATAAAGTATGCCATAGACGGAAGCTATGTTTCACAGGCACTGTTTTAAAATCGTTTTCTAAGTAAAGTTATACATATCTACGCCAAGAGTAAAGAGCTTTAGCTTAAGGTATCGGTAGATATCGGTAGCATTTGCAATGATTTAACTCATACCATTGTTTAGATTTTAAATTTCAGATAATAGTGTCCACTAATTTAATCAAATTTCCGGCCGATATATTGATGTTCTTGTTCCGAGAATTCTGCCACTATAATCGCTTTATCCATAATTGTTCGTGCCTATCTGATCCACTGAACCACTCCTTCCTGCCCGTCCAGTCCTAGAAGCAAAGACGATATGCGAAGGAATTGCTGTCGATTTGTAAAATCAGCAGCACAAAAGAAGATTAAGTCCGATACTCAAATTTAGCAACGGTAACTGCGACATAGTAAAACAAAATACTGAATAATTTCTGCATTTACATAAAATAATCGGTTGAAGTGACGTAGAAGGCGAATAAACGATCAACTTGGCCAATGAAATACGCAGAATGAAGTTGTAGGTAAATTCTTCAGTTAAAATGACATGTTTTATGGTTTCACTCAGGTCTAGCTATGCTAAAGATAGCCATAAGACTATTGCAGATTTGATATGTGCTTACCCAGAAAAGGTTCATCCCACGACATGTATAGGCGTAAAAATTAACTAGGGTAATAAAATTAACGAAGACTGGCAAAGAAACAAAACGATATTATAAAAAAAATTATGAGAGTGTGCATTAGTTTTAGTTTTATTATGCGGCAGTTCGATCGCAAAAGATTCTCTGGGTGGCGAATGTCGAAACATAATTATGCGCATGAAAATTAAAATCAACCAGATAACTAGTGTAAAAATTGAGAGCGTCCGGCAAGAAAATATGACGTATTCTAAAATTAAGTAATTCTTTGGTAATACCTAGATATTTTTAATGTGCCGTTTTCAGATATTGTTCAGGCTGACACGATATGCGTATAACTAGGAAGAACTTTATTAAATGTTTTAATGTGATTTAGTACAGTTTATTATTAACCTTTAAAGGAACGTGGTTTTTGAGGCCTGCAACTTAGAGCGATATGATCATTTTTATTCATGAATGAATGAATACTCGTTTATTGAACATCAAAGCTGACATAATACAACTAGAACAAGCTACAGGGGTTAGGGTCTATTTTTACAATTGTAATATACCGAAGCACGTGCATTCCGTATGTGTCAGATTTGAGACGGGGGAAGTTACTTTAGATTTTTGAGAGTTTCTCCAATACATCTCAATACACAATCACAAATTAGCGCGGGATAAAAATTGTCCAAAACACTTGCATGATCCAAGCTGATTTCATCCACCGATTGAAGGTTTAGGAGATAAAAGTTGCCTAATTTCCATTTTAGAAAAAGTCCTAAGTGGATATTTGCTGATATACTTATACTACCCTATACTTCGCGTAACATGCATGTTGCCTTGTTTTTGCATTTGATGAGGTACAAGATTTAATCTTATTTTTACAGTAGTTAAGATATTAGTTAGGGGCGCAACAGTTTGATAGCTTGTGTTGCTGAACCAACAAATCACTGTTTATATCACCGTCAATGCAGTAACTTTGTTCAATATTTCAGATCATATGGCGTCCGTACTTAAATCAACTGTAATGAGTACAGAATCGATTACTGCATTTTTTGTATATATTCCATTTTCTCTCTCAGGACACATTAATTCCACGAACAAGATTTATGCATTATGCTGCAGAACTGTGTCTTGGACTCCTTTACCAAGACTACATCTCAACTATTTGTTCTACGCACTCGATTCCTATTTCAGAATATCTCCTACCACATGGAACTCCTGATGGTATATCCTGCATCTGTACTAATGGACGATCATCCTTCGATCAGCGTCTTCTAGAAAGTGCATTAATGCTTTTCCTGGCCCACGTCTTGTCTTTGGCCGACGTTCATTCACAGTTCCTGATCGTACCATAAAGAATTCTTTACATTCTCAAGTTTGTGATTCCCTTACTGAGGCGATCTTTCGTTTTTAGAATGTTGTTTCTTCACTGCATGTGGTTTAGGCACAGGTCAAGTCTTTATGTTTCCCAGCTTCAGAATGTATTTATGAAATTATGTAAGGAACTTAGGGAAATCATCAATGTTGGTGTGTATTTTATAACGCATCTGCTTCATAAACATAATTCGTGTCATAGCAGGAAATTCCCAATTCTCTGGTAGGGCCAACTAACAACAACACGAATCTGTAAATATTTGATCCATAATTTGAATATTTTCTACAATTATTCATATTCATAATGTCACAGATTCCGTCCTCAAATGCACCACCGACTGATGGCCAACTTGCGATGTTATTTCATATATCAGAGTATATGAAGGACACATTATACTGACACCCCGTCGAGGAAAGTTGGAGTCCAAGATTACCCCTCTCCAATCAGTAATCAACACCTCTTGGCCTTTAATCTCGAACCACCGTAAATATCCCAGAATCTAATATAATTTTATATTGAATATGGCTGGTCTCCGATGCTGGTCATTTACGTATAACTATAATTGTTAATTACCCTCATCTAATCAGCGCATAATCTTCATGCAGCTATTACAAGCTATAAGGCTTTAATATTCTACAGGCATTGATAATTGACCACGTGTCTGACTTCATGCTTTGTGACCTACATTGGTTACCTGTTGCTCTGCGCATCCAGTATCGGATTGCCTCCTTGGTCTGGCGCTGCCAGTTGGGTCTTGCTCCGACCTATCTTAGGTCCCTCTGCCAACCTGTCAGCGAGACCCGCGGCCGAATACTTCGTTCTGCAGAGAGGAGGGAACTCGCGGTCCCATTTGCTCGTACTGCAACTATGCAAAATCGAGCCTTTCTGGTGGTTGGCCCAGCGGTATGGAATGCCTTACCACTGGCGCTGCGTCTCCTTCCTAAAATCCAATCTGAGTATTTCTATACTGCCTTAAAAACTGCTTTGTTCGTTCGTGCTGGAGTCGGGAGCGCCTCTGAGTAGCCCCCTTGAAGGGGCGCTATATAAATGCTCAAATGAATGAATGAATAATTGTATTTTGAGTGGGATGGGACATCGCTACAATACCCTATTGCATATAAGTACGGCCATTGTTCGTACATATGAGCTATTATCAAAACACTGATGTAGAACTGCCTTATTGCGGAAGTGGAAAACATAGCACTTGTAGGGAATTTTCGACCCAAATTAAGTAGTGATTTGCATCAAAAAATTAGGGAAAAGGACTTTTTATCAACTTGACTCTATAACTCACCAGTGACTTCAATCAGTCAATTCTTTCATCATGATCCACCTGCGCCGCTATTGTGTTGCATTGTCTAATGTGGAAGTACGAGATACAACTCAGCATAGCACACAAATGCTAATTATTTTAACTAAACTATTTGGTGGCATATGCTTCCAAACGTTTCTGGGTCCCGAACGGCTCGAAACATAATTACCAGCTTGACACATAAAAACATCCAGTTTGAGTTTTAGAAATATGAGGTCGCCAAAATACGCCGTATCCTAGGATTGAAAGACTTCACTGCGTGATAAAGGCTGCCTGCAGTTATCATCTCAATATTTACATGGGTCGTTTTTGTCTAGGGTGACATGATATGCAAATGACTAAGCTTAGTTTTGCTATACATTTATGTCATGTGTGATCACGAACAGTTTATTATTCTCATGTGACATGATGTTTGGAAGCCAAACAAATTATAGCGATTATCTGGCAGGTTCCGGTTTGGAGTCACCAGGACAGCTGAAAGAAACTCATAGGATAAATGTTGGCTGAATAAATACGCTGAATAAACATGCAGAATAAGTGTGCAAAAGACTACATGATTATAGGTCAACAAGAAACGAATAGGCCATATAACGACGTAGTGTGTCATCTTGAATTTACTATGGGAAACTAGCTATGGTAATTCAAGAGAAAGCACCTGAGAAGGAAAATGAAATTAATGATAAAAGCCATAATTCTATAATCAGTTAATGTCAATGTTAATAACATAATAAGAGAATAAAATAAAATCTAACAAAGCACATACTCGAAGGATTTAAATAATTATTCATCCGTCACTGAAAGTGAAACGGGGATCCTACTGGTTCTCACTGTTGCTTTCAACCTACATACATTGCTATAGTTAAATTATTTTTTGTAACAGTGATTAAGCGAGGGATTTATTATAAAATGCTAAGCCAACGCTCAGATATTCAGTCCATAATTTGAACACTTTCTATACTTTGAAATTGCAATTGTTTATTTTGATAATGTCACAGAACCTGTTTTTTTTAAATTCACATGAACCAACCGCTGCCTAACCTGCCGAAGTTCTCTCACATATCAGACTATATGAAGAACACATACCAGAGAAATGGAGGACATACTCGTCGAGAAAAGATGAAGTTCAAAATTATCCGTCTGAGGCGGGCCTGTTTGCGAACTCCACACTGGCATGTTATCAGGAAGCTTTGTGTTCCGGTTCAAGTCACCAAGGTCAGAGATCGCTGCGCACTGCAGCTTGTGGAGCTATGTGAGTGCCGGACTTCCGCATCAAAACTCGAAACCATCGTGCATCCTCCTGTGTTAGACCATCCTCCTGGAACAATTTCCTCTGTGCACAAGTCCTGATGCAGATGACTCTGTTCAGCGTTCAGGAAATATTTTAAATATTTTCACGCTGTTTAAAACTGCAACGCTTTTCCGAAGTACGTTAAGTGTCATAATACATACATATATACATATATACATATATACATATATACATACATACATACATACATACATACATACATACATACATACATACATACATACATACATACATACATACATACATACATATATACATACATACATACATACATACATACATACATACATACATACATACATACATACATACATACATACATACATACATACATACATACATACATACATACATACATACATACATACATACATACATACATACATACATACATACATACATACATACATACACACACTTAGGGTCTACTAGCAAAGTGGAAAATAGAGCGCTACAATGGCATTTTCTAATGAAATTTAGTAACTAATTGTATCAAAGAGGAATTCCCTGTTGCAAATAAGTAGGACCTCTGTTCGTAAATTCCAGCGCAACTAGGATATAACTGTTTTGATGCGAAGGGTGAAAAATAGAGCAATACAAGAGCATTTTCTAATCAAATTTAGTAACTAGTTGCATCAAACAGGAAATTCGGAAAAGCGACTGTTTTGCAAGTAGGGCCCATAGCCTAACAGAGGCCTAAATATCTGGGGCATATCAACACTATCCGTCCTCGTAATCTACCTAATGTGTAGCACTTGTAAGCGGAAGTAGAAGATACAGCGCAGCAGAGAACAGAATTGTTAATTAGTTTAGCTCTGCCAGTTGCTATCATTTATTTTCCAGTGCATTCTAATTATCGTTTTTTCAGGGACGCCTAGTTCAGACTGAGTATAAATTAGGTTAGCTTACGTATACACTGTCAAAGGAGAGGCAGTCATACACTGTTATCTTTACTTTGTTAGTCGTTTCCGCAGTGAATCTGTAGTCGCCATGAGTTCCCGTGTGGCATATTACTTAACGGCATTTGCCGTAATATTAGTGCACAACATAATCGTTTCAGTGAAAGGTCAGTGCACTACAGAGGGTTGCGAAAATGGAGACCAATCGATGAGCATCGTAGCTGAGATACAGCAGCAGAATGTTCAGGCATTTGGTCAGCTAAACAAGCAAGTTCAAAGTATTCATGATCTTCTTAATACTTCGTCTAAACAAATGAAAAGTCAGCAAAACATCGCTATGATAAGTCTTCAAACGATTGACCGACGTCTCCAAGAGCACGACATCTCCATTAAGAATGGAACTCACAGTTTGTTGAAACTCAAAAATGGTAAACTAAGATGTGTAATGAGTAATAGCAAGCACACAATTACAATTATTATTATTATAACTCATTTATAAAACTGAATCTGTTGCTGCTGCTGATGATGATGATGACGATGACGATGACGATGAGACGAGATGAGATGATATGATATATGATGAGATGATGATGAGATGATGATGATGATGAGATGATGATGATGATGAGATGATGATGATGAGATGATGATGAGATGATGATGATGATGAGATTATGATAGGATATGATTATGATATGATGATGATGTGAGATGATGATAAATTATGATGATGATATGATATTATGATGATATGATGATGATATATGATTTGATGATGATATGATATGATGATGATATGATAATGATATGAGATGATATGATATGATATAAGATGAGATGATATGATACGAGATGGCATGATATGATATGAGATGATGATGATATGATGATGATATAATGATGATATAATGATGATGATATATAATGATGATATACTTTACGCACAGGATTTTAACTCGCTTTTCTCGGTTTTCGTTGGTTTATCGAGTCCTTTTGTTGTTTTGGTTCGTATGAATCTTTCACGTGAGAGTCGAGTTCCTCTTTTAAAAAGATTTAATCCTCCTTTTGGCGTTTTTGGCCCTTATTTCCAGTCGATTTGTTCGACTTCGTTCAGTTTACACACGCCTACTTGATTAGGGGCGTGTTTGTTTAAACACTCGCACATGTATCTGGTCTTATTTAGACTTAGCAGCACGCACATCGGGCATTTGGAAAGTTTAGCAGCTCCCTTGAAATAGTTTCTTTTGAGCTGATTTATGTAGGGGTAACTGAATTGGATTTCGCTGGTAACTTGCAGTTCAATTCCCAAACGTTTTCTCCTCTTTTTCCAGCGTGTTATTTCAGTAGGCCTATAGGTGTTCATTGGGTTACATTGCATCGTTTCTACTTCAGTTGACCAGCTCTTTCGTTCAACGCATGTTTAAAAGGTATGCAGTCTTTAGGAGCAGATAGGCCAACCAGTAGTGATATCTCAGACTGTGAAAGTTTCTTAGGCCAAGGGCATTTGCAGTCAATGCTTGGCCTCTAGACAACTGCATCTGAAGGACTGCCCGGTCCATCTGCATGGCCCCAGGGGCAGTCCATGCCCCGGCTCTAACCGTCCACCGTTGGTGGGGCCGACTGAGGGTGGGGCCGCGTTGGATGCAGGGATCGGCGATCGGACCGGAGGAGTCGGCGGCGCTGGTGTGACGCTGGCATCCATAAGTGATTCTGGAGCTTTACCTGCCCCGTTGGGACCGGGTTCCGCTTCGGACCTCGGCGCGGGTATGTCACACCCGGAAGTCCAGGGGCCCATTCTCAAACACATGTGCAAAGGTGCTCGTTGGGCCTGTGCTCAGGCCCTCACTTCGACCCTACTTCACATATGCAAGACACCGCAGTCTGTCACAGCATGGAGGGCCTTACTTGACTTTGCTCCCTACATCCTGGCTCAACCATCTAGGGCCGGAAAAAGACGCAGCATAACAAAAATCATTAAGAATCGGACAGAGATGTGGCTTTCGGAGCCCAAGCGCCTTAGCGATGAACACCCGCTCAAAGGCAATCGAACAGGTCACCAGAGTCGAGGAGAGGTTCTTCTGGCTGCTGTCAATGCCAAGTTGGAGGACGGCAATATCAGGGCGTCGGTCCGCATCTTGTGCGAGGGGGGCCAGCCGGCGGCTCCTTCTGAACAAAACCTTAAACTACTGCGGGACGAACATCCGCACGACTCATGCCCAGAGGCACTGGGAGACTTGCCTGATCCTGCATCGGTTGTGGCGTGGCAGGTGACGGTTGGTGAGGTGCTAGAAGCGATTCGCTCTTTCCTGTTGGTTCGGCGGGGGTCCTGATGGCTTCAGACCAGGCCATTTGTTGGACCTGGTTAGACACAACGAGACAGCGCAGCCGCTCACTGAAGCTCTGTGTGAATTCACGAACCTGCTGTTACGCGGCGAGTGTCCCGCCGATGTCAGACCCATCGCCTTCAATAAGGATACGGGGATTTGAGACCGATAGCCGTCGGTTACACATGGCGAAGGCTGGCGGCCAAATGCGCTAACAAATACGCCCTGTCTAGACTTTCATCTCATTTTGCACCAATTCAATTGGGGATCGACGTTCCGGCGCGACTGCGAGGCCGCGGTCCACTCTACGCGACGTTTCATCAATGGCATGCGCAGTGACCAGGTGTTGGTGAAGCTAGACTTCACCAACGCATTCAATACCTTGAGGCGAGACGTCATGCTGGATTCTGTCCATGGGATCATTTCTGAAATTTACCCGTTCGTCCATCAGGCTTACTCGGTTCCATCTGTCCTTAGATTTGGTCAGCTGTCTGTGTCATCACAGATGGACCCCCAACAGGGTGACCCGCTGGGCCCTCTTCTGTTTAGTCTTCCTCTACAGCCGGTATTGCACTCCCTTATTGCTAACCTCAAAATAGGACTTCTTGATGACGTAACTCTGGGGGGAAACAGAAACACCGTGGCCCAGGACGTGCGGGTGGTGGCGTGCCTGGAGTCATCTTTGGGCCTTCATCTTAACCCCAGCAAGTGTGAGGTTTATCTACCGGATGCCGCCCAGGAGTTGCCCTCCCTTGTCGAACTATACCAGGGTCGAAGTGGATTTGTTGAGCTTACTGGGGGCCCCACTTTTCGTGGGGAGGGCGCTTGATGAAACTATGTCGAGCCATTGCGATATGTTTTGTCGTCCCTTGGAAAGACTCCACTTGTTGCCATCACAGAATGCCTTGATCTTGCTACGTTCATCATTTGGTGCTTCGAGGCTAAGCTATCTTCTCCGATGTTCTCCTTGTTTCGACCATCCGGCCCTGGGGACATTGGACGGACTGATGAGGCTGGGCCTCGAGACAATTGTCAACTGTTCTCTTAATGACACCCAATGGCTGCAGGCCACGCTTCCAAGCAAAGATGGGGGACTTGGTATTCGTAGAGTCGTTTCGCTGGCTTCTTCGGCTTATTTGGCATCAGCCGCGTCGACTCTCGCGCTTCAGACCGCTATTCTCACGGCAGACTCAGTATATGGCGGACTTGTTGGAGGCGCGTCGGGACACCTTGCCGGCAATCATGTGCCCCCCGCCTGTTAGACAGAGCGTTTGGACCGGCCCTTAATCGCAAGGGATAGGGCAGACATCCGCCAATGCGCCACTAGTCTGGTTGACCGGGCCAGGCTGGATGCGGCCAGAAGCCCTCATACGGCCGACTGGCTGGCCGCGCTTCCGATTACCGCGTGGGGCCTCGTCCTAAATAATGAGGCCGTCCGAGTCGCGGTGGGCCTCCGTTTGGATCTGGGCTTATGCAGCCCCCACAGGTGCCACTGCGGCGACATGGTTGGTCCTGAGGGTCACCACGGCTTCGTGTGCAGGAGGGCCCTTGGACGCTCCTTACGTCATCACGCCATTAATGACATCATTTTACGCGCCCTGCTCAGAGCGGATATTCCCAGTATCAAGGAACCGGCGGGCCTTTAGATCGGACGGCAAAAGACTTGACGTAGCCACCCTAATACCCTGGTCAGGAGGGAAATACTTGGCGTGGGATGCCACGATTGTCCATACGTGTGCGGCCTCTTACATCGGCCACTCAGCCGGTTCGGTCGGTCCAGCATCAGTGCAGTCGGCCTACCGAAAACTGCAGAAATATCGTGACCTTCCCGCCTCGTATGTGTTCCAACCAGTGGCCGTTGAAACCCTGGGCCCGTTCAACCTTCGGCCTCAGATTTCATCCGGGAACTAGGCAGTCGCATCACATCCATCAGTGGCGACAGGCGCGAAGCAACCTTTCTGTTCCAGCGTTTGTCTATAGGCATTCAACGCTACAACCTAGTCTCTTTTAAAGGTACCTTTCCTTCAAACCCTAAAGACGAGGCCTGACCCTCCAGACATTTACCCTGCTCCTAAATAGTATTTTCCAAATCCTGAGGGATCACTGATACCTCGGGTAAAATAATAATAATAATAATAATGTGGGCCTAAGCCTGGGTGCAATCATCTGTGCCCCACACACATGCGCATGCGGAACGGCGGGTTCAGCCAGAGGCTCACACGGATTGGCTTGCTCACAAAACTTCGGCAGACAGGCTAGACACGCATCAATAAATGACATCGTACTGCGCCGTCTCATAAAGGCAGGCACCCCTTCAATCAAGGAACCGGCTGGCCTCTCCCGACTAGACGGGAAAAGACCTGATGGTCAAACTCTGATTCCGTGGAACAGCGGACGTTCCCTAATTTGGGATGTAACGATCAATGATACTTTTGCGCCATCATACTTGGCCGAGACGTCTACAGCAGCGGGGGGAGCTGCAGAAATAGCCGCAACTCGATAGAAGACCAAATACGCGGAGCTATTGACGAGGTACAGTTTCACACCAATAGCATTAGAAACGATGGGATCCATGGACCACGAAGGTTCGGCGTTTATCAAAGAACTCGGCCGACGGTTGACAAGAATAACGGAAGACCCTCGAGAAACCTTCTTCCTGTTACAAAAAATATCCATCACAATCCAGAGGTTCAATGCTATCGCGTGCCTAGGCACGATGGGGAACCAGAATCCTGATTTCAATGTTACCGGATAATGATAACGCAATGAATAATAATAATAATAATAATAATAATAATAATAATAATAATAATAATAATAATAATAATAATAATAATGCCGTTGCAATTTGCGGGACGTTTGCTCACCTTTTGCCTGAGCCCGAGGAGTTCTAGCCGTTCCAGACTCTTAACTGTTTTAGTAATCTTGAAGTCCCTGAGGGATCTTTTTTACCTCGGGGCAAAAAAAAAATAATAAATAAAAAATAAAAAATAAAAAAAAATAATAATAATAATAATAATAATAATAATATTGTATTGTATAATTAATTATTATTGAAATAATAATTATTACTGTTAATATTATAGAATTATTTCAAGAAATAAAAAGTCGGCATGACATTGCTATAACAAGTCTTCAAGTGATTGACCGACGTCTCCAGGAGCACGACATCTCTATTAAGAACCAAATTCACAATTCGTGGAAACTCGCAAATGGTAAAGTGAAACGTGTCTTGAATTATTAAAAGCATCTTGGATACTATCACTCATTTACAAAACTGAGTTTGCTCTACCCTTTTCTTTATTTTACATCCATGTCTCTGTTCGAGTAAAAATCTTGACATTCATTAAATTTCAGCGCCTGAGATTCAAATGCGCGTTAATAAATTTCACAAGAACAACAAGTTTATAATTATTATTATTATCATTATTATTGTTATTACAATTAACCACTATTATTATTGCTATCAATATTATTATTATGTCTGTTTCTTCTTATTATTATTATTTATTTTTTATTTTTTCTTTTGTCCGAGGTATCAAGGATCCCCCAGGATTTGGAGAAAATTATTATTTAGGAGCAGAGATAGTGTCTGGGGGGTCAGGCCTCGTCTTCGGGGGATAGCGTGGGAAAAGTGCTCTTAAATGCTACTAAATTATTATTATTATTATTATTATTATTATTATTATTATTATTATTATTATTATTATTATTATTATTATTATTATTATTATTATTTCTTCATCCAACCAACAAAGTCATATGCAGACGAATTGTTAACTGTATCTAGGGATTCTAGGCTATAGACCGACATTCAGTCCTGGCTGCGCGGTCTCCTTGTTGTTCAAATCCGAGGTGCCTAGAACGGAGAGAGAGCTTCCAGTTTGTAGGGCAACTGAGAGACGCTGGAGCAGATGGCTGGTCTCACGCTGATCACCTGTTGCTGCTTTTATCTTGGCACCAAGTTCTTGGATAAATTCAAGTGACTCGGCATGCCAGCTTCCTGAGGTTTCGACTGCTACAGGGATGAAATGGTGCGATTGTGAGATGGCAGCGTATTTGTTTTCCTTATTGTGGGCTGCTTTTTCCGCTGCGGCACCTGCATTTTGCGATGTTACATGCTGGTATGATGCTGCGAATGTATCTGGCACCGTGACATCCCACGCTAAGCATCGACCTCTGGCCCAAGGTATTATGGTGACTCCATCAGGCCTTTTTCCGTCAGCTCTGGAGAGGCCATTGGGCTCTTTGATGGCCGGTATTTTGGCTCTGATGAAGGCCCGCCAAATCACGTCATTGATCATGGCATGTCGTTGTTGCCTTCCAGTTCCCTTGATGCAAGAGAATCCGTGATGGCCGTTGGATTCTACTGCCGCCCCACATTTACATGTGTGTTTTTCACATAACGCAGTGCCCAGCCGGATGCCGGCTGCTATTCTCAGTACTTCTCCTGGCATCCGTAATCCTGCGATTGTTATGGGTAGTGCTTGAAGCCAGTCTCCTGAGTGTGGTGATTGCGCAGCTAACAGTCTGGCTTTAGCAGTAGAATCAGTAGCTCTTTCTGAGAGGCCTTCAAGTGCACGCGATATCAGTGCGCTGTCCCATTCTCTTTGTACATGAGCCTTCTGTTCGATGGGAGTAGGCGCTTTCGATCTCAAAGACCACGAGCTAGAAGCCTCCTCTACCAATGGATCTGCGACCGTTACGGTGACATCGTGCAGCAGTTGGTCTTGAAGGCTTCGCGTGCCAGCGGCTGATGCCAAAAAGGCGGAAGTTGCCAGCATATCGGCACTACGAATGCCAAAACCACCGTTTCTCACAGGCAAAGATGCCTGGATCCATTGATCGTCGCTCAGGTGAATGTTAAGAAGGCTACAGAGTCCTGTTCTCAAGACTTCGTCGAAGTCGCATAGAAGTCCTTCGTTTAGGAAGCAGGCCATTATTATTATTATTATTATTATTATTATTATTATTATTATTATTATTATTATTATTATTATTATTATTATTATTATTATTATTATTATTATTATTATTATTATTATTATTATTATTATTATTATTATTATTATTATTATTATTATTATTATTATTATTATTATTATTATTATTATTATTATTATTGGCATCATTGCTATTACTAATATTAATAATAAACCGTTAACCATAAAATGAAAAGGACCTAGTTTTTCGCTGCAAATATTGATGTCGTGGTTGGCATTGACTTTAGACTGAGGGGAAATTTCGTAATATGAGCTTGTGGGCCATGTCCATTTTCATCGCTATTCGTATGATGCCTAGAACGAACATTGCTTACATAAAGCTATGTATATTACATAATTGTAAATACTATCGTTTTCATATTGGTAATTAGAGGAATCATTATAAGCGGACGTTATGTCCCTTCGACTTCTCATTGCGGAAACTATTTTTAAACGCTTTGGTTCAGCAGAACTGTTAGAGACAGGATATTAAATTATTAATCCATTTATCCAAGTAGCCGTCCCTTTTTACGTCAGAGTTTCGTATCTGAACAAGCAAGTGTACGTTTCTATTACATGTAGGAATCTGATTTATGTGCACTGTTACTAAATATCACGAATAACGAACGTGTAATATCTGTGCTATTCTAGGCATCTGTAGTCCTGCATCTGATGTGTGTGATTGTTCTGATATAAAAGCAAGTGGGCACACTACAAGTGGCGTCTACGAGGTATGCGTTGGATATCAGCCAGCTCGAGTTTGTACTTATGCGTATTGTGACATGGATACTAACAATGGCACATGGCTGGTTAGTGTTTCACCAATCAGTTTTATTGGGTTTTGCATTGTACTCTTTTACATTGCTGAATTTACGATGACCCTCTTGCAGAGAAGACTTCTCAATGTCAGTCCTGACACGAGAGCTCCAACAGTTGAGTGCAGAAAATTTTATAACGCAGTTATTGTCAGCAGACGCGTTTCTGTTTGGTTAATAATAGTAACACGGACAATTTCTATAGCGCCGTAACACGACCATGCCGCATTGCCGCTACAAGGGCACTGGTTAGGTAGATACTCCTCATGGTATGCCAATTCTCTTACTGTAACTCCACAATCGACATTTGCACCGTTTATGTTCGATTTGTCGATTTAATATGTTTGTTGTTTTAAGTCACGCTGCTGTCTATAAGTGTTAAAGTATAGTCTCGAATATGCCGCGGTTTACCTGAGGGTACTCTGCTATTATGATTATTAGTTAGCGCAGGCATTCAACAAGTGTGAACTGAAGTCGCTGAAGCACAGAAAACATAACTGCAGACCAGTTGTCGTTATGCCGACATAGCTGACATGTCTAAAATCAAATTGGGCGTCCGAGGACAGGTATACTGGCGGATATGATTTGATGCCATCACAAAGAGGTTCCTTATTCGCATCATTATTACCATCTCAAAGGTTCGCAAAGGTTCATCAGTCACTCTGTTACAGAGTAAAGCAGGGAGGCGACCTGACCGACGTCTCTTAGGAGCGTAGACTCGGACCCGACCTGGGCTGGTGAACCAAAGTCCTCCGTGCCCACCTTCACGTGGTGCGGACCGTTAGTACCCATCGATTGGATGGGGAACGAAGGGGCACGGCAGGCAAAACCAGGGGAAGGCAATGGCAAACCACCCCTGCTAACATGCCAAGAAAATAGTCATGAGACACACCAAAAAAGTTTATCATGACGATCGCTTGAGCTCCAAGAGTTGACAGCACAAGGTGAAGGTGATTACCATCTATCGTAATCCATTCGCGTGCTTGTCTTCTGCTGCCTATTTTATGGGGAATTCGAGCTAAACCTCTTTCCATGTCGCCTTGCAATTATCATTTTCTGCCACCGTATTATTATGTCATCCTGAATATATATAATTTTAAAGATTTTAAAGATAAAGATAAATATGTGTATAAAATTATATGTATGTGTATTTTAAACATAATTTTTAAGATATATAATATATATATATATATATCTTTAAAATTATATTATGATTCTTGCGGTAAATAATCACACTCTCAATGAAACTTAGCTCAAACCTTGTGACATAGTTTCCTTCAACTCCCACGTTTCTTTTTTCATGAAAACGAAAGTCCTTCAAAAGTCACAACGGAAGTTTGTAGCCTGGCTGCGGTACTTCGTGACCAGGACCATGTACTGAGCCCTCACCTCCCACTGCTGAGGCCATGAGGCTATTCCATGAGGCCGAGACTGCATGACCGAGCAATACCTAGGGCAGACAATCTAATGAGAAAAACATTTTTTACAAAAATGCTTTATATTGTTTAACCTATATGTAAACCAAAGTGCGGTATAAGCAGTTGGTAGTAATAAAGTAACACTTACTTAATTACATAGGCGTAGATTCTGGGGGTCAGCCGGGGCACGTGCCCCCCAATAATTGAGGAGCCGGGGCAATCCCCCCAAAAAAAATCGAGAGGAGAATTTCTTCAAATATTAAAATATATGTTTCAACATAGATGAATTTCTTCATAAACAGAAAAACAGAGACACAGAACTGAAATATTATCAGAAATTCATAATGAAAACAAAGATTTATTTTTATCTTCAATATTTTCAATATGAAACAAATTTACATGTAAACAAAACGCCAGATTTCATACGCATTAACGTAACACTGGAAGCCTCTGCTGACTGTCAACACCAGAGGTGAAAAAATTTTCTGGGATTTTGGTTTTAAACAAAAAATCCGCAAAATTTGGTTTTTTGTGGTGTTTACAATTATTTTTAACATTTATTTAGAAGTTATTTTAATTACATTAGTAGGGGTCCTATGGGGTCTTGGGGGCAGCACCGTAATTATGTTAAAATTACCAGGGGATGGTCTCCACCACCCCAATTTTTTTGTCCCCGCCATCCTGTTATTTCATTGAATTAAGAGAATGCTGGTCCAAGCTATCTCGTGACCACCTAGCCTTTATAAACAGATCGGCTTTAAAGCTGTGCCTTTGGATATCATTGCTTAGAACTCTCCCAGCCACAAGTCTGCCAAAGAAGCTTTTTAAAATGTAAAGTACCGTTTGCTGCCGGCCGAGAACCTCCCACGAGGCCGGCCCAAACCATTCGGGTCATTTTTTCAATTTAAATAAATGAATAGGTTGTGGTATGCATAAAACATAATGTTAGGGAAAAACTTTTGCAAATGGCTTATGATAGGCAAAACAACTCTCTGCTGTCACAGATGCATTGGGGAGTACTGTTTCAAGCATTTAGCACGACTGCGAAACGGTTGCGGGACAAGACCATGCGCCAAATGTGGAAGGGGTATCAAAAACCACTTAGGTGAGTGTATGAAGTGTGGGTATTATGCTATACAATCAAGAATACGACGTGGTGGGTTAGTCCGTGAATTTAATAAAGAATGGAAGCGACTATCGAATATATCAGTAGAATAAAACAATTATCATTTGAACAAACGACATAGTTATTGTATTGTGTTAATACAGATGAGCAAGCGACAATCGAACATCAGTAAACAAAAATTATCATTTGAACAAACGACATAATTATTATATTAAAGAAAAGTTTGCCATAGTAGTATAAAATAATTTATAACTATGGCATTGTCTACGAATGAAAAAATTGAACAATTGCTGAGTGAGTTTACTGGTCCCCCAGCTCTTCGAGGTGTTCTACAGAATATCTTAGACGAACCCATTCCAGACGCAGTCAAGCGACGCTTACTACAGCCACTCCTTCCAAGGCCAATTCCTCCAGTGCGCAAGCATAGAGGGGCGAAACGTAAGGCCTTTCTGGCAGAATTCGACCCACTCCTAAATAAGAAGGATAGAGGTGGACCACCACCCTTTCTAGTGCACAGAGAGCTAGCCAATCAGCATCTGAGAGACTTCCGCGCAGAAGTGCCGCTTAATCACAGGCTGGAAGGAGATGCGTTGGCTTTCTTGAGTGCAATGGAGCACAACATTGAGGCGCAGCTCAATGAAGAGCTGTTGAAACAAGACGGTCTGAAATACTCGCAAGTGTTAACGGTTGAGTTGGAAAAGTTGGCACCAACCGTTGATAATGTGTATGATGGCAACGCGCCCCCTGGCATCATTACCAACACGGCCTACTTTCGAAGCAAAGCAGAACCAATTACCAATGCGGGTAAAATCCAAGGGGCTGTTCGGAAGGCCAAGGCCGAAGTACTAAAACTCCTCGAGGAGTACACCAATGAGGGATCGGGGTGGAGGGTGAGGCGGGTTGTGGCGCTAGACCTCGGTGTTGCAAGATATAAACCTTTCAGAGGTAAGAGCTACTTTCCCACACCAAAGTATATACCCCCTCGTACGGTTATTAATGTAAAGAATAAAGATAACCGATGCTTCGAGTGGGCCATACTAAGCGCCATGTATCCAGTAGGTCATGGACAAAATCCGGATCGCCCAACTAAGTATCAGACCCACCTTCAGGAGCTAAACTTTGACGGTATAGAATTTCCAGTGAAGGTCACAGATATCGACAAGTTTGAGCGTCAAAACCCAACTATAAGCGTCTCAGTCTTCGGGTGGGATAAAGCTTTGTATCCAATTCACATTTCAAACCGGGCCAGTGTCCACAATATTGACCTTCTACTACTGGCCGACGACGCAAATGAAAATTTTCATTATGTCTGGATCAAGGACTTGGCCAGAATGCTGTACAAAAACAGCGATCATAAAGAGCGAAAGCACCCATGTCGCCGCTGCCTACACATATTCTGTAGACAAGACTTGCTGGATGCCCATATCAAAGATTGTCAGGGCATTAGTAAGAAGCCTCAGCGGATTGAGATGCCAAAAGAGGATGAAAATATCCTCAAATTTCAGAACCATCGTAAACAGATGCGAGCCCCGTATATCATTTACGCAGACTTCGAGGCTCTAAACATACCAATCGAAGGTGCAGTCATGAACCCCAACGAGAGCAATACAAGACAGATAGCTGAGCAGAAACCATGCAGCTTCTGTTACATAGTGGTTCGATGCGACGGCCGAACGAAGAAACCAGTTTTATATCGTGGAGAGAACGCCGTGCAAGAGTTCCTGCAACGATTACAAGGCGAGCTGGCCTCTATCAAACAAAGACTGGCCACCCCAGCTAAGATGGTTATGTCAGCAGTTGATCGCCAATCATTCCGCGAGGCTATCGAATGTCACATCTGCGGAAATGCTCTCGAAGCGGATAGAGTTCGCGACCACTGTCACATTACCGGTAAGTATCGAGGTGCCGCTCATAACGCCTGCAACCTCAAACTTAGAATATATCCAGATAAGTGTAAGGTACCAGTGGTCTTCCACAATCTGCGAGGCTACGACAGCCATCTCATCATGCAAGCGATCGGAGGCTGTGAAGCCGCACAGGATGAAAAAACTGAAATTAACTGCATCCCAAACAATATGGAGAAATACATGACATTTAACATTGGGCAACTGCAGTTCATTGATAGTCTCCAGTTTCTAAACAGCTCGTTGGATAAATTATCAGGAAATCTGTCGCTTGAGGATCTGAAAGTCACAACGGCGTATATAAAGGAAAATTTCGTTCACAATGATGGGACAAAACTAGATCTTTTGAGGCGAAAGGGCGTATATTGTTACGAGCACATTGACGATTACCACCGCTTCGGCGAAGACCGACTTCCACCCAAAGAAGCGTTCTACAGCAGGCTGTCCCGAGAGAATATCTCTGATGTGGATTATGAACACGCCCAACGAGTATGGAACGAGTTTGATTGTAAAACTCTGGGCGATTATCACGACTTGTATCTCCGCACGGATGTACTTCTATTAGCCGATGTATTCGAGACCTTCAGAGACACATCGATGAAGCACTACAGTTTAGATCCGGCAAATTACTTCAGCCTGCCAGGAATGGCCTGGGACGCTTTGTTGAAAAAGACAAAAATCGAGCTCGAACTTTTAACCGATATAGATATGCATTTGTTCGTAGAGAAAGGTCTCCGAGGTGGAATCTCGATGGTATCTAAGCGCTTCGCAAAAGCCAACAACCCGCAATGCCCCGACTACGATACCACGAAGCCAGACAACTGGATCATGTACCTCGACGCGAATAATCTTTACGGCTGGGCGATGCAACAGCCACTACCAGTTGGAGGATTTAGCTGGGAAAGTCCTACTCTCGACGAAGTGTTGGAAACTCCAGATGACGCGCCTGAAGGCTTCCTACTTGAAGTCGATCTCGGGTACCCGGAGCACCTCCACGAATCACATAGCGACTATCCCTTAGCACCGGAGACCCTGACAGTCCAAGAGGGGTGGTTGAGTGACTATCAGAATGTGCTTATGAACGAGTTGGGAGGCAAGTTCACAAAGCATGTGAAGTTAGTACCAAGCCTACGACCTAAGGAGCGGTATGTGGTCCATTATAGAAATCTCAAACTCTACCACTCGTTGGGCCTACGAGTTTCTAAAATTCATCGTGTCATTAAGTTTAGACAGGAGGCCTGGATGGCTCCATACATCGAGATGAATACGAAATTGAGAGCGAAGGCAACGTCGGAGTTTGAGAAGGATTTCTTCAAACTGGCTAATAATGCGGTCTTTGGAAAGACCATGGAAAATCTTAGAAAAAGAATCAGAGTTAACCTGGTACCGACCTCAAAAGTTGACAAACTTCGTAAACTAATTGCTGACCCGGCCTACATATCACACAAAATCTTCAACGACCAACTCGCCGCGATTCACAGTTTGAAGAACAAGCTCAAGTTAAACAGACCTGTATATGTCGGCCAGGCTGTCCTCGACCTCAGCAAGCATCTGATGTACGACTTCTGGTACAACGATGTGAAAAACGAGTACGGCAACAATGCCCAACTCTTATACACAGACACTGACAGCCTGTTATTTCAGGTGGAAACTCCGAACGCCTATGCCGATATGTGGAACAAAAAACACTCATACGACTTTAGTGAGTTTCCTAGAGACAGCCCGTACTACGACGTCGAGAACAAGAAAGTCGTGGGCAAGTTCAAGGATGAATGTAACGGAGTTGCCATAGCCGAATTCGTGGGACTGCGTCCGAAGATGTACTCGATCTTAAAATCGGGTGGTTCAGAGATCAGGAAAGCTAAAGGCGTTCAGAGAGCAGTTGTGAAGAAGGATCTGCATCACGAGCTATACAAGGAGTGCCTGTTCGAACGAGAAGAGATGCGGCACACACAAGTCGTGATTCGAAGCCACGACCACCAGATCGGAGTGTACGAGCAGAATAAGATCAGCCTCTCTCCATTAGACACAAAAAAGTGGATAGAGGCCGATGGGATAACAACGCTGGCATACGGGCACTACAAAATCAACGACGGTTGATTATTTTCTATCGGGGGGTAGCTCAGTGCCCATAGGCACCAGAAGCAGCTCCTCACGGACAAAACCGCGGCCAGGCCCATCAACTAGATGGTATAAAGCCGGTTGCTCAGCCTGCCGAACAACATCCAAAATAGCGTGGATGGTGAGCGACCAGTTAGGATCGGTGGCACGTTTGCTTCCACCTTCGAGCTCGCCGGGAGCGTACAAATATCGGACGAGAACGTCGTGCCCGAGAACAGGCTCATCCAAGCCCCACAAACGAGTTTTCATTTGTGAATGAGAGGGCTTCTGTGTCACTTTAGCAGCTTTCATCGCTTCAACCGGCTTCATGTCGAGCAAGCGCGTCGGCTCATCGTTTAGTGCAGCTACAACTTCGGGCAATCGTCGAACCCATTCCACTGACCGTTCGGATGACCCCCTTGCAGCCAGGAGCAATTCCTGAGCGTATTGAGCACCGAAGAGTCGCTCAGCTAGAGTACGGTTAAAGCGTTCAACGATGCCCTGTTGGCGATGATTTGCGGCCTGTCCGCGTCTTACAAGAACGTCGTGCTTCGCCAGCAACGGTGTAAAATCACCCATAAATTCGCGGCCAGGGTCGACCTGAAGAAGTCGAGGCCAAGTCAATGGACCCCTCTTATAGATCCGGCTTAAAGCGGCGGCGACTTCGGTCGCACTTTTGTTTATCAACGGTTCAGCTTCTTTGTATCGTGAGGCAACATCAACAACAGTGAGAGCGTATTTATAAGTCTTTCGACCTACTTTATCGTGAGGTAAAAACAAGAGATCGGCTTGGTGTACGGCGTTTGGTCGATTTTCATCGAACTTTGGACGCGGTATGCGGCGTGGAACGGGAAGATAAATCTGCCACACCGCTTGTTTCTTCAGCCAATCACGAGCCTCCGCCTCGGAAACTTTGGCGGCTGAGGCTAGTTTCTTCACCGCAGCCTTACCTCGCCAGTAACCTCTAGGGCTGTAATAGACGGCTGAAAGGTGCTTAGACATTTCAGTAATACTATATATTACAAACAGGTAAACACATACACAAATGATTTTCATTAGCGCCGCCGTCCAACACCCATCCCTAGCCTCGACTTTGCTGACATAATGGCCGATACGAGCCGGGCATCCTTCTTCTCATAATCTGGAGTTTCATCGGTGAGTGCGATCTTCGACGCGGCTGCAGCGAGGATGTCATCTGCGTGGTTACGCCCTGGGGTATCTTTATGAACTGCGTAAGCCACATCATGGTGGAGGCACGCACGGTCGAGCTGATTAACACCGTGATAGCGCTGTGACAGCCGTTTATCGAGTTTTGTGAATGGTCCACAGTAAGAGTACTTTCCCGTGTTCTGAAAAGAACCTCCCGGATTATCTTCCGAAGACATACCGGATGGAAGACTCATATGCATCTCAGGCAGAGGAAGAGCGTTGAGGGCCCTATTCAGTAGAGAACCTCCAGTCTTTCGCACTTTAGAAGGCAAAATTTGGCTCTTCTTTGCACCGCAGACGGCACAGGTTCCCTTCTTGGCTGACCGACCGTTTCGTAACTCGACAATTGTTTCATTTGAAGTCTCAGTATGTTTCTTACATCGTAGGCAATACATTGTTTTCGTTGAATACAATCATAACTCGTTGTCTCTATATGGAAATAACAAATTTCGATCTCGAAGCCGACGATGGAAAAAAACACCACCATTGGCTGTTACCATCCAGCATACGGTGCATAATCTGTGGGCCTAGCGGATGTGGGAAAACAAACCTACTGCTTAACCTTCTGTTGAAGAAGGGGTACCTGCGTTTTGATCGGCTGTATCTATACTCGAAGTCTCTGGGACAGGAAAAATACCAGTTCCTCCGGGACTGGGTTACAGAGTTGGAAAAAGTTGCCGGGAAGGAAGTGGCTTCCTTTCACTCTTGCTCAGATGAAATAGTTCCAGTTGAATCATTAAATAAGAATGCCAGAAGCCTTCTAGTGTTCGATGACGTCATGCTTGAAAAACAGTCGCCCATCGAAAGGTATTTCACTATGGGTCGACACGGTGGCGCGGACTGCTTCTACTTAACGCAGAATTATTTTCGAATTCCGAAGCAAGCGATCCGTGACAATGCTAATCTTATCGTCCTCTTCAACCAAGACAGTAAAAATTTGCGAGCCATTCACGATACGTTCGTGGGCGGCGACATGTCTTTCGATGAGTTCCGTACGTTCTTCAGCGAGTGTGCTGCCCAGCCATATGGATTCGCAGTCATAGATTTGACGTCCAAAGTGTACGATGGAAAATATCGCTGCGGGTTCGATCGCTTCTATAAGCCGAAGGCAAGTATTTAAAGACATGATATAGGCAACATATAGCCGACATACAAACGCGATGTGGACAAAGGTAATCGTTACCGTCAAGATATAGTCGACATACAACCACGATGTGGACAAAAGTTTCGTCTAAACAGGAGCGAGACGCGTTGACTCAGGATTATTTAGCTCGCAGAAATCGATTGAGACAGCGTTTCGTGGATGAGAAGCTCGGTGAAGCCAACCTTCAGTACGATGCGGCAAAGCTTTTCAAACCAATCGCCACAGCCACGGCTGAATCCCAGGCGGCTACGTCCAAGGAGCTGCAGAAAGTTACCAGCGCTTTACAGGATTTGCCGGCGCAGATTTCAGAGTCTGCTAATTTTAACCCGATAGCGGCGTTGTTCGGTGATTCCGTTGGAGCAACTGCTCCAACGGCTATTCCAGCGATTGCGGCACACCCCGCCGCAGGAGCATCTGCTCCAGCGGAAGCATTGCTCGTCCACCCAAACAGACATCTCAACGTCGATACAATCAGGCGGCACGGTTTTACCCCTCCGAGCGAGCTCGACCTGAACGACACGGCAGCTGTGAAACAGATAATCGAAGGCGTAAATTATTATAATCGCCACACCCTGGGCAAAGGGAAAAGGAAGGCCAATAAGAACGGAGACGAAGAAAAGGTACATGCGCTGGCCGTAGATATCGGCGTCCTACAGGACTACAGAGATCGAATTCGTTTGCTATTGAAAGGCCACGCCCTCACTAAAAAAGGAAAGGGTTTCAGTGTTCCAGCCGTTCCTCTGAAATTACAAGGTAACGCCTTGGGTGAGCTCTCCGTTGACCCCGTCGCCCTGTCTGCTGGTAGACTGAGAGTGTTTAAAGGCGGCATCCTCGTTCTCGAATCTCCGGCCGATGAGTCGTTGTTCAGCCTGTTAACGAAACGCTTCGTTAAGACTAAGCAATACTCGCCTCAAGCAATTGAAACTTTTAAAAAACTCGTACAGATGTCTGGTCTGCCTATTCATGGCCGGAAAAGTAAAAAGTTCCAGCTGATTCGAGGCGGCGCGGTGCAGTTCTACAACGACCCAAACGCTCTGGTAGAGAGGTTGCAGCTTTTGGTGGCCTCTAGGGCCGCGGGAAACACTGGTCTCGGCAACGAAATCTCCGCCATTCTCGACGAGTTACTGCGTTCCGGTGCGATCTCCAAAGAGCTGGCACTCGAATTGAATAGAAACATGCTCATAAAATAAAGCACACAAGATGGAACGCTCGGAGAAACTGCTCGAAGAAATTAGAGAACTTTTACAGCCTAAGGAAAATTTTAGTATAGTTGTTTCCTCAGATTCTACAGGGTGGACCACGGCCTTCTCACCACCGCTGTACCTGGATCCAAAAAGACGCTTTGAGCTTGCTTTGGTCAATCTTGAAACTTATAACTCGATCCCGAACATAGACAGCACAAATAACAAGTTCGTCTACAGCTCCACCAATGGACAGACGTGGAAGACGATCATTTTGCCCGACGGAAGCTACGAGATCGCACAGATTAATGATGAAATCAGCCGGCAGATAGAAAAGCAAAATCTGCCGCCGACAGGTGTTCCTCAGCTCGGCTTTAATTCTCCTATTACTATAGGAGCTAACGCATCTACCCTACGCGCCTTCGTAAAGATAACGAATGCCCAATATATAGTAAATATGGCGCAATCTACTATCAGGCAAACGCTCGGTTTTAACCCTCAGAGGCTTGGTATTGGTTATAAAGAGGGAGAAAATCCAGTCGATATTCTCCGGGTGGACACAATCCTGGTAAATTGCGACATTATCTCTGGATCATATCGAAATGGTAGCCAGCTGCCAGTAATCTACAGTTTTTTCCCGGATGTGTCGCCCGGCTATAAGGTAATCGAGTCTCCAAAAAATCTAGTGTACCTACCAGTAGCACCGGCTGGTAACGTACAGGGCATTCGTGTGTGGCTGACCGACCAGAATGGTGAACAATTAAACCTCCGCGGTGAGACAGTAACTATAAGGTTTCACATCCGCAGTGCGTAAATGTTCACACTTAAATATTCTCATGTTTGTTCTTGGAATTAAAAGGCGGCGTCGTGTCGTGGGTGGTGGACTTTTCGACTGGATACCCAAAATCGCGGGTTTCCTTGGCCGTGCAGGCTCCTTCATTTCGGCGAATAGAGGCACAATCACAAACGTTGCCAAGGCGGTTGGTAATGTCGCGAAAGCCGGCGCCACAACAGCATCTGCCGTCAGGCAAATTGTTGATGCCGTGAAAGCGAGACGCGCTGCGGCCGTAAATGAAGCTCATTTACGAAATGAAAATTCATCTGCCACGCCCGTTGTTCCCGCACCTTTGGAGAAGGCGCTCAGCGACAAGAGCATCGAATACTTAAAACAACTGGCTGTGAGTCCGCCACCCGTTGTTCCGACAATGGCTGACATAAACAGCCGCATTGCTGGATCTGGTTTCAAGACTATAAAGCCGAGTCGTGGTGGTAGAGGTCTTTTTCTCGCGAAATAAAATTTAAAAAATTTCAGACTAATTCATAAAACGCAATTTTTAAAATGTTTAACCCACCACATATGAAATTCATTTACAGCATGATTAATAATTGAAGCTTGAACTTTTTTAACTATAATAATGGCGGCATTTGACGTGCCGAGTGAAATGTTGGACATCGCTTCGGCGGTACCCGATGATAATAGCATCGAATCGTTTGAATACCGCGAGTATGAATCACAAAACCCTGCGGCTATTAACAATGGCCAGGCCATACAGATAGACATCCAGAACCAAGACATTTTCACGCAACCTTCCAAAAGCTACCTTCTTGTGGAGGGCAGGCTTACAACAACAGGCGCCGCTTACATCGCAGACACGTTGGTGTCATTCATCAACAACGCCGTCCCGTACATGTTTTCTCAGATTCGATACCTGGCTAACAACACCGAGATAGAGAATGTCATGTCACCTGGGCAAGCCACGACGATGAAAGGCATGCTGGTATACGGCGATGATTTTTCCAAAGGCGAAGGTTTAAACATGTGTTGGCAGAAGGACACGAGTGCGGCGGCGGCGGCTCTGAATCTCGGCTTTGAGGCCCGTCGACTGATGATCATTGGAAAACCCGTCCCTATTGGAACGTTTTCATTCATCGTTCCCTTAAGACATCTATTCGGTTTTTGCGATGATTATCACAAGGTCGTATACGGGATTAAACACTCCTTACTGCTGAGCCGGCAGGGGGATGCAGACGCGATCTTCAAGGAAGCCGCTGCGACCAATGGCCAGATCACGCTGACTAAACTCTCCTGGTTCATGCCGCATATAATACCCGCTCTGGAGTATAAAAGCATGCTTATGAAGCAGATTGAAGCCAAGGTTAAGGTACCTGTGGCATTCCGCGCCATGCAATGCGACAACATTGCGGTGCCACGAGCGACGACTTTTTCCTGGCGTTTGAGCGTTAAGTCGGGCACGGAAAAGCCACGCTGGATTCTTGTTGCTTTTCAGACTGGAAAGAATGCACATCAAGGCCAGAATCCGGCACTGTTTGACCATGTGCAGGTTCGCAACATTTTCGCTATGCTCAACAGCGATCGCTACCCGGTGGTTGACATGAATCTCGACTTCACCAAGAGGACAACCTCTCGCGCTTACAAGGCCCTACGTGACTTCAAGGAAGAATATTGCGGCATAGACGCGCGTGAATCGTCATGCCAACTGACACCAATCGAATTTGTAGATTTGTTTCCGATCTTCGTTCTGGACGTGCGGAGGCAATCTGAACGACTTAAAACCTCTGTACAGGACATACAAATCAAGGTGGACTTTAACGAAGGGGTACCAAATAATACGACAGCATATGCCGTCCTGATCAGCGACCGACTCCTGAATTTTGAATCGGATGGCAGCAAATTCAACGTCGTCTACTAGAAATCGGTTTTTCACATTTAGATACAAGGCCCTCTTTTAGATATATTTTTTCCAAAAATGAAAACTGAATACGTTGCGTTCGGCCTTTCACTGACCGACGGGCAAAAGCAAACATTGGCTAAAGCTGCGCGCGCCGGCACTGGTGCCACGATCCGGCTCACTCATGGCCAGCTTCGTGGAGACGATAAGCTCGCGCTGACAAAAATTCAAGCCGCCCGAATCGTGAAGAAGATTTCGGAAGGCGTTGGCATGGAGCTGAGATTCACCAAAACGCAATTGAAAAAGATGACTAAAATGGGTGGATTTCTTCCACTACTGGCTCTCCTCCCGCTGCTTTTTGGTGGGTTATCCGCGGCGGGTGCCGTGGCTGGTGGGACCGCTGGGGTAGTAAAGGCTGTGCAGAGCAAACAGGCCAGCGACGCTGCACTGGCGGAGGCGGCGCGTCACAATCGCGAACTCGAGGCCCAGGTCCGCGGGACTGGTTTATATCTCGGGCGTGAGACTCGTGGTGGTTGTTGCCCAATGTGTAAAGGATCGGGTCTCTACATCGGACAAAAAAACTAAAACCGCTGAGCAACTTTGACATAGAGAAAGTTGCCAGAGCGCTGCCGCATTTCCGCGGTGTTTTCATGCGAGATGGTCTGCCCGCCGTGGCTCGTGAGAAGGAGTGTGGAGTTGTTAATTTAGATTCCGGTTCCGGCGACGGTACTCACTGGGTCGCTTATTGGATAGATGGACCTACAGCCGTCTATTTTGACAGTTATGGGCTGGATCCACCTCTCGAAATTTCTCGATATTTAAAAAATCCTATAAGAACTCAAACGTTCCAGCTACAGGGGCCCGATGATGTGGTATGTGGTCATCTCTGTCTGCTCGTGCTAAGAGAGCTCGCTGCCGGAAAGAATTTTGAAGATATCGTGCTTGACCTATGTTAGACTTCCATCACCTTTTTGTATATAAAAATGCCGGTTGATAAATTTGGAAGAGACGGTGGAGGTGGGGTGGGAGGAGGGCAGATAAGCGCCGCTGGGCTCATCCACAAGGCTGGTGATACCATGCTGGGAATTCTTTCGGCTGGAGGTTTTCGGCTGACAAATGTGGGAACGCCGACGATGGAAACGGACGCCGCGACAAAGGCTTATGCAGACATCGTAGATCAGGACAACCTGCAACTCACCGGTGGAACGATGTCTGGCGTTCTAAAAATGGGCGGTCATAAATTGACTGGTTTGCCCACGGACACTCCGGGATCTGATAGCGAAGACGAGGGTTGGGATGAATTGGTGGGGGAGTCCGACGTTGGGAGTTGGAAACAAATAACGGAGTACGCGAAAGAGCGGGCGCACCAAGCTGAGTTGTATGCAGACGGCTTAAGCTCCGAGGTAACTGGTCTCGTTAAACGTTACGCAGACGATAAGGACGCTCTGCTGGACACTGCCGTCAGGCTGTACGCGGACCAGAAGGCGGCCGCGGCCGAGAGCCATGCAGACCAGAAGCTTATCGATGCTAAACAGTACACGGACGAGAAGAACGAGGTGCTGAGAGATTCCGTTAGGCAGTATGCGGACGAAAAGGATGTTATTGTAAAAAGTTACGTCAACGAGCAAGATGTTATCGTCAAGAACGCGTGTGTGCTAAAATCTGGCAGCGTTATGACTGGAAGTTTAGTCATGGGTGGCCACCGAGTAACTGGACTTCCAACAGAGATTCCAGGATCTGATAGCGACGCAGCGAGTTGGAAACAAGTGTCAACAGCGGTCGCCGGCGCTCTATTGAGCCTCGATAGAGTTCCCACGGAGTCGTTGCACGTGGTTAACAAACAATATGTTGATGTTCAACATATTGCTGCTAGACAGTACGCGGTCGATCAGGACACCGCGATTAATTCGGCCGTGAGGTTGTATACAGATCAAAAGACCGCCGCCGCAAGGGGGTACGCGGACCAGAAAGCCGAAGCTGCAAAAACTTACGCCGAAGAACAAGACGCTATGGTCAGGAGCGCTTGCGTGCTTAAAGTTGGCGACGCAATGACTGGAAATTTAGCTATGGGCGGCAAGAGGGTGACTGGGCTTTACACGGGGGCCTCAACAACTAATACCGACGCGGCGAGTATCGGGCAGGTGACGAGAATCGTAACCGGCAAAATGACAAAATTAAATAAAATACCGACGGAGCCTTTGAACGTGGCCAATAAACAATATGTCGACAATCAGGCTGTTGTGGTTAAAAGGTATACATATAGTAAAGATACCGCTCTAAGACAGTACGTGAACAGCATTCAGTTTCTCAATTACAGCGGCCACATTCCACCCCTGTCCAGAGACTCTTCCGAAACTGGTTTCATTGCCTCAGCCAACGAATCTATCCCCACCAATCCGCCTCATATGGCATTCAACTCCGGTGTGAGAGGTGAGTGGAAGACAGCGTCCACATCGAGAGCCGATTTTGCGGGTAGTGGGACTTGGTTACAGATTGAGTGCCCGACGCCTGTGCGAATATGGAAGGTTAGTCTGGCTGGGGGATCTAGTCCTACTGCACCACGTATCACGTCCTGGAAGTTTCATGGGATTCCATCCGATATTGAAAATATGTTTTATGTGCTCATCACCTCCAATGTCACTTTGACTAATTCTGCACAAGAGTTCACCTTCTCTGATGACGGTGTATACAAAAAATTCAGGCTGTCGGTCTTGGCCACCAGCCCAACACAAGCTACTTTTGGAATATCCCACTTTCAGATCTATACATATTTTAAAGTCGGGGAAACATAAGATTTAATAATGGCCGACTCACACTACAAGATTCGAGGTTATCTCCGGCAAAAAGGAGAAACGAATATGCATAAATACAACCTCGATGACTTGGTTGGACTAACAAACTGGGGATATACAATCCCTAAGCCCACCGCAGATATGTTAGACGCGGTTCCCCAAATCCACATCGATTTCGTATCGGACGATTACCATAGCCGCGATATTTACACAGCGACCAAAACTGTGACTCTAAGTTCGTGGCAAACGCTTCCACTGACCGCGGCGCGCTATCCTTGTATCACGTTGCAAACTAACAATGAGACGGTGTCTTTAGACCGCGGATTCTGGAGGCTTACAATGTTTGGTGTTAGTACCGGCGATGCGTCAGTTCGCATTATTACAGCCGCGGGTAGCATCGATCGTACAGTTGACATTCAAAGTGGACAATTTGATGCATCTAGGGCAATATTCATTCCAGGACAAACGAGTTTTCGAATTGAAGGAAAAAAGAGAGGCGTTTTAAGTACTTCAACTATTGAGTTAAACGTAACGTTACTGATAGAGCAACTATAAAAAAGTATGTCTTTGTACCCACCGCTGATGGAGTCAACAATTTCGTCAGACACGACGTCGCAAACATTTCGCTTGCAGAAGATCGGCGAAATAGAAGCATTCCTGAGGTCTGAGGCGATAAGTCGGGGACAACTGTGTAAAAAGTATAAGAGGGTTGTAGATGTGGCTAATGGGGCGTCGGCCGGCCTTGCTATAGTTAGTCTTGGAACTGGGGTGGGTGGGGCAGCTATGTTAGCCACTGGTATTGGTTTTATTCCTGGTATTGTTCTGGAGAGTTTGGCCATAGCGACGAGTTTTCTGGATATTATTGGAAATGTTGTCAGTAGAAGTTTTGTTGCTAAAGCTTCAAAACACGACGAAATTTGTATTTTGGCGGAAAGTAAACTAAACACTGTTCATGACCATATTTCTAAGGCGTTGGAAGACACGGCTATTAGCGATGAAGAATATAAACTTATTCTGGGAGAGGAGGAGAAATATAGAACGATGAAACGTGATATACAAAGCAAGAATGGAAAAAAAGAGTTGCCGAGTCAAAGCAAAGACCAGATGGTGGCAGAACTAATCAAGAAACTAACCAGCGCTGGGTCTTCTCCGCGAACCACGATATAGAAATTTTCGTCGTAGGCGGTTGGAGTAGTGAGTCTGTTGTTGTTCCCAGTGCGCCACCAGCATATTATTAGGAGGGGGTCAACATTTTGCCGACGTTTCGTAGTAGTGTCACATCCATATTTAGCTTCTAATAATGCGGAAGGCTTATTTTTTCTAATTTACAACGAAATTTACAGGGGGTCCAAATTTGGCAAACGGTCCCGAAGTCATGCCACACCCTCATTATACCGCAGAATGCTTGATTTTTCTAATTTATAACGAAATTTATGGGGGGTCCAAATTTGGCAAACGGTCCCGAAGTCATGCCACACCCGCATTATACCGCAGAATGTTTGATTTTTTCTAATTTATAACGAAATATATGGGGGGTCCAAATTTGGCAACCGGTCCCGAAATGATACCACACCCGCATTATACCGCGGAATGTTTGATTTTTTCTAATTTATAACGAAATATATGGGGGGTCCAAATTTGGCAACCGGTCCCGAAATGATACCACACCCGCATTAAACCGCGGAATGTTTGATTTTTTCTAATTTATAACGAAATATATGGGGGGTCCAAATTTGGCAACCGGTCCCGAAATGATACCACACCCGCATTATGCTGCAAAAGGCCTATCGAATGTACTATGTTTAGCCTTTTTCTGTTATGTGCTTTAGTAAATATACACCACAGATAAACGAATGATCTTTCTTGCGCGGTAAACGTGCTGTTTAACCCATTTTCGCGCTGACTGACCCCTTTTTGAAGTGAATATAGGTTTTCCAGGTCGCTTTAAAAATTTATGTTCGTTTGGAAATGACTATAGCCAGTGTGCTAACCCACATGTTTTCATGATATATAGACAATGCAACAGCCACAAGGTTAACGGCACAGCAAAAAACCACGGTAATTCCATACACGCATTTATCTGAACTGGACTGCTTAAAAATAGCAGTGGGCTCAAAAGCCAGACGACCTGGCAACACAGTTTCAACCTTTCGATAAACAGACTCATTCAGGCTATTACTTTGTACATAGCAGTCCATATATTGTAGTGCTGCAGACTTTCAAGCAAACGTGGTTAAGCAACGTTTCAAGCAACACGATGATTACACTCGTTTTATTAGGCGGAGCCACCGCAACCAGAAACAAGAGAATAAATAACTTGAATACATAACTAGAATAAATAACTAGAACGGGGTGCAATTGAGAGGAAGCTCGAGAGAGAGGCTCTGACACAGATGATAGTCTTCTGAGCCACTTAAAACCTTGTAATGTTATGTTATGTTATGTTAAATAGAGGTTTATATGTTATTAAACAGAAAGCGGTGCACTGCTTCATTATAACGGTTATAAATATATTAATAACCTACTACATATATACAAACATATATACATACATACGAGCACTCTACATCTGATTAACGGCATGATCAATGGTTAATAGTTCTGTTGTGCGCGAGGCCTCATATGGGCTTATAAACACATTCCATGGCTAAAAGCAACGATGAATGGTTGTTACTGACCTAGATTGCGCGAACTAATGCGCGAGAGACTGTAAACAACAGGTGCGGGATCAGGCAGTGTATAGACTACATCAAATACTTGGCACGCACACTTCCCTTCCCTTTTAGTTGATGGTGTTATTGAGCCATTTATCGGCGCCGGCTGCTGGTTCGTGTGCCAGACAAGCCTACGAATCCTTGATTGACATGTCTGAATAGACAACAGGATGGGCTTAAATAATGAGGCACAGCTTTAAAGCCGATCTGTTTATAAAGGCTAGTTGGTCACGAGAAGGCTTGGATGCACTGGCTTCCCGCCGCTGTGATGTGAAACCGTTACTGGTCAACTACTATGTATTATGTATGAGGACACTTAATATATGTTGTATGTATGTATGTATGTATGTATGTATGTACGTATGTATGTATGTATGTATGTATGTATGTATGTATGTATGTATGTATGTATGTGTGTATGTATGTATGTATGTATGTATGTATGTATGTATGTATGTATGTATGTATGTATGTATGTATGTATGTATGTATGGATGAAGACAATGATATTAATATATGTCTGTCTGTCTGCATGTTTATGTATATGCACATACAGACAAACAGATGTACAACATACACACAGACAGACACACATAATTATATCAAGTGTCTTCATACATATATGCATTTATACATACAAAACACACACAGATAGATGTAGGCCTACATACATATACATTAGGGTGGTCCTCATTTTTCAACTTTCAAATTTGCACTCGCCCACCCTTCTAATGGGTTCTCCCTTTGAAGAAACTAATTGGTATAAAATTTCTTAACTATTGGTCAATATTTAGGTATACTCAATCCACTTGAAAGTTCTGCTAATTTTGTGCAATCATATACATCTAAATAAAAAAAGTCTTCCGATATGATATGATCATTGATCAATCATTCCAATGCACTGCATGCAGTAGTATAACGAACAAGCGCATTCAACTAGGCTAGTTCATAGTACTAGTGCATTCCGCTACTTGAGTCCAGTCCCGGCAATTTGGTATGAAGCAGAAGCGAGACCCTGGAGGACAGTAGCCTTCTTACTATCGGTGTAGAGCCTGCGGTGTTCCTTGATGAAAAGAAGATCAAACTGATGAGTCTGCTCCTCGTCTTTTGTCAGCACAGCATTGTTTCCTTGCATCAGTGCCACCCCTCGTTCTGCAGTATCACTGTCAACACTAGGCTCTCGAACAACATCTTATGGTTGAAGATTGTCAGATTTTGTCAGCCAGACCTCCGGGTTGACTGCCAGGAAGGAATCTGGCAGGTCAAGAATCTGGAAGAAATTGCGCGTGTTAGCAGTCACGAAATCTCGCAGTCATAATCCTGGAATCTTGGACTGGTTAAGACAAATACGCTTTTGAGGATCCTCCGTTCCTCCCTGGTTGAGTTATTTCACCATTGCTCTTACAGGAGACGAGAAAGTACACCGATTACCAGTCATTGTTTCAGAATCTGGCATCGAACAATTCCTCTCCGTTCCAAAGCTGTCTTCTGGAACTGGTCAGAGCTTCCCATCCCAATGAAGCACTATTGGCTTCTGGGGGTTAAACTCAGTCTCAGTCTTCAACTCAACTGCCACTTTATGAAAAATTGAATAAAGTGCACCTTACATCTGAGTATATAGCTTAGCCATGTTGCTTATTGGAATAAAAGCTTTTGTAACCATTTGCAATTTCGCATAGTTATATTTTTGTACAGCACCAAAAAAGTGGACTGAGCATACCCTAAATGTGCACCAATCGCAACCAGTTTTGGCAGCAATAAGTTTCTACTGGAGAGGTACAATATAACAGGGTGGGAGACATTAAAAGGTAAAAGAAAATTGCATGTAGTTAAGGACCACCCTGATATACATGCACAAATACATACATATGTATATGTAGTGGCTGACTTCTACGGCGCCGGAGAATCATTGGAAGGCATGCATTCAATGCCACGGGTAGGCCTAATTGACGGAGCCATGCACTCATGACCACACAGACTGAATACCCGATGCATAAATTCCAGACCACGAAGGCGCCAGTTAGCCTGAAGTACGCGTCCACTGACCAACTGAACAGATGCCACGTGGACCGAGATATACAGACGGACAAAGGCGAATACGGAGAGAGGGATTAGCAATTTGACAGACGTAGCTATCTGAGTAAGCAAGTAACATAAGCCTAACATGTAAGAAACGAGCTGTCACGAATTACAGAAGAAGCCGCTGTGCGTGGTCCTCATATCAACTTGCGAATTGTGTTGATGAGGTTGATATAGGAGGCGGTGAGACGTAGGTAGTGCACTCCACGTTTAAGGTAGTTGACGTTCGTTTTTGTAGTAGATAGGTTCGTGTCGTACAATGAGGATCGGGCGAAGCAACTCTCGTGCTCGACGACCAGCTCGGCCCCAGGCCAGTGGCCCGAAGAAGGAGTAATACGACACCGAGCAGTAGTTGATGCATGTAGTTAAAAGTTAAAAATAAAATTGAATACACATTTAAAAGAAAACGAGTTTCTATTTTTGAATGGAAAAAATCCATTAAATATCTGTGACGGACAGTGATTCCACGTGTAGGCTACTGTAGCCATTAAGTATAAAATTCAAATCTGAATAACAACATTTTGTTTTTCGTCAATTTCAGTTTCTTGCATTTGTTAGAGTCATAGAAATTTTCTGGGGTGGGGTAATTTTCTTCGACATAATTTTGTTAGGGGGTCTTTGAATGTTTGACAGTTGTTGACAAGGGGGAGGAGATCAAAAACTGCCTAAAACAGGGATGGCGAACCAATGGCACGCATGCCCAACCTGGCACGCCAACAGATTTTTCTTGGCACGCTATCTGAACTCTGAACTTTCGATTTTTTAATACTTTTTATATTTCTTTATTTCTTACAGTAAGGAATTTCTCTCCTGCTTCATTGTCACATAAAATTATAGTAAATGGTAGCTTTAATTTTTAAATTGCATTCAATAAGTCTTAGATGATGTTAGCGGTATACACCGTTAATTTTGACTCTTGCATCGTGTCAGTCTGCTATTATTGTAACCTCGAACGTGATCAACTGGAAGGAAGAGTATTGGATATTTCGGCAGAAAATAAAGTTCTTCGAACATGGATATCGCTTCCAGTTACATTCAACACACTTAAAAACAGTCGCATTTGGAAGTTTATCGATTTTTTCGTCAAATTACACGTGTGAATCTTTGTTCTCAACAAGTTGTGTTTATCGATTTTCCCGTCAAATTACTCGTGCGAATCTTTGTTTTCAATCATGAATTTCATTAGGCCTAAGTCTGAATTAGAAACAGATTAACTGATGATAGGGGCCTACAAGTGCTGTATGCGTGGCATTTTGGAAACAACAAAATACAAACCAGGCATAACACAGATGGCATCTAGGCCTACTGTCCAGCAACAAAATCACACTGACAGTGCAATGTTCCATATAAATTATAAATATAAAATAAATCGCATTATTAAGTAGCCACGTTCAAAAATAATGCAATGACTTTTCAATATTAGCTTTCACTTTTTTGAGTAGGCCTACTTCATTCCGTGTTCATTGGTTCAATAAAATTTCTGGCACGCAAAATTTTCCACTTTCTTTATGAACTATTATCTGGCACGCGAGCTAAAAAAAAGTTCGCCATCCCTGGCCTAAAAGTTTCTGACATATTTAATCGATGACCCCCATAGGGACCAGCCGGAGCGCCATTGGGGTCAGTTGTAACTTTGTACTAACTAAAATTAACTAAAATAAACGTCCAGTAACTATAACTATAACTATAACTAAGAAATATGCTAACTATTACTGTAACTATAACTAAAAATAATGCTAACTATAACTGTAACTATAACTAAAATGAAAAACCATTTTCTGTAAGAAACTGTAACTATAACTAAAATAAAATCTGTAAGAAGAATCATACTGGGCAAATGGACTTCTCTTCGTGTGGGCTGTACGCAGCTGCCTAATGCCTATAATTATGCCTTTGAGATTGCCTCCGGTTCTTCCACGCTGGATGTTGACTTCGGTGAGCCTTCAGAAATGCGAAAACATTTTGAGAAATGTTTCAGCGACAGTATAATGCTGCCTTTCCGCAAAATACCTCGTAAGAGAAGGGGAAGAAAGCCACTTCCATTTGTGGTTATCCTTCCTACTGTAACTTCTGTTTGATTTTCTCTTAACATTGCTTGGAACACTTAACACTTTTGTAGTTTGATTATAGCATAGATTTATCAATTATACGCATTTTTCAATAATACCTTACACGTCTGAATTTTATCCCCCGGGGATGATTTTACACGATGGGGGATAGAAATGCTTTATCTCCCGGATACTCTATACCGGTATATTCTATCCGGGGGGATAAATTTATTCATCCCCCGGATAGTTTTAGGGCGGATAATCTGTCACGCGACACCGGAACGCCGTTCCGACGAGTTCCGGCTGGAAAAAAGCACTGCATAAAACAGTGCATACATTCATACATAAATGCATACATACATACATACATATATTAAGTGTCTTCATACGTGCATACATACATACATACATACATACATACATACATACATACATACATACATACATACATACATACATACATACATACATACATACATACATACATACATACATACATACATACATACATACATACATACATACATACATACATACATACATACATACATACATACATATGCACATACATACAGACACACAGACGGATATACATAATTATGTAACGTGTGTTGATCGTCCGAGATTCGGGATTGGAGGGAAACGGTAGCAGACGAACACTCGGATGTTGAAGAGTGGTTTATTCGATGACATCCGTACAACAACACGACCTTCTAGAAGCGACTCCGAGCGACTGAGCTGAGCGACAGATTGAGCAACTTTACTGTACAGTGCGTGTTACAAGGTTTATTTAACGATGCGCTCATATCGATGATGCTTAGGGACCTAGCGTCGACAAAGCACAATTATACATAGTATATAATAAGCGACGTCTGGGGTCCAAGACAGGTGTGCCGACGGCCTGCTACCTAAGCAGAAGACCCCGTTGGTAGGATTTTTCCATGCTCGGTCAGTGATGTTTGGTTTTCTCCCCACCGCTGCCCTGGGTTCATTCATTCATTCATTCATTCAAAAATTTAATATAGCGCACCTTCAAGAAACCTACTCAGAAGCGCTCCCAGCCCAGCCACGGCAATAGAGATAAGACTTGAGCAGCTTGTAAAAAGCAGATGTGTTATCCCTAGGGAGAAGGCGAATCTCTAATGGAAGACCATTCCAAATGGAGGGCCCAGCTATAGAGAAAGCCCGGCGTTGCCTAATTGTGGAGTCTCAACGTTGCCGTTACGGTTAAGTACCCCTTCGGTCGACGTCGCTTAGTCTGCATATTTTCCCCATGCATGAATACAAAACACCCTGCGTGACTTGAGCACAGGCACGATTCCCTATCTAACTTTTTGCTCATAAATATTTAATATAATTTCAGCGCTTTGTGAGGCATTTAAAAGGCCCTATAGTCAGTGTTTAGGCAGAGGCGCGTTTACACGTAGGCGCACTAGGCGCGCGCCTAGGCCCCCAAATCTCGGAGGACCCGCAAACGATGGAAAATATTTTTTCCGATTATAGGATTATCCACTACAATTTGCGATGATTTTATCACAAAAATGGAGACAATTTAAGAGCTCAATTTATTGAAGAAGTAAAAATCACCACGTATTTCGCGTTGATGGTTTATTGAACACCCGATGTCAGGTTTTTTTAAACTAAAATCATTAACCTTTATTTTACCAACGTTCCATTTTTGGAACATAAATTGTAGTGCTATAAAAATATATATTGCCTTTGTAAATTTATTATCTTTGGTCTGCAAATGAAAGAACTAGGAACGGACAATATAAAACAGCGTCTATTTTCTGATTAACTTAAATTATTTTTGTGCTAGCGTTGCGTAATTTTGACGAATTTTGAGATTTATTAGCCAAAAAATTTATAAAGTTAAAAAAAATATTTGCGTAATCATTTAACAGGTGAGACATATTGTATTTGTTTAATTGATATCTATAATCAGTTATGACAATAGCAATTACCTAATATTGGGCCCAACTCTAGAAGATAAAATCCAGTTTCAAAGCATGTTCCATTTTTGGAACGTTGGTGCATTCTCATTAGTATTACCATATACGATAATACTAATGAGAATGCACCAACGTTCCAAAAATGGAACATGCTTTGAAACTGACTGTGTTTCCTTGTTACTAGTTTGCCACTGGATATTGTTTGATTTTTGCATGCATCATTATTTCTTCACATTCTCTTTCATTCATTCATTCATTTTTGACATTGATTTTATTATAAATTGAAATATTTAAATTGGAAATTTAGACAACGACGCGACTACACATCAGCAAGAAGTGGGAAAAGGTGACGGCACATAGTTGCTACGAAGATGAGGCCGATATTTGCATCCTTCCACCAGCTGATGGCAACGAAATTGAATGTCAGCAAATAGATGAAAATGATCTGGCATAAGTAGAGCCTGTGGGTGTTTGTTGTGAATTAGATGTATTCTGTGGCAGAAGCGATGACGAGCAACCAGTAGCCGCCATGGCAACAGAAACCAAAATCTTAAATGGGAGAACAGACACAGAAAGCGAGAGGCAAGAAAATAATCCCATATGAATGGTTTTCCAAAAGATACACCAACAACGCTACTGGAGGCACACCAAGATAATCGATCAAATCCAAAGAGAACAGGAGATCACACCAGCAGGAACCGCCGGCTTTCCACAAAAAAGTTTCATCCTCTGAAATGGAAGGTGATGGTCCTTCTTATCAAAAGAAGAAAAATTGGAACAACAGCTGTAATAGTTCAAGAGTTACAAAGCTAGAGAAACAAAGAAAGGTTCATTTTCTGTAATCTAGCTGACAATAGATCTCTTGGTGATTCTAGAGTGGCAAAATTTGCTCCACTATATATGATCAGCTAAACAAATCCATGATGCAGCGTGGACTTTTTCATGAAAAACTTAGCATTGATCAGTCCGTGTTGCCTTATTATGGACACCATGGGACAAAGATGTTCACAAGGGGAAAACCAATCAGATTCGGCTATAAGATCTGGATGGTTTGTTCATCGGATGGTTATCCAAATCAAGCAACAATTTATTGTGGCAGAAATAGTTGACCCGCAGAAACCCCCTTGGTGAGCACGTTGTCATGAATTTGCCGAACTTATTATGGGAAAACTAAATCACCTGCGATACTGTGAAATCTTTTTACTAGATAGTAACTAGTACTTACAACCTTCTGTCTAAGCTGAGATATGGGGATAAGGGCAACAGGTACTGTCCGTGATGGTCAAACTGGAACAGCACTTCTGACAGATAAGAAAATGTTTGCAAAGGAAGAAAGAGGTGCTTTTGTGTACACTTGTGATGGCAGAATTTGTGTTGCTAGGTGACAGACAACAATGTAGTAACATGTCCCAGTAACTTTGATAGGGCAAATCCTTTGGAATAAATGGTCAGTATCTGGGGTTGCAAGGACAAAGAATTGGTATCTCAGTAAATCATGATAAACAACTATACAGCAGTATGGGAGGGGTTGATCTAATGGATCGGCTTCTGTCTGCGCATCGACCAAGAATCAAGGGAAACAAGTCGTAGTTGAACTTTTTCAGCAGTGCCATCAACATGGTGGTAGTTGCTGCATAGCGACTACACTATCGTGTCTCGGAAGCTCAACAGCTACGACCTATTTGGAGGGCTTGGTCAAAAGCTCATGGCGTTGTCGTTTACGGAGACCCACTGCTCCAGTGCAGTCATGCCTATGCTATGACGGCATTACATTCGTCTTGCAAGTCAGGGTCGTTGCATTTTATGCAGAAAAAAAACACTACCGAATAATGTGCCAAATGTCTCAAGAACTGTGAACTGTTTTGAATGTGTTCATACCTTAAAATAAATTGGTTTTCAGTAGCTTTTGTGTCGTCTAGTCATGTTCCGCTGCCATTGTAAGAAATGCTAGTGGGAATGACCCAACGTTCCATTTTTGGAACATCCTCAAAAATGACCTTAAAGTTGAAATATGAATAAAAGCTTTTCATTTATGCTTAAATACTATTAATATATAACACATATTTAAGTGGCATCCGAAAATTCCACCTAAAAAGCATAGTGGTAAAATAAAGGTTAAATCAAACAACATCACATTCCTTGAAAATAGTTTCACCATAGTATCAGACTCTGTCTAAAAGTTCAGAAAGATCCCTAAAACTGTTTGCGCCTATGGCCCTACTTTCTGTAGACGCGCCTCTGTGTTTAGGTACATTTATATAAACAGGAAAGTCTCGGATAAAAAAAATGCAAAATAAAATAAACCGTTTGTAAATTTTGACAATTTCTGTACTCACGTAATAAGATCTCTGCTCTCATATAGTCAGAACTGTGAGCCATGAACTTGAACGGCTGTCCATTTGGTGCTTTTATTGGGTAGGACCTCTGAATGTGGTAGATGTTCTTGACTTGTTCTACCGTTGCATTCCACCACCTGCCACTGGGAATGACATCGCCGTGAATGAAGATCTGATCAGGCTTCAGAAATCTTTCTACACTCAGAAAACTCAAATAGGTTATGAATTTGAATTGGAAGTCTGAACCTATGAACACGTAGTGTACAACATTTGGAACAAACACCTTCCCCGTTTCTATTGGTCCGCTACGATGTTTCGTGCAGTTTTCACTCAAACCTAGAAACCGAAATTCTCGCGTCTTGATGGAATCTTGCTTGGGAGTTACGCCAGTCACTAAGAAAGGGTTTGTAGTACTCATCACCTGTACGCGTTGTGTTGCTGTGGATCGTGCAGAACTTGGTGTCAGAGTATTTGAATAGATTTTTGATAAGGCGACCGGATGGTAGCCGTCTTTCCTTAGAGCTTGCAGAACGCTATGCTTGCTCGGAAAGCTACTAAATTCTTCCGCACAGGCTGACGAAGTGCCGTCTGAAGAATCAGAATCGATGACTTCCCTGATTAGTTTAGTTGTTCCAGCGATACGACTGTAAAACAGGAACCCCATTGATGTAACCAACAAAAGCACAGCAAGTACGGCTTTCTTTCTATAGATATGTCGATTCTTCAGCATCGTGCATATTCTGAAATAAGAAAAGACAGGCCTACTATTAGCTGAGGACAACGGCTGAGCAAACAGACTGCCACACGATGTGTCAATACCCGCGGCACTATTGACTAATATTCTAAATTCTACTTCACCTTTTTGATCTATGCAGCAAACATATTAAAGGTTTGTGTTCCGCTTTGCGGATGCGATCCACGACTGATGTCGTGGACATTATTGTAACGGCGCTACATAAGTCAATTAGATTGGATTAGATTAGTAATCAGTTATCTTCTTACTAATGGGAAACATTTTCAACTTGTATGCATTAATTAGCATCTGTTTAGATAGTTAGACTGCCATTTTAGCGCCCTTGTGAGGTTCCGAAAACGCGCTACAATATAAATATAGTCAGATACAAACATACATTCATACATATGCATACTTATATATCTACGCACATATTTACATACATACATAAAACATACATTACACAAATGCCTATGTAATGTTGCTCGATTGACCGCTGACAGATACGAACTCCATGTTGTAGGGATGCCTTATTTAACAAAGATCACTGGCGTCGACCTCCTTCGTGCAGACTTGGGACTGGCACTGCCTGGCACTACGGCACAGACGTGCAGAGGCGGAAGACCAGTTATGTTACGGTATTTGCCATATTGGTGAAGCACGCAGTGTAGGGATTAAGGGTCGTGTAGGACAGCCCACTCAACCATTCACTGCTCGGTCCACTGCCCTTATTAATATGTATGTCTGTTGACGATCTCTATTTCTGTCTTTCTTTCTTTATCTCTCTCACTCTCTCTCTCTCTCTCTCTCTCTCTCTCTCTCTCTCTCTCTCTCTCTCTCTCTCTCTCTCTCTCTCTCTCTCTCTCTGTCTGTCTGTCTGTCTGTCTGTCTGTCTGTCTGTCTGTCTGTCTGTCTGTCTGTCTGTCTGTCTGTCTGTCTCTCTCTCTCTCTCTCTCTCTCTCTCTCTCTCTCTCTCCTTGTTGTTCCCAATGTGGGTCTACACACTACTCCGCACTACAGTCTACACGCTATCCTAATCTCCAAACTTCTAAAGCGCCACTCGAAGGCCAAGCGCAGGGCATCAGGCTATTCACGAATGCTGCGTCAAATCAGAGGTAGTTTTCCAAAGAGTAGTCTCGAATAGGTCCGAGTCTCGTAGGAAGTCCGAGTCTGGTATGCATGTATGTATTGTGTCACATAAACATACATATATATGCGTACATAAGTACATTCATAGTTAAATACACATTCATACAAAAACATACATGCATACATACATGCATACATACATACTTACGTGCATGTTCATACAAACATACATACACATACGCATACATGTTCACATGTTTGCATCGATGTCTCTATTTACGAGGCATTATAAGATGAGGATTGACAACTGACCTTTATCTCATTGACTGAGCTTTTTTTCACTGAATACAATATCCGAGAAATCACAACGTTTGAAAAACGCGCTACTGTTTTTAGTCAGAGACGAAACGCCGATGAACAGTTACATTGTTACAATGCGCTATCAACTGCATTATCCTAACTAAAATGTACGCTAGAAAATGCTTTCTCGAGTCGAGGTATATACGCTGAAATGTTTGCCTGCATCTGGCATTTGCGTCTTATTCAGGTGAGCAGTCGGTCATGCGTAGCTTTTTTTATTGTTCCGTTCAACTGCCATGTGACCCACCGTTGTTGCGGTAATGCGGAATGCTTTTAAAGTGCATTAGACTCATCTTGATTCGTCGCCAGGTATGCTGGCCTCTATTGTACAATTATTTATTATTCAGGCAGGTGACATATTTACACCTTGAGTGGCTGACCATACTCTGGATATGTATAGTTTAAATATATATATATACATATATATATGTATGTGTGTGTGTTTGTGTTGTTAGAAAGCCCCCGAATCCCACGGTTGTAAGTTTATGGAGCATTTCTCTGTCATAAAGACAGGTTAAGACCAGCCTTGTCACGTCTATATTAGCATAATTGATACTTGGATGAAATAGACTAGAACGAATAAGTAAATAAGCAATGTTTATCAAAGCTCACAGTTTTCAACAACAAAGCATGCAAAGAGCAAAATGTTACTGAAAACGATTCAATATCACCGAGAGTTTAGTGCCGTCTTAGCAGCATTGTAGACCCTGGGCGAAACAATGCACGGGGCGGGGGGCCCTGCCCACCCATGAGGATAAAAATATAAACGGTCAATAAAATTAAACCTATATAGAAATTGGTACTTTCAACATTCACTTTGTAACAAAATGAAAGTTTAAACACGAGAAACATACTGTAAAGAGAAGATTAATCAACACAAACTATTGAACAGTATGACACAAGCCTTGCACTCAAAGCTAAGTAGTTTTACTTCTACTGCGCTTAGAGGTCAAGCACAAAGTAATTTTTTGGCCTTTTTAATTTATGGCATCTAGAATCGCGGGCCTCTGCTGACTGCCCAGCGTGCCCCTGCCTTAAGACGGCACTGCGAGAGTTACTCAAAGTTGTATAGTTAGAGAATGGAATAGTGTAGACTAGAATAAACTTAACAGACTAAAATAAAAGAAATTAGAATGGGCTATGCTGGATTTGACTAAATCTGATAATTTCTTTCATGGATTTGAATGCATTTTCACATTTCAGTGCAACTCTATTGTCACAGATAGCTCAAGAAATATTTTCAGTCTAGCCTAAGACGCGACTTTTTCAGACGTGCTAGATAACCGCCGTGTTCATCGCCTTTTTGAATTTCACAACAGGTACTACACAAGCTGGTCAGTCACATTTATATATACATATATATGTAGTTACATATATATAGGTCTATGCATGCATTCATGGATGTAATTTCAAGTAATGTAATTAATGGTATAATTATATGCTCTGAAGCGCGGATTCAGGAAACTGATAATTGGAACTGTGCGCCTGTTAACATGAGAACCATAGAGTCAAACTGCACTGGTTCTCCTGCTTGTTTTATCTGTTTTCTTTTTTCTCTGATCAGTCTAGGGAACACCTGTAGGCTATATCTTATTGGCTGGGTACGTGTGAGTCTGCAGTGATAAATAAGGTAGAAGACAGAGGCAGGCGGAGAAGGAGACAGACACACCACTCACAATCCCAGTCTCTCAGCGTCCCTTATATTGGGCCTATATTAATACATGCATAGACCTATACATATGCATATACATATGCAATGCATTGCATGTGTATGTTATTTATAAATCAATTCAACTCATCTTTATTGCAACCAATCACCAGAACAATCACTTATCACTTATATATCAGCTACATATCGGTTCATAACAAGAATGAAATGTGATAAGTACTGGAGCAGTCTTGAGTAGGCCTAGTCACTTTGGCAATGGACGTTCCCAAAGGGATGAGGGTCCCGCTTGGCAGGGATACCCAATTGAGTCAATTATCAGTTCAATTAATGGCCGTATAGGTGGCCTCACGCACAAGTTCATATCTACATATAGATTGTAAAGCAAAATATGCTACATTCTCGAGCGAGGGTCTAATACAAAGACATCTTAACTATCCTTAGCTAAAAGAACTTAACTACGGAAGTTCATGGCCAGGCTCCAGTGTGACCCCACCCTCTGATTCAAGAGCATCGTAACAGGCTCAAATGAAATTAGTGGAGTCTCATGTGTTTATGAGAAATGCACATATTCTTTTCTTGAAGTCATATCTATTTATTGCTAATCGAATTTGCGGTCCCGTCGTCTTAATGCTAAATATTCTTAAGTTAGTAGGCCTACGGGATTTAGTAGGTCTATAGAGTGTGGCTCCTTTCGTATTATGGTCATGCATCGTTGAGCCGAGGGTAAGATACCCATGCAAAGGAGACTGGTAATTGACCATGTTCATAACGTTAAAGAAGGTCACCCACTTGTAATAATTATTCTAATTTGCCTTAAATCTAGTAATTTTAGGTCTTTAAAAATGGGTCTGGAGTGGGCATATCTTTTGGCTCCCTCAATCATTTTAACACCCTTCTTTTGTAATGTAACTAGTTTTTGAAGTAGTGAATCATAATTTTAAGCCCAAATTATTTTACAGTAATAGAGATAAGGTGGATTAATGCATAATATAAACTCAGTCTAATTTCTTTAGGGAGCAAATGTGCGATCATAGACATTATACTTATGTTTTTCGCTATTTTAATTAAATATAATTAATGTGCATACTCATACATAGTTACATACATACATACGTACGTACATATATGTACATACATGACACATTCATTCATTCGAAAGTAGCATAAAACTGGTGAAACTGGTCAGATCAATCCGATGAACAGAGAGTTTATACAAAATTCAAACCTGTCAAGCAGTTCGTGAATATTAACTGCAGGCAGCCTATCGCTACATTTAGGTTTCTGCTGCAAATTCTACTCAGCAATGGAAGATGAGTCTATACCTGTCGATTACGCTCAAACAAGGAAAGCTTTAAGTAGACTGGCTCTACGTCGTAACCCAGACAGCCACGCCACGCCGGGCCCAGAGTCTGCCGATTTTAATTGCCCACAGCGCGCCACCATCGTTAGCCCAGATCGGACGCGGCTGTGTAACGCCCATCCAGCCTCTAGAAGCCCACGTTCGTGGGCTCACGAGGGAACGGCAGGGCGGCTCCCGTGGTGGGCCGTTATTATTCTGTACGCCTTATTGAGCCCTGCGCGCTGCACACGCTGCGCCTCTAGGTGTTCTCTGCAGGACCCAGTGTCGATCAGTGTGGGCTAGCAGTTATTGAGCCCAGCGTCGGCACTATGAGGGCCCTTATTGGCAAAATGTTGACCAGCTGTGGGGGCAAACTGTGGGCCTATGAATGTTGTTTTAAGGGATTGTCAGATGATTTTTTGTATGTTTGGTATTTCCAATCTTAAAAGTACACAATCCAACCAAGACTATGCACTTCTGACATTGGATTGAACAGCTGTAATTATAGCTAATGCATGGCATACAAAAAAGTCCAGTTTCTATGAAAATAATTACATGTATATTAAAATTTACACCATTCTTCGTATCACAAAGAAAACAAAAACAGTTAAACCAGTTCTCAAATTATAATATTTTCAGAGTTTTATGGAATAATGATATTGCAATTAAACCATCCATTATTTCACAAATATTACAAACAGTGGAGCAGTTAATACTAAACCAGTTCTGAATAATAAGTAAAATATTACTTCAACTTAACTTCACAATAACATATTATTACCATATTTCCACAAAAAGTTGCTGCCTCTGCATAATATATTGAAGTTAACACCATGTATCGTATCACAGAGAATAACAAACAACAGGGGTATAGTTAAACCAGTTCTAATTATAATTGTTTTAGAGCTTTATGCAAATCTATTGCAGTTGGCACTATCTGCCACGTCACAAATATTACAAACAGTGGAACAGCTACTATTAAAACAGTTCATAATAATGACAAGTTAATTATTAATTTAAATTAAACTTCACTGTAAATGGTGCTCAACCTGGCTAGTGTAGTGGTTAGCATGCTGGACTGTAAATCGAGAGGTCGAGGTTCAAATCCCCGCCAGGGCAGAAATTTGGTTAGAGATTTCTGCTCCACCTGCACCCCATAGCCAACTCATCTACAATGAGTACACTGGCCGCACACTGTCGGTGGGAAGATGAGATGGTGAGGGAGAGGACTGGCCACTCACCCTCATATGCCGAGGCTAAGAAAATGAAGTCGCTAACACTTCATATCCATGGCTGCCTCAGGGCTAGCTTAAGGGACTGCTCTTCCCTTCTTCTTCTTCAGAATAATAACAAGTTAATTATTAATTAAAATTAAACTTCACTATAATTACCATATTATTTACACATTCTAAGAAAAAAGTATATTGAAGTCAACATCATTCATCGTATTGCAAAGAATGGAACAGTTAAGCCAGGTTTTAACACTTTAACAACGAGATTGTATTAAAAGCGACTGTGAAACCAATGCAGCTCATCGTTAAAATCTTACACATAACAATATGGAACACATGGCTACAATTTATAATATAACGTATCACCACCAGGGCAGATATCCATTTCTAGATTCCTGTTTTTTCTGCACCCTCTAACCAACTAAGCTAAAATAAGTACACTGACCATACACTATCAGTTGGAATATAAGACAGTGTAAGAGAGGACTGGACATCTGTCCTGATAAGGCGGGGCTAAGAAAATGAAGTCGCTAGCACTTCATACCCATGGCTGCCTCAGAGTTACCTTAAGGACTACTCTTCTTCTTCAGAATAATAACAAGTTAATTATTAATTTAAATTAAACTTCACTATATTTACCATTTTATTTACATATTTCTAAGAAAAAAATTATATTGAAGTAAACATCATTCATCATATCACAAAGAATGAGAAACAATAGTTGAACAGTTAAGCCAGGTTTTAACACTCTAACAATGAGAATGTATTAAAAGCGATTGGAAACCAATGCAGCTCATCGTTAAAGTCTTACATATAACAATATGGAACACATGCTTCAATTTATAGCATATCACCACCAGGGCAGATATCCTTTTCAAGATTTCTGTTTCCTCTGCACCCTCTAACCAAGTAAGCAATGATAAGTACACTGACCATACATTGTCAGTGGGAAGATGAGATGGTGAGAGAGAGGACTGGCCACCCGACCTCATATGCCGAGGCTAAGAAAATGAAGTCGCTATGACTTCATACCATGGTTTCCACGGGCTTAAGCTTATGGGACTGCTCTTCTTCTACTTATAACATAGTAATATAAATATACAATTAATATTAAGAATAATTAAACTCACAAAGAATGGCTACCAACCAGCGCATTCTACGGCTATCATAGTAATACAAAGTTCAGGTATTTCAATACTAAACTTCTTAAGTATCTACTAACTGCAGCTAGTGCTACGAAATAAATGTCATACTTACAGTGCCTACATACGACTGTCTATACACAATTAAAATATTATAAAATAAGATTATACATGGAAATATTAGCCAATATTATACTAGACTCCTATATTAGGCACCTCTGACTATTGGATACCTCTGATTGGCTGCAGTAAACAACTACTTTAGTAAACAAGTAATAAATATAGTTCCACATCAGAGCATAATCTAAATTTAATAAGTACTAAGGCAAGAGATAGAGTCTGCACGTCTGCCACATTTTCAGGTAAAGATGCTACTCAGTGTGGGATGATAGGGACTATTGTTCCTCGTTGCTGGTGGAATGATAAGGTCTTGTTGCTTCTCTGTTGCTCTTTGGAATGATAGGGCCGTTGCTTCTCTTCGAGATCACTGCCATAACATAACATAATTATAACAGCACTTTTGTAAGGTATTTAGATGTTGCTTTATTAAGCACACAGATACATGCACTTTACGTACACATATACACGTGATAAAATTAAGTCACTATTATTCACATATGAAGCAGAGATAGGTAACTACTCGATTAGATTCTAACTGATTAGCTAATCAGTTAGCTAATCGACGAGACAAATTCTAATTGATTAGCTGTCATCTGATCCCAGTTCTAATTTTAAATGATAAGCTGTCATCTGATCCAAGTTATAATTCTAACTGATTAGCAATTTGTAGCAAATTCTAATTGTGAAACGATTAGCTGATCGATTAGATTTGTAAAATTATGCTAAGAACGAATGACAGCTTTAATTTGTTAAGAACGAGTTTATTAATAATGAGTTTGAAGACTGTTTTAATTATCTGTTTGTGGTTATGAAACAAGGGAACCTGTACAAGTTCTTATTTCTGCGTTTAGTTCTCTAGCTTCTGACAATGGCTGCGCAATATCGGGTAGCACACTGTACACAAACGTATGTAGGCATATGTATGTGCGTATGTATTTATATATGTACATCTGTACATTACGTATGTATGTTTGTATGTATCTATGTGTGTTTGCATGTATACATTTATGTATGTTAATATTAAAAATAATGAAACCCACAAAGAATGGCAACTAGTGCATTATGTGTGTATGCTCACATGTAAGCTGCTAATTCTAATCGATTAGTTACAAGACTTTGCTAATTCTAATCGCTTCGCAAATTTCAGTAGCTAATTCTAATCGATTAGCAAGTGAACTAATCATGTCCATCTCTGATATGAAGGCATATAATTAAACACCATTCACCAAGTACACTGACTTGTGCACACAGAACATACAACAGTCCCAACACACTGTCATTCTAAAGATTATATGGCACGGAGAGGACTGGTCATCTACCCTCATAAGCCGGGGCTAAGAAAATAAAGTCTCTTAACACTCTATACCCACGGCTGCCTTCGGGTTAGCTTACAGGGCCGCACTTCTTCTCATAATATTTTAACACAAATATACAATCAATATTAAAAATAACAAAACCCACAGAGAATGGCAACCAGGTGTCGCACTTCCGCACATCAACTCGAGCTCATCATGCCTTCTCGTGTACTGGATGGACCATCTTCACGGATCAGTCATCCATTACATTTACGTAAGTGCTGTTGCAATCGGCCCTGTATAGCAAACATACTCAACTGTTAAAACGCACTTGTTCAGATCAGTCAGAAAAACACGTGTGCAGCGACTTTGTGAGGTACTTAAAAGGTGTCAAATTAAGTATCTAGATAAATACATACAAACACTATTTAAATATGAATATCACAAAGATCAGACCTCAAGCCAACCAGAAAAGGCAGCCATGGAAGTTTTGTCTTGACCTCAAGGTGCATGAGAGAGGGTGATCTCTCATGCACCTTGAGAACACTTCTGGTGACTAGATGAGGCATCAGAACTGATGCCTCATCTAGTCACCAGAAGTGTTCAGTCATTGTCTGTAAAGGGTGCTTATGGAACAGACATTTTGAAACTTATGTAATCTGGAGTGGATTTAAATACCTAACCTCAAGGTTGACAGTCCAGTATGCTAACCATTGACTATTCAAGCCTCCATTCAGCTGGTCACTGTGTAAGGAACTTGTGCAAGTCCTTTACGCACAATTGCTCAGTGCCATCGATGTTTTTGTTGTATGTATGATCTATTGTTCTGGTCTTTGGAAGGATGGCACTATCAAATACAGTTGTATTGCACTGTGTAGCGCCACCCTATACTAAGAGTGCTTAGTGTTATGTTCTACACCCACGACTACTTTAGTTCTGTTTCATCTTGTCTTTACTGGAAATGCATAGGCCTATGCATCATCATCATCATCATCATCATCATCATCATCATCATCATCATCATCATCATCATCATCATCATCATCATCATCATCATCATCATCATCATCATCATCATCATCATCATCATCATCATCATCATCATCATCATCATCATCATCATCATCATCATCATCATCATCATCATCATCATCATCATCATCATCATCATCATCATCATCATCATCATCATCATCATCATCATCATCATCATCATCATCATCATCATCATCATCATCATCATCATCATCATCATCATCATCATCATCATCATCATCTTAGATCATTACAAGTCCTTCACGCACAATTGCTCAGTGCCATCGATGTTTTTGTAGTATGTATGATCTATTGTTCTCGTCTTTGGAAGGATGGCACTATCAAATACAGTTGTATTGCACTGTACTGACTATTGTGCACTCATTTGAATATCACAGAAGCCATTAACACATACAAAAGTTATCCAAATCCGTGTATAGTGACTAATTTGCAATTATTTTCATAATCAGGTCAACACTCAGAAGGTCAGACTGCTGAGAGAGACAGCCTAAGATGGATAAACAATTTGAAAACTGAAGGTTTAGGCTGTTACAAAATGACAAGTGACTGAGCAGACATAGGCAAAGACCTTGTTGAAAAGTGATAAGACTGAGGTAATACTGTGAATGGCTAAAGTTTACTGTTTCCTGCATCCTGATGACCAATTTGAGAGATTCTTTGTAAAGCAGGTAGCCGAGGCAACGATTTAAGTACGCTGGCCTTGCAATACTTCACTAGAAAATATATTTAAATTCAAATGCTTACCGCAAACAGCAGCAGAATGTTTCAAATCAGAAAAACTCTGCTTGTTGAAATTTCCTTTCCAGTTAAACTGTAGGACCAGACCGATGGTAATCAATGCTTTCAGGTTACCAAGTGTAATCTCACTGAAATGCTTTCCACATGATCTCGACAGAAATCTTGCCTGCAACACATACAACAGATAAAAGTATGATATGATCATACATGTGGATGTGTGTCAGTATGCATGTACGAAGGATATTGTATATATGATGTATGTAAGTATGTATGTCTCTGTATATATTGGTTTAGACACTTCATACATGTCCTTTGAAGCACCTGTAAAAAGTCTTTTTTGCAACTCTAAGTGATAAATTTTAAAGTTCACAAGGAGCAAGTTCATCTGTAGAAAGCAGTGCTCCAATAAATGGCGAGCTCTCACACACACGTAGAACCCTACCGATGCAGATCCATCAAACGTAAACGTTCAGCGTTCCTTGTCCAGGTTGCGCTGAACGATCTTGAGTAGGCTACATGTAGGCCTATACTATGCACAGTATGCAGGCTATAATGGGCATATAAACTCACTGTCGTAAAGTCCTGTGACAAAAGCCCTCTTACTAGAACGACTGCAAATAGATAGAAAATTATAACAACTTACCGTTTCTATAATTAAACTTCTCAATGTAATTTCGCAACGGTGGCTTCTTTGTTCGAAACGGCGCCATTTGTATTCAGCGTTCTGATAGGCTCTGATATAACGCAAGCGCATCTAGGTCATGTGTGGCAGTGATCCTTTGCCCATGATCTCGTCCAGGGGTAGCGTAGCGTGGTGTCTGGTGGTCATTATGCACTGCCCCTCACGCCAAGTAATATCCCCACTCGTAATCTCTATAGGCTCCATTGTTTGAAACCCGGGCACGGCTGCGACCTTCACTCCCCGCCTACAGCGGTGATGTCGCTTGTTTGCCGTCGCCCAATGACGTGAGCCATAGGTTTGCACACGGTGAGCTGCGCCTTCCCCTCCAAATCTCCCACCCCGACTCTGACACGCGCCGAGTTTCGTTCAGACTGCACTATACAAGGGCCACTGTTGGTCCTAGGGGAGAAGTGTTGGCCCACCGTGGGCCAACACATGTCCCACGGCATTGGGCGACGGTCACTGAGATGGCGACAAAGTACGGGAATGACCACACTAGGCCGATACCACCGAAAAGCCGCCGCGTGCCATGGCTGGTTCCCTGCGGGGCCGATGGGGTTGGCTGTCTGGGAAACGCTTTTCTATTCAGGTGGCAGAGAAAGAAAGCTTAATGGCAAAACTGATTCTGTGCGAACACATTTACTTCCTATCCTGAAAAGAGCAGACTATATGCGTGTGCAAACATTAACGCCTGACAGTGCTGGCACAATACTTTAGAACAATGCTTGAAGCGTAAACAGTTATGAACCATTTAAGAAAACCATTGATCACCGGGTCTGTACGAGATCGAGTCAGATAATATAGCCTCAGGCTAGCGCGAGAACACAACAATGTGCAGCAACAAGCCCGAACTCTCATCCCACAAGTTTTGCTTTCTAAGACACCATAGTTTGTCAGTCAAACCTTCATCCCACACACCTTTGTTGACACATCTAAGTAAACTCTCATCCTGTCTTTCCATTCTAAGAGACCTTAGTTTGTCGTGCAAACCTTCATCCCACACATACACATTGTACACAAGGTTGCAATTTTAGTGTAAGTTACTTCATAATATTTCTCCATGCATCCTACAAATCATATGTTTGATAAGTAATCTCTCAATCCGTCAGCATTTGCAAACCTAAAAGATGTCAGTTTGTCATGTAAACATTCATCTTTATACATAAAGTTGCAATTTTAGTAAGTAAGCCATCATGACATGCATCTTCTCAACCCAAAGTTGACATTTTACAGCAGAAACCCGCGTCCCATTTGTCTTTGCAATGTGGAAACATTAAAAATTCTGATCACACCATGCGACTTAGAATTCGAAAATGGGTAAGTTTACTCAAACCGACTTTCCAAAATACGTGTAGCAATTTTACCATAAAACTTTCGTCTCATGAGTCTGTAGTCTGTACATGCTTCAAAAGCCAAACATTTATCATATAAACCAACTTTCAAACTTAAAACCCTTTGTCTTAGCGGTCTTACAATATTAACAGATGTAAGCATAATATGCTTACATCTGTTAAGATTGTAAGACCATATTATGGTAAAAGTTCAAGCACACAAGTTGTTATCGCATGCGTCTCCTCAACTTAAACTTTGCCATTTTAGCATAGAAACTATCATTCATGTGTCTTCAAAGTAGCACGTTTGACTTTTACTCTCAAAACCTTTGTCTCAAACGTGTTAACAAGCTAGAAAACCACAAGTTTGCTGCTCAAACTCTCACACTTAAAGATTCTAAGTCTAGCATATATTATGCGCGACTTGGTAAACTAAAAGTTGAAAGTCGCACAAGTCTGCATTTCACGCATCTCAGTAATATACGAGACAGAATTTTTATATGCAAATCGTCAAACGATGCGATGTTTCACACTAAGAGTTGTTAACATCGTCCAATACATTTACGAATCTAAAAGTTTCCTACTCAATTCCAAATACCTTTCCAAACCTAATGATTCTAAGTTTAGCTTACATCGCACACGTCTTACAGTTTAAAGCTTACTGTGCGTGTCGACATTTCATGCATTGTAGGAATTTACAAGATAGAAATTTAGTAATCAAACCTTCGAACTATGCAATATTTCATTCCAAGAGTTAACATTCTAACAAAGTCGCATGCAGCGTAGAAGACTTAAGCTTCCTACCTACTTCTCCGTTATATGTTTTCAACAAGTTATAGCTTGCTATAAGAGTTAACATTCTAACAAAGTCGCATGCAGCGTAGAAGGCTTAAGCTTCCTACCTACTTCTCCGTTATATGTTTTCAACAAGTTATAGCTTGCTATGCAATGCCAATTACACCTGTTATTAACTCACCTGTGTCAAAGACCGATTGGCTGCGTATCGTCCATGTGCGAAACCGTTTATTTAGCGCACTGACGAGTGCTAGAATTTACCCACAATTCCACTATTTGCTTTTCTTCACATGTAAACATGCGATCCTACTTACACATAAACTTATCAATGTTGTGCAACTCTGCATGTTTCTTATGAATCTGCAAGGTTTTAGAATAGCCTATGACTTCCATGCATTAAAATCATATATGCATATGAACTTGGTCCAAAGTAGGCTTATACTTGTAATATAGGTGGTTTCGTTTGATTATTCCAGACAATATAACTATAATGAATTTGCCAAAGGGCTAACCACTTTAGTGGATGTATACGATTTACACATTGCAATAAACACTGGTTTATTTGACTGCCTTTGGGTGCAATTGATTCGTTTGTTTTGAAAGACCGATATTTGCAACCTGAGGGTCTGTAATTGTCATTCAAACAGTTGACGCGTCTTGTATGTGTACAGCTTAATTGCAAAGACCCCTGTGCATATGACAGCTTGGTCGAGCCAATTGTTTGTTAGCGCGTTTAACAAACGGGTAAATTGATTCAGCCACTTTGAAATTCTCACGCCTAGTTGTGTGCGTGTATAATTGCAAATCCTCGGGCAGTCAGTGATTGTTAGAACAATTTGGCAGATTGAGCGCTTTGACATGTAGAGATATTGCGCTTTCAAACTAATGGACTGTTAAGCTCACACGCAAATTCTCATTCGGACTCTTGCTAACTTTGGTGGTTTGCAATTGAAAAGTTGCGATTTTACGTCTTAAGCTGTGCAATAGTAACAACTCTGCAGTGTATTTTAATTCGTTTACAGGAATTTTGAATGCAAACTCGACTGAGTATGGTAGAGCGTTACAGCTGGTTCCCATTTCCATTATTACATATCTGCAATGTCAAATTCAAATTAAGATTTGACCTCTCTGACATCTTCATTCTTCTTTACTTAACAGTTTTAGAGTTCTTCCTTCTCGTTTAGTTATTGGTTTGGTATTTCTTAACAAATATTTAGTCGCTAGTCTAATAAATGTCACAATGTGTAAACATTCCCAAACAGCTGAACGCAGCGGTTTTTCCTAGTCTATAACATAGTCAGATCTACCATATTTGTAAACTTGCTTACTTACTTTCAAGCGTATGGAGATACAACTTTCCATATATTGAAAATATGTCACAGGATGTGCAAATTTGTAAAACAAGCTCATAATACACCTTTAAGTTAAATTAGATTTTTAAAATATAATGTCAGACTCGCTCCCCTCCTCTCCGAACTCCGCCACTGTTCGTACTCTGACAGTGCCAGTCCCAAGCCTGGGTAAAGGAGGAGGGCGACGCTAATCATCTTTGTTATGACACATCGTCGTTAAACTGAAACTTCTACCCTCCTCTCCCTCCCGTCCTACCTCTCCATGGCCCAAGGTTGGGGTTAAGGGAGGGTTAGGGTGCTGCACATGACATACAAATGATAGCAATATATTATGAAACGAAATGTCCAAAGAGCTCTTCTTACACATTTGCGTTAATAGCATAAGAGTACAAAATTTAACACATGCTAAAATATATTTAAATTATTATTTTTTAAATTGCTGGAAAAATGATTTTGTTTAAAATATAAGTGGCGAAAATGTACAAGTTTATTTTAAAATATATTAAATTTAATTAAAATATTGTATCGAGAAGGTATTGCACTGGAGCAGTGAATGAATTACAAGGACTATGCACTAGGGAAGTAAAAGCTTTCAGAAAGAGACCATACAACTTAATTGTATATATATATATACACACATGTGTGTATGTATATAAATATATCATTATTATGCCTAAAAGTTTACGCGTCAATCAAATAGGCTAGCAGGCAAAGCATTAAACAATTTGAGCAGGCAGAGAGCGTCACCCAATAGAAGAGCGCCGTTCCTGGGACAGCCAATAGAAGAGCGCCGTTCCTGGGACAGCCTATAGCAGAGCGCCGCTAGCGGAACGGTCACGCTTGAGCGCACCCTATTGTCTATCAATCCATTGTCCGAGTATGCCCACTCTCTACCCTACTGTTATGAACGACTCCGTAAATAATGGCATGGTAGCCGGATGTGTGGACGCGTTAGCCAAATGACTGAATGGCAACCAATTGTGTGACAAAGTAGTGGATTCGTTTGAGCGCTGGCATTGTGCAGCGCGTATTGTTCCGGTTTGAGCCTCAGCTGAGACTGTTAGGACCCGTCAGAAAGTCTTTGATGCACAGTTTTAAGCTCCATTGATTGATGCTATGTCAAGCTCGGAGTCAACATCTGTGAACCTCGTGAGTGTCGATGCGGGACCCTTGTCAAGGTCAATTGGTCTCATGGGCTTTCTTGCTTCATGAGGCGAGGTAGAAGGGATCTTATCTGTCGAGGTCTCAGTTGCGCCGGTTTTACAGCTGTGAAAGAGCTCCCGGACTTGCAGGACGGATGAGAAAAAACCTGACGGCCTAATTCTGATATCGTAAGGCAACGGATATTCATGGTTTTAAGAGTGGCTTTAACCGAATATTAAAGGGAGTAAATCATTATTCGGCAACCAAACGGCCCATTTACCGACAAATGCCTTGCACAAACTCAAATCCGACCAAGTTGGTTATGATTTTTTAATTATTAGAAGGAAACTATTAAATACACATTCGCCAAGATCACTTAAGCAATGATGTTTCCTACTTTTTAAATACATGCAAGTGAAACACTGAATAACTTTAGATTAGTATTTTTTATTAAATTCGAAAAACTAAATGCTACAATATCGTCTATTAACAGACAATATTAGCAAAATAAGTAACAAATGTTTTTACGTTTTTGAGAAGCAAATCAAAGCAAGCTACAGTACGTGACTAATATAACGGATACTTCACAACTGGAAAATTCACTGTATACAGTGAACTTTACTGCAGAAAATTCGCCTAAGAAGAAATCGTAGCATACAGTTCGAGGCAGACAGCAGTAACATGCAAGGAGATTAACAGAAAACGTAACCTTGAAATGGTGCATACACAAAACTGCGTTATGAGATGTGGAAATAACTACAGTTTAACAATATACATAATATATTCGTGTTTATTCACAAGCTCACTGACAAACCGCAGTAAGTTACAGTGATATTATCGTTAACGAAAACGAAATAAAAACGAAAAAGAAAAGTCAATCGTTAACGAAAACGAAAACTAAAACGAAAAAGATTTTAGAAATGGAAACGAAATAAAAACGAAAACGAAAAAGATTTTGGAAACGAAAACTAAATAAAAACGAAAAAGAATGGATGTAAAACTAATAAAAACTAAAACGAAAATGATTTTTGGAACGAAAAGTATTGAAAATCCAACCATGTATTTTATTAAAAACGAGATTCGAAATTGAAAATTCAAACGATCTCTATTATTAAATTATCGGCACGACTGTTGAACGGCGCATGTCTACATGTCTAAAACTATTGTCAGGATACAACTTCCTGTTTGCGGTCTACAACTTATTTCAAACGGTGGGTTCGTGTTTAAGAAATTTGTTATTAATAATGAGTCTAGTAAAGCTTTTGTCCGGTAGGAGATGCGAAAGTATTGTATGGGAATACTTTATATATGAAGAAGATAACGACAAAAGCCGATGTACAGTTCTGAATGATAAAGGAGAGCCGTGTGGGGTTCGCATAGCTGGTACGTAACTACGCAATTTACGCATCATACTCGCTACTTTTTCCGTATTCTTCTTTTGGCTACACACCCTTGCTTTAGTATGTGAAAATATACAGTAGTAATCACACTAAGAAACATGTTTTGTAATTTTTTATTACAGGTAAAAGCCAACAAATCGTAAAACACACATAAGTCATAACCATGCCGAGGTTCACACACTCTTAACTTCAAAGGAAGATAGAAACAAGAAAACACAGTCTAAGCGTAAAGTGGGGGATAGGGAAAGCCCGTAAATACAGAATCTGGATGCTTGCATTTCAAGGAAAGAACCTGATTCTGCAGAATATATAAGGCGACTAGAGTCTATAACCAACTTTTTTATAACCATAAGTTACCATAACCACCAGTTTATTGGTCCATCAAAACGTTTACAGTACGAGTTATACATAAATCGTCTTGCACTATGAATGCTCGGATGAGCACAATTGAGGCACCTGAAAGGACCCAAGTCCCGCTAATAAGGGTCTCGAGTACTTTCCTCTTCATTAAAGGTATGCTAACCTACTTTTTCAGAACTTACATTCAAAGTAAAATGATGTGAAAAACGAAAACTAAAACTAAAATGATTTGAAAAACGAAAACTAAAATGATTTGTTTTTGAGAAACTGAAACTAAACTAAAACTAAAATGATTTCAGGAATAGAAACGAAATAGTAACGAAAATGATTGAAAAATGAAAAACTAAAACTGAAACTAAATAGAAATGATTGACACCTGACAGAAATAGAAACTAAAACTAAAATGATTTTAGGAACGAAAATAACACTGGTAAGTTACATTGAAACACTGAAACATGACGTACGATTATCAAGACCTTACAGAGCACACGTATTGGCAGCCTGTTAGGCGCCCGCTCATTTTACTGCTTTCCCTTAGGGGATGGGTGGCTGAATCGACCTCGAAGGGGCTTGCGAGTTACAGCGAGTATAGAACCGCATCTTTCAAGATCTATGTGCAAGAGTATTGCCATTCATCGTTGCCCGTTGCAAATATGCAATAACTGCTGGCATTACGACAACTACCAGTGTTTCAAATTGTAATTGTTTATTAAGTGTAATCTAGGCCTACATGCAGGTCGACTGCTCTCGTCTGTAATATTCACAAAAAGAATCAGTACTTCATCAAACTGTACATCATATATTGCATTGTGTGTATATGTTTACAATAGGTTGTTCAAGAAAAACCTCTTCCAAGTCCTACCTGCTCCTCATCGTGGTGGAAGGGTGAACAGCCAGTAGGAGAATGCTTGGTGGGGGTATTCCATCAGTGGTGAAGGCTTCGACCGAAGAACCACTTAGGGCGTCACGCGAGGTGGACAGGCTCACCAGGAACTCTGAAAACAGCTGGCCATCGCAGGAAGCAGGTGTTGGAAGGACACCTTAGGGCGATTGAGGCCTATTGCTTGGCCCGCCGGTTTCCTTACCCAACCAGGAGAGGAGTGGTCACCACCTGGCACAGGACCAAGAAATGTTTACATGATGAGCTCACGTGTCTCTTCTACAAAAGAAGGGGAGGACCGAGTCCGGCAGGAATGAAAATATCAAGGCCATTCATATACAAACATGCGTACATACATGTGTACGCAAATTCATACACGTATTATGCTTTGCGTCAAATCAAGGTTTCGGAGACTGGACTTTACTGATCAACATACCCGCGACGCCATTCTGTTGACCAGGGAAACTGGGTGACTGTAGAGCCTTGATGTAGACCTCCTACATGTGTTTGTTACCATCTGCTTTCTTGTAATTTTGATTCCTATGGTTCACTCACCAGCTATCCATTCTGCAATTATCACTGGATTGCATAGGATATCAATCAGTAGTTGAAATCTTTATCAAATAATTTGTGTCATTTTATATGTTTAAAATATCTCAAAACAGCTAAGAGCGCGAGAAAAAGTCAATACCTGGGACGCTGGGACCAAAAGAACAGTGGATCTGAGGAAAATGATTAGCTTCGTTTATCTACTTAGCCTGGAAGCAGAACACAAGCTCAGTATGTCTACTCCACTGCAAACTTAATGATAGACCAGGTCAAAAGTCAACCATTCTAATCTTTATCGAAAAGTACACGTTAAGTGATTTCAGTTTTAAACTCCCTGATAAGTTCCAGCTGTCTAAATATAACTAAATCCAATAAGCCAATGGCAATTAGCTTTGAAACGACCTGGTAATCCTTCCCTGTTTTAGCATAACTGAACATTTGAAGCAGTTGTGAAACAATACGCCCAAATAAAATCGTTGGATGTCGAATATCTGATGAAGATCAATCTGCGATCAAAAGCTGATAGCGTCGGTTCATTTAACATCTTCCTAATCCCCATATCCAGTCTCAGTCGGTGCTCTGGTATTTCAACCATAATCTACGATCGTCAATATCAGTCGTCTACACGCGAATGTTCTTATCTATATATGATTAAACTTGTAACAGAGATTTCAAACGCCCTAAAATGGTTGTCCATCGGGGCTCTGTCAAAGTCATGTAGGCCTAAGACGTCCGAGGTCCATATATATGACAATATTCTCATACGGGCTACATATATATGTGGCAACATGTGACGTTGCTAATGGAGCATAGATTTGTTGGACACGATTGCCGATTGGTTAGAGCGCTCGCCTTGGAATGCGGAAAGTACGGGTTCGAGCCCTTACATCTTTTGAGTGATGTTACTACCCTTAACGAATCGCAAAATATCGGCGTCTACCCGAATCGCCGAATCCCGAATCGCCGAAAGCCCTTAAACTGCAAAATCGGCCGAATCGCCGAAAGCAGTTTTCTACCAAGCGGGCGATTTGCCGAAAACCACTGCCGACTCGAATCGCCGAATCCCGAATCACCGAAAGCCAAATCCGCCGAATCGCCGAAAGCAGTTTTCTACCAAGCGTGCGATTCGCCGAAAACCACTGCCGCCTCGAATCGCCGAATCCCGAATCGCCGAAAGCCAAATCCGCCGAATCGCCGAAAGCAGTTTTCTACCAAGCGTGTGATTCGCCGAAAACCACTGCCGACTCGAATCGCCGAATCCCGAATCGCCGAAAGTGATCAGAGTTCGATATCCCGAAAGCTAGTGCACAGAATCTGGCGGGCGGAAAGTAAAGATGTTGCGTCCATGCCTACACAGTACACTGACCCGTATATAATAATAATAATAATAATAATAATAATAATAATAATAATAATAATAATAATAATAATAATAATGATAATAATAATAATAATAATAATAATAATAATAATAATAATAATAATAATAATAATAATCTTTATTAATTCAAACTGACAAGTACGCAGTAAGATTACATCATATATATACTACATATATATGCATAGGTCAGTATATACTATATATATAATATATATATATACATAGTATATACTGACCTATACATATATATGTAGTATACGTCACTCACCAACAAAGAATTAGAATTTACTTTAATAAGATATATTGTGATTATACGCAACGCAACCGCAGCCATTGACACGGTTCCCATGACGTCTATTAAGAGATCAGTGTGTATCTATAACCTAGGGCATTGTATGACCTAGGTTATAGATACACACAGGCCCGCCGAGAGGGGGGGACAGAGGAGACAAATGCCCTGGGGCCCGGCGACTTTTTAGGGGCCCGGGCCGTGCCCGCAATCAACTTATGATAAACATTATATTCATGCAGTTATACAAAGTTTATGATTTATGCCTTTTTAAATATATTATCTGAGGCTTAACTACAATCAGTTTAAAACTTCAAGCATCTGAATAAAATGATAGTTGTATATAATATATATATAAATATAATATTGTACTGTCGTAGGCCTACACGCGCTTTTATTATTTCAATTTGATTTATTTTTCATTTTTTCGTACGACCCTACGATATTATAGGCCTACTTATATAAAGCCTAAAGATAGTTTAGAGGCCCATAACTGCTCTGCCTAGGGGCCCGTGACTGTTGTGCCTACGAAGAGCATTTTCGGCGATACGGCCATTCTTCACAAAATAGTTTCGGCGAATCGGCGGCAATACGATTTCGGCGATTCGGGATTCGGCGATTCGCTACGAAGAGCATTTTCGGCGATACGGCCATTCTTCACAAAATAGTTTCGGCGAATCGGCGGCAATACGATTTCGGCGATTCGGGATTCGGCGATTCGCTACGAAGAGCATTTTCGGCGATACGGCCATTCTTCACAAAATAGTTTCGGCGAATCGGCGGCAATACGATTTCGGCGAGTCGGGATTCGGCGATTCGCTACGAAGAGCACTTTCGGCGATACGGCCATTCTTCACAAAATAGTTTCGGCGATTCGGCGGCAATACCATTTCGGCGATTCGGGATTCGGCGATTCGCTACGGCACCAAAATATCATAGTTCGATAATTCGTGACTTTCGGTTTTAAAATTCGTAAAAATTCGCGAATTTTTCGTCTATTTTAAAATTCGTAAATATTCGTAAAAATTCGTTGGGCCATTGGAGGGCTTTTTTTGCATTGACAGTGGCGTTTTGCAAAAACAGCGTAAGCAACAGCAACACAAAGGTGATAACGTCATGATTTGGTGCGCTAAGCTTCTGCTTAGAATTTAATGTAAAATTCAATATAAAAGTTCATTAAGAAACGATCGAGTTAATTTAGTTAAAATCTAATTTCTTAAAGATGAAAGAACATGGACCGCAGTGGAAGTATATAGTAATTTTGGAGGAGAAGTAAGGGTAATCCAAAAATACAGTGTTGTTTTTGTGACAAGGAATTTGTCGGTTGTTCTGCCTGCATTCGGGAGCATTTGCATGGCGAAAATACAGAAACCAGAGTCGAGTGGCAGCAGTGGGTTGTTCCTGACTCAGAATCAGAGGACGCTGAAGTAGAAGACACAGCTCGGTGAACGTTGACAACCCTTTTTAACCATGTTTGGTTGCAAGCTGTGTTAGTGACTTACTGGTCACACTGGAGCTGGGGCACTGGAGGTTTTTCGTTCTGCTGACTGACACTCACAGTCACACACCCCAACTGTGATATAAATCGAAGTGCAAGACTCCAAGTAGAACAGTAACTGAATATCAGTATTACTGCTATATTTTACGGCTTATTGATTGATTGCCTATGACATTGGCATTTACTTGATTAAAAGTTGAAAAGTAAATAAATAATAAAATTCGTTGCCATGGCAAAGAATTCTATTATTTTATTATTTCACGAATTTTAACGAATTTTAAAACTACAGTTTTAAAATTCGTTAAAATTCGTGAATTTTTAAAATTCTTAAAATTCGTAAAATGCGAATTCTCGAACTATGGAAAATATGATAGAATTGCGGATTTCGCTTTCATTTTCAGCAATCCACTGTATAGCTTTCTTTTTTGCAGTCACTTCCGCAGCATACACACTCGAATAATCGCATATTCACATTTTCCTATAGGCCTATTCATGTTCGCTGGGTATGACAAAGGCTGCAGCAGCTGCATTGCCCGCTTTTGAGCCACCTGTGTATTTATATGTGAGATATTTTGTATTTTTGTATTTTCTCGATAACTAGATATTCCGTGCAATTGGGGTCGTCTACCTTATTTCATTTACGAAGGCTGATATTAACCTTTAATGGTTTTATTTAACCAGGGTGGACCGCAGGTTCGTGTGATGACGGATGTGAACTTGCTGTGTCTGGACCTGTATTCATTCGTCCAGTGTGGCTGTGGTGTGATACTAACTGGACTGGATGCACTGCCTTTGTCGTAAACCAGCGAAACCCTTGCAACACGCGAGATCGACACGAGTAATTGTTTAGTTGGAGAGAAGAGGCCTACATCTGTAGGCCCTACGTGGAGCGTGAGAACACATTATTTGCGGCTGGCCAACTGGACATACTGCTGCATCAACTCGAGAATGTAATAAGTGGAGCATCATCGGACTGTCTGCGGTGAGATGGTCTGGGGCTGGGGAATTTCACAAGAACGGATATAAGGTTATTTACTCTGGAAGGGAAGATGACAGACACCAGGAGGGGGTGGCACTGATCTTGAAGACGGAAGCGGCCAGAGCATGGATTGGATAAATTATGTAACAGTGAGGTTACGGATACTGAAGGCAAGATTTAGAACTTCGTGTGGGAAAACAACAGTTATCCAGGTTAATGTACCAACATCAAACTCAACAGAAGAGGAAATAAAGGAATTCTACACAAATCCGCATATATATCGAGTATATATTGAATATATATCGAGGCACGCGTTGTGCCACCAAGCTCCACAATACTTCTGAGCGCAGTTTTCACGACTGATAGTATGATCGGCGTTTCAGGTGCTGAACTGATTGCCGTGATGAACCGAAAGACCGTCACTTGAATAAAAGAGAATATGCACGATCCTCTTATAGCATTCGGGTATACGCCATTGAGGACTGAATATGTATCGAGGCACGTGGTGTGCCACCAACCTCCACAATACTTCTGAGCGCAGCTTTTATTATCGGTACTATGATCCGCGACCCACGTGCAGAACTGATGGTCACTGTGAATGAAAGACTGTCACCTGAATAATAAAGAGAATATGTCAGGAAGAGAGATTATAAGCCCATGTTATATACAGTAATTTTAGTTGGCGTATGGACGTCATGAACACAACTCTAGCAAGCACAACCGGTTACGCAACGACGAATGTAGTGTTCGTCCATAATATGTAGGTCATCGGTGGCACCTCCTGAATCCAATCGATCACAGCTATGCATTCATGATTTTTCAGGTTGAAGAAATGAGAATGAAAATAGACATTCCTAAGAAACTGTTGCGTGTAAGATGAGGAACCTCTGCTCTTCGCCGACGTCCAGTGAACTGGTATCCAATCCTCTCTGCCCATCTACTTGCACAGGTATTCATATAAGATCTTTACCGCCTTCATGAGGTTCTAGTAAGGCGCTACATGAATGACCATATACACACATCTTTCATTCCTTAGCTTCTCCACGGATGGGAGGGATTCCATGGTTTTCAAGGATGTATCTCATCCCCATACTTATTTAACCTAGTGTTAGAGGCAATAATGTCCCTTAACAACACCGAGACAGAAATTAAGTTAAATGGAGGGCTTGTGGATAATCTTCGATTTACTGACGACATTGGCCTTCTCATTAGAAGCGGGCCAGAACTACAGGATATTACGACACATATTGACGAAACCAGTAGAAGATTTGGCCTAACGGTCAACGCAGAGAAAACCAAAACAATAATGGCGATTCAAAAGAGCAAAGAGACACCAATAACTATCACAATTCAAGGAGAAGCTATTGAGCAAGTAGAACAATACGTCTATCTAGTAGAGCTAATGTTGCTATAGTTCATCACTTCTAAACAAACTGTGAATTTGAACCTGGAAAGAACAGAAGGAAGGAAAATTGAAGAAAGAGGAGGAGTGCGAAGAAAAAGATAGTCTAGGCTTCGAATTTAAAAAAGGCTCTAGAAATGACTGTTAGAGGCAAACCATGTAACAATTTGCTAATAGGTGTTTCTAGACTAATTTGACCCCGCTAAAAACGAAAATCGCGGTTATCAAGCTGGATTTTTAACGGTTGCGTGGAAAATTAAGATGGCGGCGAAAATGGCGGCCAGTGTCCTAAAATGGCTATTAGTAAATTCATTTATGTGATGGAAACATGATTTTTGAGCCTAACTTAACACTTTCAAGGTCAAGAAATGCGATAGAAGTAAAGATACATATGTAGCTCTGCCAGAAAAGAAAATGGCGGACGAAATAGCTGCCTAATATCTTCAAATGGCTGTAAGCAGTCATTTATGTGATTGAGACATGACTTTAGAGTCTAAATTAACATTTTCGGGGTCTAGGAATGCGATGTAACTAAAGACATATATGTAGCACTGCCAAAACACAAAATGGCGGACACAATGGCGACCAGTCTGGAGTAGTGTTTTCTTGGTCAAAGAATTCCAAGGAAGTAACATTCTATATGTAGCACTGACGTTATTGCAGTTTAACCTCCATTATTTGTTTTAATTGTAAAGTTTTCTCTATTAGTGAGGAGAGAGAGCAATTCATTTTTCTAATTTTTAATCGGTCTAATTTATTTCAACCATAATAATAATTAATTAAAATTGAAGAAAGAGGAGAAGGAAGAAGAAAATGATGATGACGATGATGATCGATAATGAATATTATGAAATAATGACAAGAAAAGAGAAAGAAGAGCATAATTGTATAGTTGCATGTTTGAATTTGATATCATGCTGGTGCGTGGGAAAAAGAGAAGTATAACCAGAGTAGGCATATATATTTTTGATCCGGGTCTCAACTTCAGAGATGTCTTCATGAAGGCCTACATATGCGGTTGTAGTTTCTGTCCGATACTTATGTAGACGGTAGAGTTTCGTAACAAATCTTACTTAGGCTTTATCGTATTGACGTCTAAAGATGAAACACTCTGGTCCAAACTAGGATATGATTCCTGCATATAGGCCTATTGCTTAACACAAGCAAAGATTTCTAATTTTCTCTAATAATAGCTAACAGCTATGGTTTAGTAGGTCTGCATTACATCGATTATGATAGGCTAGTAAGTTTCTGCCATTATATGCATTAGACCTACGTCATTTTTTCGGTCTCATGTCTAAGCGAATGCTAAGCTTTATAATAATTCTTTCATCCTCTTATCATTATTTTCAATTATCATTATCGATCATCATCGTCGTTGTCAACATCATCGTCAACGTCGTCATCATCTTTTTCTTTCTTCTCCTCCTCTTTCTTCAACAAATCATCATCGTTGTCATCATTGTCATCATCATCTCATTATTATCTTGTAATTGTCACCCGTGGATCTTTGTAATGCCTTCATTGTAATGAAATAATGAATGAATGCTGTGTCACTAATGATGACGCGCGTTTGTCTGATTCTTAGCATGTTCGACACGAATAAGAGCGATAATAATCTAGCGGCCAGACTGCTAGACTGTCAGCTAAAAGATGGTGGTGGGGGGTTGGATGGGGGTTTAAATGCCTACAAATGCAGAAAGAATTTTAAAGATTTCTGTTCGACTTTTGCCCCCTAACAATCTCAGCTATAAAATGAGTTCACTGAACGTACATTGTCGCTGGGAAGATCAGACGACGAGGTATTTGGACTGACATTCGCCCTCCATGCTGAGGCTAAGAAGATGAAGTATCTGATACTTCTTATACTCATAGCTACCTCTAAGTATGACATCAGGGACTGTTCTTGTTACCTTTTGTCACAAGCGCATTGCCAATGATGTTCTCTGCTCTCAGCCATCCTCGGTTCGAGGTTCGGCCGCATCTTATGATGCTGTTTGAAGATGTTGAGATGGTAGGTTCCCCAATTCCTTTCCATCTCGCAGTAAGGAGGCCTTGTTCCGGTTATACCAGATATGCCCTCCATTCGATATGAACCTGCCGTTGTCCTTCCTGTGGATCCTCCGTCAAGTCCACTGAAGTCTCGCTGCTGCCGCTCACGTTAGCCAATCTTTTTCAGGGTTCCTGTTGAGCCTGTCCAACACGCGTAGCGCCCTAGGTGGTACTTCGGTCAAGACCTTCTCCACTGTTGGCATAGCCCCAGCAGGCAATCCCCTACTTGACTGTTCACCCCCTCACCACGTTGAGGTGTGAGTCGGACTTCGATGTGTGAGTCGGACTTTGATGTTCAGTAACTGATTAATAATTGGGTAATCTATCGGGGTAACCTTTTGTTAGAAAGAATATATTATAATTTTTCGAGATAAACTAAACGGTGTATTCGGGTGGCAGACATGCAGTGCTATGAGATAAGATGAACTACAAAAAGAGACGTCAATAGGTTTCAACGCATCCAAAGTTCTCTGGCTTGCGTTGTGTTGCGTGCATCTTCTCGTTCAGACTCGTTAACTCTGCTCCATCAGCTGCATTGGCTTCCTGTAGAATTCAGAATTAGATTTAGCCTGGCTTGTTTGACCTATAAAACCCTCACAATGTGCACTCCTACCTACCGTCAACCACTACTTTCTCCTTACATCCCGCCACGCATTTTGCGGTCTTCGTTATAGGTCTTTCGGTTGAGACTAGATGCAGCACTACCATGGGCTCTCGTGCATTTCGTGTTGCATCCCCTAAGGAATTGAACCGACTACCAATTTTATCAGTTGCTCGACCACTTCTTCTTCCACTTTGAAGAAACGCTAAAACTTCCCACAGCAAATGTTTGGACAATTTTCAGAGCCTCCAATGCAGAGAGTTCGGAAAACTCCATTTGTGTATACATGCATTCTGATTGTCCGGCTGACACGGACGCCATTTTTGTTCCGCTGTGCGGATTTATTTCGTGGCAGCTATCGGTGTTTGTCAAAAATAAGACTATTTACGTTTGTTGTATGGATGCTTATTCCAAGTTTTGTAACATGAACTTTATTCTGTATTAAACGATAATCAGGCTAATAAAGATAAAACAGGTTTGAGCTACAGTTTCAATTTCCAGCTGATATTCTGTCATCGTATTTGACAAAATGTAGGCATTATGTAAGTCGCTGACTTTGAGTACGTTGGCATCAGGATGAATCCCTAATTCATGACGTCGTATTACATTCTAACTGTTACAGATGTGTAGCCTAAACATCTGTAACAATTACAGATGCAGTGACAGTTGCGACAAATTTTATTAGGGGCTTATCGTGTAGGCCCTATTTGTTTAACAGATTCATATTTGGCTACTCTAGATTGTGTCAAGAATAACAACTGGTTGTTGACAAGAACAAAATATGTCACGCCCTTACTAGATGCAGAGTACGGACCGTCGGTCATTACCCGTTGCCTCTCCAAACAATTTATGATTTAAAATGTCACCCAGAAAATGAGTATGATAATTATAGGCCTATTTATGTTCAGTCAAGGACTTCATGTGATGTAGAGCTTGATGTTAGTCGGTTTTGAACGCAGCGTCGATTCTAGCCATACTGATAAATGTCAGTTAGGTGTCTGCTTTTACTTTTGGAATAGATTTTATGAATCTGTTGAAACGGAGGTGACGCAATAACGTTGTGATAGAATCTTCAACTGGATTCAACTGGAACTTGGAAAATGATCAACCGCTGCACTGTGGTCATCATCTTCGGGCTAATAACTGCTGCTGCATGTAAGATACATAGCGTAGCTGATGAAATGTCTAGCTTGCATCTTGTTTCATTTAACATGTGTTGCTACGTATCGAGTTTGCAATGTTTTGGGACAGTTTTTGACTTAATTGTTCTAATTTTAAAACATCTTTGCATCTTACCTATGGACGCGTAGTTTGCTGAGGAGTGCTGTAACCAGAATAAATGCTTCATGGTTACTATATTAGACTTTAATGCTTATCTTAAATACTACATTTGCATCGGTAATACAGGCCTACCTTAAGGTGAACGAGTTAAGCGTATAGCGTTAAGAATATGGTTGCCAACCGTCCAGATTTTTTCTGGATCGTCCAGAAATTGCAGTCAGTGTACAGAAACCAGAGAAGGGTCGTTCTGGACAATGCAGTGTCCAGAAAAAATAAGAGCACGAAAAAATTTGCAGAATTTTGCTCACCAGTGCAATTAATACTCCAAATAACGGTGACCGTCACAACGGACACAACCATCGACGCATTTATAAACCTCTATGGTCACAACTCACAACTACTTGTTTTGTATCGTTGTTTTACCGGATCCGGAAGTAGGCCTACGTAACTGCTGTGAAATACGTTTTAAAATTTGAAAACATTCAATAAATAATTTCTCAAGTTCAAACTTAGTAAAGAATTTAATTATTGAATACAAGTCTAGAAATATTTCTAAGAGTAAGTATAAGTTATGCCCACTAACTAAACTAAGGGAAACTAAACTGAAGGAGTCTAAAACTATGAATAGGCCTACGGACACCAGCGAAAGTGAAGACTGTGAAAAAGATTATCCAGAATCACTTCCATCTACAAGTACCGGTACTACAACGCCGTCCAAGAAAAAGAGGATATGTTGTTTTCGAGACGAATAGCTGAATGATCCGGAATTTAAATTATGGATTGCACGAGATAGTAGTGATCCGTCAATGGTGAGATGCAATTTAAGTTGTTGTAGTGTATTTTCAGTAAAAGCGGAAGGTCTAGCTGCGGTTAGGAAACATGCTTGTGGTGATAAACATAAGCGAAACAGTCACAGTTAAAAAATGTCTGAAACATTGAACAAGTTTTTTTAAAACCCACATTCAGCTGAAAAGGATCAGATCACTGCCTCTGAGTTAGCACTAACTTATCATGGGGTACAACATCAGCATAGTTATTTATCTCAAGACTGTGGTACAAACTTAGCATGCAGAATATTTTCAGATTCCAAAATAAGTAAAAAGATTGCATGTGGACGCACAAAGGCAGAAGCACTGGTTGAAAATGTCTTAGGACCGCATTCTGTTGAATTGGTTTTGAAGGAATTGAAAGAAGGTAATAAACCATACTCTATTTCCACTGACGCTTCTAATAAAGTTAACTTAAAAATGTAGGCTACCCCGTTTCAGTTCGTTTTTTCTTCGTACGAAAATGGTGTAACCGATCGTCTTATCGATTTCTATGAAGATTCTGACGAAACATCAGATTAAGAAAACTGTTGCAAGTTCTTGACGAGAACGGACTTGAAACAAAAAATCTGGTCAGTTACGGTGCAGATAATGCATCCGTAAATTACGGAAAACATCACTCGGTGTTCGTTAAATAAAAAGCAATGCAGCATCACCTCATGAAAGCCAATTGCAATTGCCATGTATTGCACAATGCTGCTAAACATGCATGTAAGCAATTACCGTATGACGTGGAGTCACTTGTAATTAAAGTTTACAGCGAATTTTCGTCTTCAGCCAAACGCTTATAAGAACTGAAAAAATGCTATGAATTTGTTGGCGAGGAGTTCAGTGTTTTGTTACGTCACGTACCAATACGATGGTTATCACTTGAACCAGCTATCGCTAGACTAGTCCAATGTTGGAAAGCAGTTAAAACTTATTTCATAGCCGAAGGAGAAGAAGAGACAAACAAACTCATTTCGAAATTTGTAAAAGATCAAGCAGATGGTTTACTTGACGATGGTGTATTGTCTCTGCCAGAGTGCCATATGCATTTCGTGCTCAACGTTATGAAGATTTTCACGACAGCAATCGGAAAACTGGAATCCGAAACAACGTACATTACTCAGGTGTATGACATTATGGATGGAGTTAGATATGAGCTCACAACCAGAATAAGTTATCAGTTGTTTGGGTTTTCGGTCAACAACAATTTCGAACATCTTACTCCTAATCAGATTCAATGTTTCAAGAAAGATGCACTCAATGTTTACACACGAGCATTAGCCTACTTGAATCAGTGGTTCAATTTTGAAAATAATGTTCTACAAAAAATCAAAATACTTAGTCTTGATGAAGTATTTTCGTTCGAAAGTTTGTTAGAACTAATTCGCACATGTGGAATTAGGCTACAGTTTTGCGAGATGACTTATACAGGGAGTATTGCATCTTAAGACAAGTTGTTCCAAAACTGAAGACAAAGACAAAAATCGATGAACGTTGGATAGAATTTTTTTAAAACTGTGATGCTCCAAATTGTAAAAAAGTGGTTGGATACATCTTAGCAATTCCGATCAGTAATGCCCAAGTTGAACGTATTTTCTCATTGATGAAAAATCTGTGGACCAATGAACGCAACAGGATGAGGCCTGAACTGGTGAAAGCTGAACTGTGTGTGAAAGTCAATTTCGATCAATCTTGTGGTGATTTCTTACATTACATTGGAGGACAGAAATGTTTGCTGAAAACAAGCCAAAGTGAACAGAAGTATAGCTTTAAAAGAAAATAAGGTCGGATTAAACTTCACATGAGAACGTTTTGAACCCTGTTGTAGTAGTGGATTAAATAATATTCTTTTGATTGTTCTTTATCCTCTTGTATTTTGCCAGACCCTTATCGCCACAAATCGTGGGATGGTTGGATATCAAAGGGTCTCGCGCCTTGTCCAGAAATTTCATGAGTTGGCAACCCTAGTTAAGAAAAAGGAGTTTATTTATGCTAAGCCGTTCTTCATTAGTCCATTTACTTTAATTTAAGATAAATTATTTATGATATTATGCAATAACCGCTTTTACCCACCTAAAGCTTGTCTATGAGTGAACTTACTGAATGCACAAAGTTTACATGGTTTGATCTGTTTTAGCTGTCAACGGATGCTTTGTACATCCGGATAGTGTAGTGGTTACCGTTGGTGAGAGAGTTCTTCTAACATGTTCAACGAATGAAGGTTCCTCCATTACCTCCTGGTACATGCCAATAGATAATATTCGGAAAACTAATGTCTACATAGCTCCTCGATATAATCAAGATGGAACCGTCAAGCCGTCAAAGTTGGCTGAAGGTTACTTTGTGACTCGCCCTGTTGACAATGAAACTACTCTACATATGAACAAGACCGTGCTTTCACAAGCTGGATTATATGTTTGTACGTGTGATTTGGATCGTACAGCCGCAACCACAGTAGTTGTTTTGGGTAAGTATAAGCAACCGAATTTTCAAATTCTTTGCGCGTATGAGTATGCTTACGGTCAAGTAAACCTTGCGCTCTTCTCGCAGACTGCATTATGCTGCTGTATGTAAACAAATCAGTTTGTATATACTTAATTAGGACCTACTTTTATATGCCTGCTAATCAGACCATAGTCTATTTGTGGTTATTGTCGATAATTATAGTCCTCAGAGGTGTGCTCTTAGAGTTGATGGATGATTTGGCTTAGGCACAATCTCAACACAACTAACTTATCCAACTGGACGAGCCTTTCTTAGCACATTAGGCCTATAGCTTAATGATCGTTGCGAACGGCATATTATAGCCTACGTGAGTTCATGAATTCTAATCCTGGACGCGGGGACTCTCTGCATAATATGTTACCTGTTTAGGCCCCTATATATTGTGGGGCGTGGTGGCTCAGTGGTAAGTTCGGCACCTTGTGACCGGAGGGTTGCAGGTTCGAATCCCACTCTAACCGCTGCGTACGGACCTTGGGCAAGTCCTTCACTCGCAATTGCTCGTGGCGCTTCGGCGTGAAAATTCCGGCACAGTATCAAATGCTGTAGTCGGGAGCGCCTCTGAGTAGTAGTTGACTTCGAGAGGCGCTATAGAAATATCCGGAATAAATAAATAAATAAATATTCCCTGAGACATAAAAACTTCGGCATTGATATTTTCAGAATCTGAACCGAAATTTTCAACGGATTACAGCGTAACATATGGCAAACCAGTTACCTTCAGTTGTTCTTTGTCGTTCAACGCATCTTCAGGCGTTTCTTGTGAGTTACAAATACAAGATGCGTCAGGATCCACAGTCACTAAAGGAAATGACGCTACTGTGAATAACGGACTGATTGTTTGTAATCTAAACCACACAATCATCGCAAATACTTCTTCTGACCAATGGCATACTTGCAATGTGACTCTAAGTACCAAAGACGGCGGCATAATCTATTCAAGAGTGCTCAACGCTACAGTTGAGCGGCGTAAGTATTCCTAATGTTATATCAATCGAGTGAAAACAATTGTAATATATAGAACACAGTTTGTACAGCATAGTTCAAAGCTATTTAAGAAGTCGTTTACAGATTCGTAATAAGCAGATGCTATGTTATTAGTGAACAATCTTAAGAAGACCCTAGATCTGAACGAGAAGTTCTGCTCACCAAGTCTTGCTGGAAGATCGCTTCAAGCCTAAGACCTGTTGCAATGATCACCAATACGTTTTGGGTTGCTGGTGTCGAACTAAATGAAGACCGGACAAAACCAATATTTTGGTTGGTTCACTTTGCCAAGGCGTGAAAATTTGTTTCTTTTGAAACCGTCTGTTGTCGCTTTATTCGTCAAGTTCATGGTTTATTCTAGCCTATTTAGCAACTGCATAGGGTAAGTACAAACTGCTCGGACCATTGTCTGGGCATAATAAAATACTGTCTTCTATCAAATTTCGCTATCAAGCCGACAGTATTATATGCCTCATAATGTTGCATCAAACTTTGTCCGGGTCGGAACCATCTTCGCCCGGATCCGATTATGCACCACACCACACGATGAATATCCTCGGAGTAACTTTCAGGAACAACCTTAGCGCCACTCCCCACGTTGATGAAATCATTGGCGCTTGTTCTGGTTCACTGCATGCACTGAGAACACTCAGATCACATGGTCTCTCGCGGGAGGCATTGCACGTAGTTGCTGAAGCAACAACAATATCGCGACTACTGTATGCAGCCCCAGCATGGTGGGGCTACGTGACAGCAGCAGACCGCCAACGACTGGAACAGCTCCTTGGATATTTATGTGAAGGAGATGCCTCAATGGAGAAGCGGGTTGGGGCAGCGGAGGACCGTCTCCTCAAGGCCATCGAGGGGAATCGAGACCATATCTTGCGACGCCGGTTCCCGCCACTAACCCAATTCTAATATGCCCTCCGACCGCGAACCCACTGTTTTGAACTGCCCTGTAAGGACGATAAAAATTTCATACCAAGGGCATTATATAAGAATCAAACCATCTTAGCCAACAACAAATTTAAAACTCAACATTCTAAACACTTTAGTTAAATCTCTTTCTTATCTTATCTTATTGACTCATTTTTCTGTAAGCCACGATGCGGTTTGTCATCTGGTGAGTCAATAAAACGAATATCATCATCACCAGAAACAGCGCAGTAAGCCGCGAGATAAACACTGCTACGGGCGTCGTAGGCTACGCATTAAACGAGCAGCGATGGTGAAGCAATTCATCCGATGGAAGTCGTACAGAATGGTCATGTCGATGTTCTATGGTCTCTATAGAGAAAGATTTGTACATAAATATATATGCATTATGCATCTAAATATAAATGCCTATCGCAATGAAAACATTTCAGACACACGAATACAACGTTGTAGAATAGGCGTGTATTATAAGAGGCAGGTTTCCCATTATCGCAAAATATGAAGAGAAATAACCTTATTTTCATTTGTTTTTACTGCTTTATTTTCAGAACCAATTAGTTCAACAACAGATTTTATGTCAAGTGAGTGTTAAACGAACAATTGCTTTTTGCTGAGTTATACTTGGTCAGGTTTATCGGCAAATCGCTTGGCAAAAATTTGAATTTTATCTAGCCTACAATGATCAAACTGACGTATTTTTTATTATATATTAATGTAAGGCTGTAGGCCTACAAAAAAATTACCCATATAGAATAAGCTGTAGGCCCTACCTGTTGAAATTGGCGTGATATTCCAGAAGATAGCTGCTTTGATCCACACAGAGTTTTATGGTCAGCCGTGTTCAGTGACAGCTGATGTAAGCGACTTCGATTTGATGCCGGTAGATTTCTTGGTAAACGTTAGTCGTGCTGCTGAGACTATTAAGAAAAATATTTATGAGTTCTAGCGACAAAAATACAAATCAGTCTAAGCTGATTTATTGATTATGATGCTAAACACAATTAGTATCTGCGTTAGTAGCGTTCGTAGCAGCTGGTAAAATAAATTATTATTGTAACGCTTGAAGTATTTAATGCACTTCATGATCACCTGCGTCAGTGATCGTAATCGTAATATCCATACTTCGAAAGCGCCACTCGAAGGCCAAACGCAGGGTACCAGCCTATTCACGAGCGCTACGTCAAATCAGAGGGATTTCCAGAGAGTAGTCCAAAAGAGGTCCAAGTCCGATTTCCATGGTACCAGATCACGAGAGGCAGAGGCGCTGTCAAGGTGGGTGTCGTTTACGGCGAGCATAATTGGAAGGCGGAGGATCAAATGAGTCAGGGTAGGAGTACTTGAAAAGGTGAGACTTCAGTTTTGAGTGGAAAGCTCTGGGGTGATAGATAGAGGAAAACGAAGAGGAGGATAAAGGACGGGTTGCAATGATGATGGAGACACTGAAAAACTGCGGATTCAGAGGGAAGATCATTCCAGAGGCATGGTGCTGTGTTGAATATGGCTCGGTTGGAGAACTTGAGGTGAGTAGTGACTGGGGGTCGTGAAAGACTGAGATAGGAGGATGATCGGGTGGAGCGGGTTGTCTGAATGTTGAAGAGATCACGAAGGTACTTGGGCTGGGAATATTGTAGAGAGTTGTAGGTTAGTGATAGGACTTTGAGGTGGATTCTCTCTGGGATTTTTAACCAATGAAGTAATTTGAGGATGGGAGTGATATGATGATGTTTAAGCGTTCTAGTGACAGCTCTGGCTAGTGAGTTTCGGATAAGCTGCAAACGCTTGATTTGAGTGGATTCAAGGTTGAGGAAAAGAGTATTGCAGTAATCAAGCTTTGAATGAACAATGGAGGTTGCAATGGTGGAGGCAGTTTTAAGTAAAGCATAGGCCGGATGTGTCGGAGGTAACGAATGTGCATGAAGCAGGAGCGCGAGAGGTTGGAGATGTGGTTAGAGAAGGAGAGGCGTGGATCAAAAATAACACCAAGATTGCGGACAGAGGAGTCAGAGGTGAAGGTGAAGTAGAAGAATTGTTAATATAATTTTAGCATTAGTTATTTAGTAATGCATTTGAATGCGGTTAGCATAAATTAGTATGACATTTCAACTTTTTAGGTGGAGAGTTAGACCTACATGCAGGAGGAGGTGAGTTATATTCTTTCGAATTTGTATAAAAGGGTTCACTTAAGAGAAAGATTGGAACGTTGAAAAAGTAAAATTTCTGCAGTTTTAAAGAGATAATGCTTAGTTTTTAGACATTAAAGAATTACAGAACGAATGGAAATGAGCCGCGAATTCCAAAGCCTTAGACCAACAAATGAGAATGCTTGAGAAACAAACACGGTACTGGTATGAGAGAAAACAAGTGTCCATTGATCGAGTGCAGTTGGAATGACCGTTTTTCAACAATGTAATTGTCGCATAAAGACTTTCATCCACAAAATCTGTCAGGAAAATCATGTACTTGTTACTAATAGGCCTACTAATGCATATAATCAAGATACAGTTTCGTATTTCGTACAGGCGAAAAAAAGTCTCAAAAGCTTGCGATTGGTTTGTCAGTCACAATCTTTGTTGTCGTCGTCATCATTGCAGTTGTCGTCTGCTCCATCCGACGTTCTAAAAAAAGCGACCAGAGTGAGTAGGCCTTTTCTAATTGTTATATTCTAGTAGCATTAGAATAATTATCACAAGCACTGTTTTGCATCTCAGCCATGGTTCTCTTATTATTTATTTTGGAGCATAGCATTTAAGTTATTTTACCCACGCATTTAAACTTTGTAGTCTGCTAAGTAAGCAAGTATGTCAGTAATTAAGTGAGAAGTGAGTGAGTGAGTGAATGAGCAAGCGAGCCACCAAGTAAGTAAATAAGTACTAAGTGAGCTGAATGGTGAACGCATTAGCAATCTGTTTACGTATCATTCAAATTCAAACATAAAAACAAACATGCTTCCATTGATTTTTACCAGCCAAGTATATGGGATTTCAAGACATTACTTTCATGCCTTCGGTCCTGAAGTTTTTAATAGTATGCCGGGTAGTTGAAATACTCTTGGCAGCCTGAGTACTAACATTGAGTTGCTCTAGCCTACCTTATACTGATTCCCATTTGTATTTACATATAGTGTTGATTCAACAACATAGTATGAAACAGCCAACGGACCCAAAGGAGTGCTCATCTAATTGTCCTCAAAGACCAGCGAATCGATACGATAAGAACAAAATTGGAAACCCAATTCCTAAAGCTCTAGAGACATCTCGTTATGACGGTAACTGAAGCTTTTGCATTGTACGAAACAAATTTACACAAATCTGCCTCTAGTGTACTGTCGCGTTAACCTCGGCCGATGTTTTCATTCCTATTTTATTCATTCAGAAAACTGATTCCTCTATTTACGTCGCCAATAGAAATTGCAACGCCGCTGCTACTTAGAGAGGTTCAAGTGCTTGTTATATTAAGAAGGAAATGGATTTCAACCGTCGTCTGGTATCTCTGACGCAACTTTTGTGTGGCGCTGAGAACTTTCAGAGATTTGGTTTAATTATATTACATCACGACGCCTTTGAGAACTCGAGAGTCCGGATGGGAGGGAGGCAAGGGGCATTTGAATCCACGAATTTTTTGCATATTTTACAAAAATAAAATCTTTTTTATTATCATGATTACTACAACAGTTCCAAAGTAATTTTCAATGCGAAAAAAGCAATTAAACACTAAAAGTCCATGACCATTATTATTTTTTAAAGTTGCCACAGTAAAGTTTCGTGTTGGGAATAACGCCATTTTGCTCCCTTATAAAAATGTTGCCCTTCCCCTTCAAAATTTTTGCCCCGCCCCTATAAAAATTCCTGTGGACGCCCATGTTTCAACAATAACATGATAAGGGTGAAGAATAAAAAGATTGCAAAGACGTCTTAATTATATTGACTGTAAGCTTTGTTTTATAATTTGTCCTAAAGTTGGAGTTTTATTCTACAGCTGCTCAGCAAGATAACAATTCGCCGAAAGACTACGAGCTAACTTTATGTGAAAACGACTTATACGCTGCAACGCCAAAGCAGCTCGATCCATCAGGTACGTATAAATGTATGCATGCATGCATACGATGTAGGACATTGTAGGTGCATGACAGTTTGTGAGCAAAGAGAAAAGGGAACACCCACCAGGCTGACTTATGGATTGAAACACAAGGTGAGATGTTCGGTGACTGAAGTAAAATAGTGTATAAAATCAGTCTAAACTGTGTGGACTTGGGCTAAAACAATCAGTGTTGTGGCTGCCTCATTGGCAATGAGTTGATTTTGATCAAGAATTTTATCTGACTTGGCTGTCTAGATAAGAGTATGTCAGCACTTTGCAGCAAAAATCCAAATAAATGTACATAAGCAGCTCAACATAAAATGTGGACACAGTAATCTACACTCCTTTTACCAGAGTACAAATGAAGGTTGTCTTAGTGGGTGAATCTTTAATGCTATAATGTTCATCGACAGAAAACTAGAGTAATGCTTCTGTCAAAGATATTTTGAAACACGTAAGTATTTAGGCCTGTTTGCTACAACACAGCTGAAGACAGACTGGGGCTGATGTATGGCGTTTGAATTTCATTCTTGATTGCAAGTATTCAAGATTAGAACTGCAACAAATCGGACGTAAGGATGAATGTGACATTAAACTAGAGATAACACAGTATGACAAGTAACTGACGCAGTTGGTTATAGCAGGATCTGCAAAGAAAGTAGTGACCATGATCACCACAGACAGTTCTCCATCCATGAGTACACTGAGATGGCCGATGATGAGTTGTTGATTCCAGTCTTGATTTTATCTAATCTGGTGTCGATCTTTAACCGCCTATGGCGTGTTCTTCATTACAAAACACAGCCTCTTTGACGGATTCGGTTGAATCCGCTTTGAAGTTATCCATGTCTGCCTTCGAATAAGCAAGTTTGTTAGACGGAGAGCTACTGTCGTCTGCATACTGGTTTATCCGTGCTCCCTATGCGGCAATGACCTAAGTCTGACTGGGTGACCAGTGACCGCCCTAGAACGAAGACAGATATAGAGGCAGCCCGAGTACTCATCACCGAATTGAACTATTGTCTGGATTTCTTACCTCACCGCATATAATTGGGAAAACTACGCTACAGAAGAGTGGACTGCTTGCGCATTTAGGAAGCTCCACCAGGAATTACAGCTTCGCGGCCACTGCCTTCATCAGCTGCCACCTCTTCGTGTAAGGACAAGTACTTCGCAAGAGGGGACATCCTCTATTGCTAAATCTAAACTGTTAAAAAGTAGTTTTGCTAATCGATGTAAGTCTTATCTCTAGTTATAGTTAACTGTGCATGTAAGCCCTATGCCTATAAAACCTGCTCATGTTATAGCCTATTTCAAACATGTATGTAATCGTTGTATACAATGTAATGCATGTAGCTTGTCAGATGCGGACAGAGGCTATTTACTTGCTTGGTTACTTACTTACTTAAAGCCTTACAGTTGGAGCCCAAAGAAACATGATTATGTACAAAACGCTGTAGACGCAGACTATACACGAAATATTTTCAAAATTCGCGCAAACATGAAGTCATGCATATACTTTTCCAATCGTTTGTCCAACCTGATATACCTCACCATTATATATGTATTGTGACGTGTTGTCTAGTACAGTGGTTCTTAAACTTTTAAAGCTAGGGACCGGCACCATCTTTATGTTGCTTTTCGCGGACCATTATAATGGCAAGCGCGGGATCGCAACCTAAAGTATGGAGAATTCATTGGGTTTGCTGCTAAAGGTGCTAAGCCAAACTAAAACGATTTTTACAATTATTTACATTATCATGTCGTCATTCACAGTTTCACATTATTTCTGAAGTATTTCTCATATGTCATTGAAATATTTCACCCCTTTCACACTGTTCTTATATTAATTTATGCATGGATACAGCTCACGTTAAAAGCTACTGGCAATGGTTTGAATAAGTATAAACAGTTTAATTATCTTATAACTGTTAACAGTCAACAGATAGGATAAATTGGATAATGGTTCGTTTAAGAGTTGTAATGGTAAAGCTTTTGCAAAAACACTGGTATATGCCTAGTTATATAAGCTTACGACAAAAGAATGTTCTGGGCTCTTTTCATCACAAGCAGAAACAAATCCATATTTTAAGTATTCGGGGTCAAAGTTTAGTATGAACGGTCGATTCTTCTTCGATTTAGAAACTCTAGATGTTTATCCGAACCGGATTCCACATGGCAATTATTATTGCTCTCTTGTTCGCTCTCAGAACCAGAGTGATCACGTTTCTTTGCTATTTTTAACTCCTTACAAAGCGGTCCAGACTGGATTGCCTTTGTTTATTCATGTTCATAAGGACTCATTTTTTTAAAAGAATTTTTTAATAACAAGCGTCTGTTCTATATACTATGTCTACTCAATTATCGCCCTTTTGACGATATGAACAAAGAACAAAAAGCAACAAATGAATATGAAATGTTCCTCATTCTCTTTGCAGATGGCCAACTTCGTAGTGTTTCGTAGTGCCAACTGACGAATAATATTGAATGTTTACTGACTATTTTTAAATATATAGAACTTACAGATTTATTATACGGTAATATTTAATATTTAATTTTTAAATTAAATATTGTCAATGATTACTGGTTTTAATTAAAATACGTTTGAAATATTGCACATTTGCACGAATAAGTTGAAAAATTATGAATTTTTAAGGACTGTTTCACGGACCGGTGACCAGAGCTCCGCGGTCCGGCGCCGGTCCGCGGACCACCACTTTAAGAACCGCTGGTCAAGTATGATTCAGCTCTATGTCAGGAATGGAATTCCCATGTTCTATAAAAAAAGGCTCTTTATTAGCAATGTACATGCGAGATATCCCTTTATACGAGTCCACGACGAACAACAAGACACACGACAAACGACGATAGCAAAACAATAACTAGCGTCGAAAGTCGAAAGCAAACTAAACCAGCAAATCTAACAGATGATTCTATCGCCGAGGTTTACGTAAATACAAATGTCATCCATATAGGAGACACCATTTTCGAATCGATTACCGCCGTCCGATTCGCTTTCGCAGGTCGCTACATTATGTATATTGTGGCGTGTTTGTGTTATATGATTTAGCGCTATGGAAGGAATGGAATACCCAGGTTCTATAAAAGGCTCTTTATTAGCAATGTACATGCGAGATATATCTTTATACGAATCCACGACGAACAACGAGAGTTAGCGACAGACGACAAACGACGATAGCAAAACAATAACCAGCGTCGAAAGTCGACAGTAGACTAAACCAGCAAATTTTAACAGAAGATATCTATTGCCGAGTTTAAAGTAAATACAAATATCCAGGGGCGTCTATCCCTCCCTAAGTCATTGGAGCAACTTCCCCTTTCCCCTTCTTCTTCCCTTCCCTTCCATCCCCCTAAAATGGTGGCACACACTGACAGAATTTTTGGAATTCTTGCTGAAAAACCGCATCCAGTTCGTCTTTATAATATTTTTACCATGCCAAGAAGTTGTGGTTAAAACTGTAGTTATTTATATAAAAAAACTGGCACATCCCATGAATAGAATTTCATTTGGACTCACCTTCACCTTAGTCTGACCTTTGTATTAATAGAGACATAATAGAAATTAAGAGTCTATTATGTTCAGTTCTTGTCGGCACTGGAACTATGTATCATAGCATAGTAAAAAGTACACAGAAAATATGCATGTGTTACGTCTTTAACTCTTTTATTGAATGTTTCCATTCGCAGCATCAATGGACAATTGAATCTAGCAATACTCTAGTTGTTCCTTTAACTTAAGTGACGTCTAAGTGATTGTGATTTTATTGAATCTGCTACATGTGAGGATTCTGAAGAATCAACCTGAGTAAAGGTTGGTGCGAGTTCATCTTTTGACACGTGTATCTTGTTCCAAAGTAAAAACAATTACGAGTTCCTTCTAATATGTTTTGCATTTGTGTTTAAACAGACGGATATTTCGCGGATGAAGTGATCTATAATGAAATGAAATAACTACTTAAGTCAATGCCCCTAAAGGAACCAAGAAACGGTAAGATCGCTATTTTATAAGTAATAAATAAAAAGCAGAAATGTTTTATTTTAAGTCCCGTCTGTAGTCAAAAGCCGCTTTGCGACAGAATACGAATTTCTATTAAGTGAAGTGAACTTATTCAAAATATCTCTGATATATATATATATATATATATATATATATATATATATGCAGAAACAAACATAAATATCCCTATATTTAGGCACAGGATGCTTTGCGTGTATATGATAAAACCAATGCCATCAAAGTAGGTTCACCGAAAGAGCTAATTAAATAATTCATAATTGCAACTCAATGACCGTTTACCGAGCTTAACCTTGTCAATGGAAACCCAAAGGTGAACGTAACGTAAGAATCAAAAATATAATATTATGAGCAGTGCTTTTTTTATTTATTTTAATAATAAAAACAATAATTTAGCTATGTTAATTTAATTTCAGTGTGAACTGTTTTCAGTGTTTATTGAGACCCCTCCCAAACTCCATTCCCTTTTTTCTCGAGAATTTAGCCCTTCCATAATTGTTCAGTTCCCGAACCTATTGTTCAGTTCAGGAACCTTTTCTCTAGAAAAAAAACACACACTGATCATGAGAATTATATTACATTGTAAAGGACAAGTCAGTCACATGAAACTCGTTTTACTCCCACAACAGCATGAACAATTAATTATCTGTCACTATAGGTTGGCTTCACGATGAAAACAAAAGTTAAATATTCCCCCGTTTTCATTTCTGGTAAAGTAATTTAAAACCAGGTAGGGCTACATATTTTCAGGATAGATTTTCAAAAATCCGTTTTAATAAACGGATTTTTGATTTTTATTTTTTATTTGATTTGATTGATAGGACTATTTTCTCAAAAGTTTATGTACATTTTAAAGTACTATTTCCGGGAGTGCTGTTTGATGTTGATATAGGCGAATTTCATTATTTTCCTTGTTGCTCATTAAGCATACATAGGCCTACATACATACAAACATAAATACATACATACATCTCTACTTACATGACTGATGTCTTGCAATGGCTTCCTGTCTCCGCTCGTATCCACTTCAGGATCATTACTCTTGTCTCTAAGGCGCAAAAGGGCTTAGCTCCATCCTACCTTTATGACCTGATGCGCAATCCTCTCTCTGCTTTTTCTCATCGACCCCAACGTTCTCTGAATCGGCTTGATCTGTTCGTTTCTCGGGAGAGGTCTGCCCTGGCTCAGTCTCGCTCTTTCGCTGTCGTGGGTCCATCCCTATGGAACTCCCTTCCCTTGGTACTGCGTGGTACCCTACTTACTAAGTTCTGTTTCTCTGTTGTACATCTGTTAAAGTCGTTTCTGTTTCCGCGAGGCTCACACGCTGAGAGCGCCTCTGAATAGTTCACACAGTGATAAGCACTTTACAAATTCCCAGATATCATACCATACATACGTGCATATACTGTACATGCATCAATGCACGCATTATAACAAACATACATGCATACATACATGTATGGATTCATGAAAACGTAGGGCCTATATAAATACATACTTGTATATATGCATGTATACATGCATATATCTATACATATATAGGCCCACATAGGCCTATATACATTTGCCTCTCAGCGTAGCTGTATCATCATGGTAGCCTTGTTTTTCATCTCTGCATCCACATTTAGAAATCGCTGAGCTACCTAACTATATTGTGAATAGATGGCCATTTCTACCGAATAGACAAATAACAAACATGATTTTGGATATTATGGACGGTAATGGGCAACGAGGAAGACCTAACAGGAAGTGGATGGATGATATCAAGATCTGCACAGCTTGAAAATAGCAGCGCATGATAGGAGACTGTAGACAAGAGTAAATGGCGTGCGACGTATCGGATGATAAATGTGTATTTATGTATGTAAATATGTATGTATGTATGTATGTATGTATGTATGTATGTATGTATGTATGTATGTATGTATGTATGTACGTACGTACGTACGTACGTATGTATGTATGTATGTATGTTTGTATGTATGTATGTATGTATGTATGTATGTATGTATGCAACTATGCAACTATGCATGTATGTATGTATGTATGTATGTATGTATGTATGCAACTATGCATGTATGTATGTATGTATGTATGTATGTATGTATGTATGTATGTATGTATGTATGTATGTATGTATGTATGTATGTATGTATGTATGTATGTATGCATGCATGCATGCATGCATGCATGTATGTATGTATGTATGTATGTATGTATGTATGTATGTACGTACGTACGTACGTATGTATGTATGTATGTATGTTTGTATGTATGTATGTATGCATGTATGTATGTATGTATGTTTATATGTATGTATACTTTGCATAGGTAGTCTACCCACTACATCATAAACACCACTGAAGACGTTTTAGCAGTGTGATGTTATGCGAGATTTTGTAGCACTACAGACTATGCATTAGTTTGTTTCAAGCAGTGAGCTAGAATATGTCTAGAGAATGTTTTGCTATATTGTGTCTCATATATTCGAGGTTAACTCAGTCGCAGTTGCGACTCTTTTTCGGAGCGGAGGTGGATGTAGTGTGGGTAGACTACAGAGAGAGAGAGAGAGAGAGAGAGAGAGAGAGAGAGAGAGAGAGAGAGAGAGAGAGAGAGAGAGAGAGAGAGAGAGAGAGAGAGAGAGAGAGAGAGAGAGAGAGACAGAAAAAAAGAGAGAGAGAAAGAGAGAAAGAGAGTGGATGAGACAGGGAGAGACGGAGATACAGGCAGAGAGACAGACGGACGGCGCGGAAGAAAGGTGGAGAGGGAGAGAGAGAGAAGAAACTAGAGTGTGTGAGAGAGACAGACAGACAGACAGACAGACAGACAGACAGACAGACAGACAGATGTGACGAGGAAGAGAGGTGAGAGCCGGACGAGGAGGCTTCAGAGCTGGAGAGCGACAGAGGATGACTACGTGGGAAACTGAAGTCACAAGAAATGGTAAAGAGCTTGCCTTAGATGATCAGACGCTAGCTGCCTAAGTCAGATGGACAACCTCCTCACACGAGTATATAAAAAGAGCTCCTTGCATTATGGAGACAGAAACTGGTTGTAGGATCGTTACAGTACATGCTGACGTTGGTGAAGAATAAATTTGTGAAACCTATGAGACTTCAGCATCAGTTGGTCGACTTAATCTAGGGACCGCCCGGGCCCTCTTCGGGCCCTCTTCGGGCTGTGGGCCGGTCAACATTCGAGGGCAGCCAAGGAGGTCCAAACTACAACCGCCATTACAACTTTCCGCAGACACCGACCCCCGCTACATATGTATTTATGCATGTATGTATTTATGTATGTATGCATGTATTTATATATGTATGTATGTATGTATGTATGTATGTATGTATGTATGTATGTATACATGGATGCATGTATGTATGTACGTATGTATTGATGGATGTATGCACGTATGTATGTATATATTTATTATCTGGGCATTTATAGAGAGCATTTTCAAGCCTCTCAAAAGCTCTGTGAACACGATCGTCTAAGCGGTCTTTAACACTGCAGCAATAATTCAACTAAGGGCAGAGAAAGGCTTTTGCAGTTTTTGATAATGTGTTTCAGATGATCCGCCAACATTGTTGTTACCCAAGATAGCGATCTATACTACGGATGTCTATCTTCAAAAAACGTCATGAAATTGCTGAAATCCAGATTTCAGCAATTCATCAGGAAATTGTTTTTATAATCTAGCTTGTCTTCAGCAATTTTGGAAGTTTTCTCAACATCTGCTATACCACTATATTGACGCTGAATTCTAAGTTTTAGACAATTATGCAAGTTATCCATGTTAAGGTTTACTCTATATGCAGAAGCAAGCAAGTTAATAATTTCCCTCTGTTGTCCTGTTTACTGTACCAAAGTAGATGTGATGGATCAGTGACAGTTCATTTTACGCACAAGTTTAGCAATGTAATGTAATACAATGGCATATATTTTGATGAGATGTAATATAATGTTAAACTGACTCAGTGTAATAATAATGAAACCTGTAACACAAGCTATTTGTGTAAAGCATTCAACAACGTATAAGCTAATCATTCCAATCCACTGTTTTAGTAATATGCAAGATGTGATACATGGTAGGCCTAATGTGATAATGGAATGTGAAACTGACTGTTATAATCTTGTAGCATGTTACAAAAACTATACAAGTTCTGAAACGACTTTGAAGCTAACCATTCCACTTAGTTGCCCTTTTTAGTTGTCCACTAAATTTGTCCTGTTTATTTTTTGTAAGAGTATATGACACTATGCCAGACGTCTACAAACAACAATTTAGTAATTGAGCATGTAATTGTTATTTTATTATCAAAGATTTACATAGTGCCTTTTCAAGAGACTCTGCCGACCTATAACGACTGAACACCAGCGTGGAACAGAGTGGTTTTCAAGCACTTATGGAATAGAGGTAAAGAAAGACGAAGGAGCTTATGTCGTAGGATGCTAGATAATCTATCACAGAATTTCTAGCATCCTAGGACGCCTAGAATTTAGCATTGTAATAAGTGTAATGTAAAGCGGTACAATATAATGTGTGATGTGATGTAATGTGACGTGGTCTGGGTCGGCTCAGTCTTCCACTCCCTAGGGGGCAGCAATAAAATGAGCGGGCGCCTAACAGGTGATGGGTGGCGCATAAATGTCAAGGAGGTTGGACAGTGTGAAATTGTAACAAGAAAGCAGATCATGAAGGGAAGAGGGAGGGTTAAGAATCAGTTGTGAGTCGAGAATATCCTGGATGACGGTCTGACGGTCTATGGATCCGGTGAGACGGAAATAATGAGTCGAAGGAGGAGGGCGAGCGAAAGGCTTGATTTCAAGGTCAGCCATGATAAGATAATGTGGGGTCCATACTGGTCCCATATGCGAATTTGGACCCCTCCGATATGAGCTACATGTAGGCATGCTGGTGGCAGAGGTATAGGCCTATCGGTTCTATACTACATGTATCTTACCAGTTTGTATAAAGCCTTTAGAGATCCTCTCAAAGGCGTCTGTTGTTGCGTGACTCATCTGTAATTTATCAGAGTTTTAAGTAGATCTATTTAAGTGTAATCAGAGAGACGGGGGTTAGAGGACGAAGTGGAAGTCCAGGTTTCTTGAAGGGCAACGGGATCGAGTGGGCGACAGCAGGTAGAGCCCTGCGCCGACGTCATAGTGTCGGCGGCGGCGCGCCGATCATTTTTGGTCGGCGGTGAGGAGGAGGTGATGAGGGGAATGCTTAGCAAGGAGTAGCCACAACGAATGAAGTTTGTCAGGGAGCTTGCCAATAAACACGAATATATTATTATTCTCTCTCTGTCTCTTAGTTCCTTGCGTTCTTTGCAGAACATCGGGCGACAAGATTCCTGCACTCTGTACGGTTGTCTGCGATGACCTCTGCGGCTCTGCCTCGCTCCATTCGACACCCATCGTCGCTAGATCATTATTATCATTATTCAAACATAACGAGTTCTTGCACTCACTGTTACTTAGACAACATACTCAGGGTGGGCTTAATTATTTCCAGAAATCTTAACTTCTTATTGTTAGTCTTGTATCAATGTAGCAATTGCAGATGATTTTGTGCTTCGACTTCTCAGATGTCTGAACTCTGAAACGATACTCTTGTGGCATTTCTCAGTGTCATTTAAAGCAGGCCTATCCTTAAGCAATTGTGATTTTCTTGTGTAAAAAGGAATGGAAAGGCAATCAAAAATGTTAAGCATGCTATATTACAATAACCATCAGAGGCAAGAAGACTACTGTACAAATTGTATATCTTTAAAGGGTACGTTAAGTAGTGCATTTAGGCTTTAAAGGTCACAGAGATTTTTCGAAAATGCCAAAGGGGCAAAGCGCCCCATTTGAAGCATTTTGTATTTAATTATTTTTTATGTAGGCCTAATCCTTTTTCGGAATTTATCGAACATAATTATACTTTATTGGGGACATTCAGTACTAGAAGCTACAATAATTTCATGCTTAAACTGCTTTTATTCACGCTGTAAATTATCAAAAACCCCTAAAGGGGAGTTTTGCCCCACCCTACCCTATGTTAAGCACTAAATAGACACTATGATAGAAAGCAGATATCTCTGCACTCAAGCGCAACTTAGACGTTTAGCTATTGTGATTCAACCACTTGCAATTTAAGCCTAAATGATAATTACAATTATAGGCCTACTGGTAATTTATTAATACGTGTATCACGTCTAAAATTGACTTGTACAAATAAAATTTGAATATTTGAAATGAAGTAATCAAGTATGTATGTACAATTGTACATGTATGTATGAAAACATTTGCTATAGCGCATTTTTAGTAACTGACAAAAGCGCTGTCACTGTCAAGTGTGGGCAGAATCGATTGAAATTTTATGTTCTTATAGTTCCTCAATGAGACGGAAAGAAAGATCACATTGAAAGTGAATTGAAGAAACAGAAGAGGGAAGAAAAAGATGATGATGACGATGATGATGATGTTGACGACGACGATGATAACCGATAATTATAATTATGAAATGACAAGAAGAGAGAAAGAAGAGCATTTTTCACGCTCAAGTTACCCTGAGTTCTAGTAGCGTAGGTAACATTGTTGAGATAAGAACAATAAATGGCTATAAAATACGACAGGTAATTTTGCTCATTTATAGGTAAACCCTAGGAATGATCTACGCAAATTACACAATTTATAATCTACCTATTTAATCTTTTTTTAGAATGTTAAGTCGTAAGAAAACATGATCGATATTTAACAAATATAGTCCTACAGTAGGCTACTCACACTACGTCCTTACAGTAGCCTATAGATAAAAATTCATGCACATATAGGCCTATATACATATATATAGTTGCATGTTTGAATTTAATACCGTGCTGCTGCGCGACAAAAGAGAAACATAACCAGAGTAGGTCTATGTGGCCTATGTTTGCATTTCGCCTACAGATTTAACGCAATATATATTTTACATTCGGGTCTCAACCACCGAGGCTTGCAGTTTCTGCCCTTACACTACGCATTAGGCTTGCGTCTGTTTCGGTATCAGATCTAAGCGAATGGTAAGTTTTGCCATAATTCCATTAAGCGTCTTTTCATATTTCATAGTCATCATTATCGATTATCGTCGTCGTCGTCAATCATCTTTTCTTCCTTCTTCCCTTCTTTCTTCAACTTTCAATATGTTCTTTCTTCCCCCTCTCTTCTTTCCGGTTTGAAATTCACAGTTTGTTTTGAAATGATGAACTAGAGTCGATTCAAACCCTACTGGTAAATGTAAGTTACAGTGGTGTGAAAATTATTAGAATCAAGCACGAAAATGTATGTTTTTTAAGCAACTGATCTGCTGTGATGGTGTGGTCCATGATGTCAGTTCATGGAGTTGGGCATCTGTACAAAAGTGTACATAGTTCAGGGCAGGATGAACCAACATCAATACATCAGAGTTCTGGAACAGAAGTTGTTGACAGAACTGCCAAATCACTTTCCGAATGGTGGTGCTATATTTTCAACAGGACGGGGCACCTTGCCACACTGCCAAGTCCGTGAAGGACTTTCTTCAAAGAAAGCAAGTACCACTATTGGATTGGACAGGGAATAGCCCTGACATGAACCCCATAGAGAATCTGTGGATGATTGTGAAACGCCGCATTGCTGAGAGAAAACCCACTTCCAAAACTAAACTTATCGAGGCGCTAATTGATGTTTGGCATCGGGACCCCGAAATAAGCAAAATGTGTCCTAGACTCATTGAAAGAATGCCAAAACGCATTGCAAAACTCATCCAGGCTAAGGGGTTATCCACCAAATACTAAATGTTGACTGATATTTTACAGTTTCTGACTTAAAAGAAAAAAAAGTAAAAATAATCACATTTTTGTGCTTGATTCTAATAATTTTCACACCACTGTAGGTGTCTGCGTTTACTTTTGGAACAGACTTTATGCATCTGCCGAAGTGGAAGTGAAGTTTGAGATAGGATCTTCAACTGAATTCAAATGGATTCAACTGGAACCCGGAAAATGATCAACTGCTGTCAAATGTTCATCATTTTCGGGCTAATAACAGCTGCTGCATGTAAGATATATAGCGCAGCTGAGAAAGTGTTTAGCCTGCATCTTTTTAAAGTTAATGTGTGTTTCTACTTATCGAATTTGAAATGTTTTGACTTAATTGTTCTAAGTTGAAACATCTTTGCGTCTTACCTATAAGCACGTAGTTTGCTGAGGAGTGCTGGTACCAGGCTAAATGCTTCATGGTAATAATTTCAACTCTATTATACCTTAATGTTTATTTTAAATGCTACATTTTACACCGGTGATACAGGCCTATCTTAAGGTGAACGCGTTAAGGGTTTACCTTTAAGAAAAAGGACGTCATTTATGTAACGCCGTTCATCAATAGTTTCTTTAATTTCATCTAAGCTCATTTATTTTGATATTGTGCAATGTCATTGTACATTTTACACCGGTGATACAGGAGGTATCCAAAAGCTTTGCCAAAAGCTTGTCTAGGCGCAGTGGCGTACTGAGCTGAAATGCCGCCCGGGGCGAGGGTGCAAAATGCCGCACTTGGTCACTTAATTTTCGATATGCTATTTTTTCTAAAATGTTGCATGACGATCGTGTTACATATACAATTTTATTTGAGACAGTTTATAACCTTTTCTTTACAACCTTTTTTGGATTTGTCACCTTCACTGTATTTTGTAATTATCCTTTTTAGCTCTATACTGAATCTATTTTATTAGATAATTAAACATTTCAGGGCATGTTTTGAGGAAAATTTATCACTGCACATGGCGAGCGGCGCCTGAGCGCATACATGTAAAAATCTTAAATAATTATTAATTACAATTCATTTCCTGCACAAACAGCGGTTAACAGCCTTTCATCATTGCACATTTAAAACAATTCCTGAAACATTTTATTGCATGACTTGCGACTGTCCATGACTCGTGCGCATACAGTACAGTGTACATACATGTATAGGGCCTACATATTAGGCTAATGTTATAATTACCATTATTATCATTTGGCTAGGCCTATGCTATAAAAGCGTTATCTTGCGAGCTTTTTGTGCGCAGTAGAAGTTTAGGTTTTAATAACAATCAAATTAAACAATTAAATATTGTATTTTATTTACCGGATAATAGTATAATATGTTCATAGTTAGTAAACATTGTAAAACAACTGCAGTCTGCAGCATTATTTCAAAAACGCAAAAGGAAAATGTATATAGCGAGTAACCGAAATTCGAAAATAACTGAATACTATCAGAATACTACTAAACCCCGTTGAAAGGATAAGGGGTAATTTCAAAACCAGACCAATTTTAAGATTAATTTTAAAAAGAGGACCAAACTAAGTGGTGAAAGGCTGTGGTAGTGATATTGATAGTTTGTGATTAAATTTTATATTCTAAGTCATTAATTCGGTTAGATACCTATAGCCTACATATAGCATATAGGGCATATATACTATGATTATGAAGGGCAGCATAGCAAAATATGCTTTAAAGTAGATTGTTAAGTAGATAAATGCGATTCCGCCTCCTTTTCTGCAATTCTTTTAGTGTTTAACGTATACCTCTAAGAGTGATGACGCCCCTAACGATCAATGAAAGCCAAGCCGTGACAGATGCTTTCTTTCCTTCCTTTGCTTTCTTTCTTTCTCTCCAAATTTTTCAGTTTTTATCCAAAATTCACTTTTGATAATTTTCTTCATGCAGTCCTATTTTGCCGCCCCTGAAAAAGTGCCGCCCGGGGCGACTCGCCCCCTCTCCCCCCTTCGGTACGCCACTGTCTAGGCGTGAACTTACTGAATTCACAAAGTATACATGTTTTGATCTATTGTAGCTGTCGATGGATGCTTTGTACATCCGGATAGTGTTGTGGTTACCGTTGGTGAAAGAGTTATTCTAAACTGTTCAACGAATGAAGGTTCCTCTGTTACTTCCTGGTACGTACCAATAAATAATATTCGGAGAAATAATGTCTACACAGCTCCTACATATAAACAAGGGGGAAATGTCAGGATACCTGAACAGTTAGCTAAAGGTTACTTTGTAACTCGCTCTGCTGACAATGAAACTACTCTGCATATGAACAAGACAATTCTTTCACAAGCTGGATTATACGTTTGTGTGTGTGATTTGGAGAGTACAGCTGCAGCCACGGTAGTTGTTTTGGGTAAGCATAAGCAACCGGATTTTCAAATTTTTTGCGCGAAGGCTTACTTTCAACTTCAAGCAAACTTTGCGCTCTTCTCACAGTCTGCATTATGCTGCTGAATGTAAACAAATAAGTCTGTATACTTAATTAGGGCCTACTTTTACAGGCCTGACAATCAAACCATAGTCTATTTGTGGTTAGTGTCGAGAATTATAGCCCTCAGAGGTGTGATGGATGGATAGATGTTTTGGCTTAGGCGCAGTCTCGAAAATACTAATACTTATCCAACAGGAAGACACTGTAACCTATAGCCCCTATATTTGGGTATTATCTCTCTAGGAACGGACACTGATCATGTATTCGGCTACTTGTAATTCAATCCTACTTCTCATTCAAATGCAAGTGGGCCAAGTGACCCCATTTTTGAATTTTTTTATGTAATCAAAATAAACGCAGATCAGTCAATGCAGTGATACAATATTGAGTGCTAAGATTTCTAGATGAAATAGTTTATATGGCCTAATCCCTTACTTATGACCAGCACTATTATTGTATGTTTTATATCACACCTAGGCTAACCTCCCCATGTTGAATGGTTCCCGTTGGAATGTAGACCGTATAAAGTCAATCGTTCCTTCCTTTCGCAATGTTTATCGGCGGTCGCAGATGGCCATCTTCGTATAGCGGATAATGGTCATTGACGTCGCTGTATAGGCTCGTTTTGTAGATATTTCGATCCACCGATGTTCAAGCGATGAATGTTCGAACAACGTTCCTTTATTTAGGCCTAACCGTATAGGATTCAATCCTCAAAGTTCGTATCGCCTGATCGCTATTTACGAACTCTAGATATATGTTCTACTGAGAACATTCGCCGTTATGACCTCTTTGGCAAGGTCTTTCGCTACGCACCGTTCGTACTCGTCTTTCGCTCGACAAGTTATACAACTAGTTCCTCTTCGAATGAGTTCACACAAGTCCCTCGATAACTGATCGTAGAATGCCGCCGTTCAAAACGATAGTCTATTCAACTTCTCCTTTTGATCAGGAGTTACAGACGCAAATTTCGACAGCACGTCCTGTGACTTCGAACGCAACGTTGCAACTGAAGCCCTCCTCGCTCCATTAATCCTCATTTACATATCCAGCAGACCGTTACAGTTTGATTCTGGCCTATGATCGTTCGACAACGAAATGTAAATAGTCTCGCCTCTCGATAATATCCCTGAATCTTAGTTAAATTTTATGTCCTACTGCTGGTCATTGTGCTGGCCAATTAATTAGAATTAATGACTTTATTTAACTAATGGCTAATAACACCTATCCTACATTGTCACTAAACATCAGATCAGTGTATCTGTGTGGTCAGAGGCATATACTCATTATAACACTTTCGTAGTACATTAGGCCTATCGCTTAATGGCCGTTGCGAACGGCATTCTGTAGCCTACGTGCGTTCATGAATTCTAAGCCTGGACGCGGGGATTAACTGCATATAGAGTTTACACACAATATCACTTGCAAATAACAATAATATTATGTTTACCTGCTTAGGCGCCTTTATATTCCCCGAGGCTAATATACGTCGGCAATGATATTTTCAGCATCAGAACCGAAGTTTACAACGGATTACAGCGCTACAGATGGCGAACCAGTTACCTTCAGTTGTTCTGTGTCGTTAAACGCATCTTCAGACGTTTCTTGTGATTTACAAATAAAAGATTCGTCAGGATCCACAGTCACTAAAGAAAATTACGCTACTGTGAATAACGGACTGATTGTTTGTAACCTAAAGCATATAATCATTGCAAATGCTTCTTCCGACCAATGGTGTACTTGCAGTGTAACTCTAAGTACCAAGGGAAGCATACTCTATTCAAGAGTGCTCAATGCTATAGTCGAATGGCGTAAGCAACCTATTCCTAATATTATGTTAATCGAGTAAAGACAGTTGTAATATATAGACCACGGTGTATACAACATAGTTCAAAGCTTTTTCAGAGGGCGTTGTGCAGAGTCGTAATACGCAGATGCTATATTATAAGTGAACAATCTTAAGAAGACCCTAGATATGAAATTGGAAAGTTCTGCGCACCAAGTCTTGACTGGAAGATCGCTTCAAACCCTAAGACCTGTCGCAGTGAAAGTGCAATCATAAATACGCTTTCGGGTTGCTGGTGTGGAGCCAATGAAGACCGGACAAAACCAGTTCGGAACAGTATTTTGATTCGTTCACTTTGTTAAGGGGCGAAAATTTGCTTGTAAAAGAGAACTGTTTTCGTAATTTTCGGATTCTTCTTTAAGATTACTGTAGACTAAACACTTGTCTAATTTGCTACATTGTTTCGTTATTTTTATCAACCAACCTAACTGTTTCCCAATTTGACAGAATTTAAGTGTGGATAATTCATATTTTAGCAGTCAGTGCAGATGGAACAATGTTTTTAGATTAATTATCTCTAGTTCAATTTTTATGCTAGCCTGGAGAAATAAAAAAATGTTTTATAAAAATAAATCGGAGAAAATAATTAAAATGTAATTATTTCATTATTATTTAATTGCGGTGCGATTTGTAATATTTGCATATTTCTCACGGTGCGAAATATGCAAATATCGCAAAAGCGCCAAGCGTTTTTCGTACAGCGTTTTTTGGTTTCTAATCGAGGGGGTTCAAGGGGCCCACAATCGAAGCTCTGCACAAGGGCCCCAAAAACCTTTCTACCCCACTGTGTAGAACTTTCATCTGACTGACAAGCAACTTATGAATAGAAGCTATTGTTGACTAATAATCTTTCAACTTTTCGCAAAATAATATAAATTACTATTTCAGAACGAGTTTCCAGAGCAGAAATTGTGGTGTCCAACCCACGTAAATGTTCTGCTGAAAAATGTGATATTCATGACAGCATTACATGTAGGACCGATGGTAATCCAGCAATAACTGTCTTTAAATGGTGGAAAATTCTAAACGACGGAAGTGAACCGCGAATGATTGGACACGACAACCAACATTTAGTGTTGAATGAAATTGGTCAATTCACGTATCAATGCCAGGTATACAACATCATTCGTGGTGTAACCAATAATGCCACCAGCAAAACGTTTACCATCAATGTCACGAGTAAGTTTCAATAGTTATTTCCGTTGTACGTAGGCCCAAGTTTATAATTACACAGTGAGTCATTAAAAAACGTGTCCCTACATAACTTAAAATAATTAATGCAAATAACCATCAATTTTAATGAAATTTCAGAATAATGACGATCGATAGTCTAGCTAAGTGCTGTATATATTATTTCTTATAAAAAGCTGGACCCGCCTAAACTATAATTACGCCACGACAACCCTCGACAAAATGGTGTTTACCGAAGAAGGTAAACATGTCATATTTAAAAAAAGAATAAAAATGACGGTGTGAAACTTTATAAAGGAATTTTCTGGTAAAGGATTTATTCGTGGTGGATTTAATGTTCTCATTTCAAAGATCGATAAAACTGGGTTTTTTTTCGTCGGCCGGCTAACGGCCAGAACGGTCGACAATGAGACTTTTGAGTTACTCCAAACTGAAATACCTGACAATTCCGCCTACCTTGTTGCCACCTAACATCCCTGATTTAAATCCGGTAGAGTATAAAATATGGAGTGGCATGCAAGAAAGGTCTACAGATATCGAACTCTTGATGTCAACGAGATGCATCATCGAGTTTTGGAGGCATGGGACGAAATGGATCAGCGCATCATTGATGAATCAGTCAAGTAGCGGTGTATGCGTCTTTGCCCATGCGTAAATGGCACTGGATTCCCAATGAGGTCAATTTGAACATAAACTTTAAGTTTCTTAATGTTCTATAATAACTCTTCTATCTTTACTTAAAATTTCTTTAACATAATCTGATATCTGACGAAGTTATAGCAAAATATGTAGGGACACTTTTTTATGACTCACCGTGTATACAAACATTTACAAATGTATGTATGTAAATATCCCCGCGTATGTGTATTTATGTATGTACTTTTGTATGTATGTATATAGGCCTATGTACACATGTGTACATATATACAAGCATGTGTGTGCAATTGGCAAGGAAGTAAATTAATCACACCTGCCTGCATGCGCATGCCTCACACTGGAATGGTAACAGCCCTCAAGTGTTAACAAGGATGTAATCTCTCTCTCTCTCTCTCTCTCTCTCTCTCTCTCTCTCTCTCTCTCTCTCTCTCTCTCTCTCTCTCTCTCTCTCTCTCTCTCTCTCTCTCTCTCTCTCTCTCTCTCTCTCTCTCTCTCTCTCTCTCTCTCTCTCTCTCTCTCTCTAATTATATGGTTATTATGTGCAACTATGTGGTTCGTACTTGCTGAAAATCGTACACTTTAAAATAAATGGTGTTAGAAAAACACCCCACAATAATTTGAATTGAAAGAACTCTTGAAGACTTTAACAAGACTTAAAAAACCGTCGCATCGAATCAAAGTCAAGCAAACTGCATTACCCGATTATCGTAAATTAAAATACGATACACAAAAATAGCGTCATTTAAACAGTTTCACTTAAAGTAGTTTTGCTTTATAATACCATCCCGCAGGCCATTATTTTGGTCTACGTAAGTCTGGTTCTACTACATGCAGTAGTTGTAACGACTTCGTATGGCTGCCATACGTTGACGTCGCCCTCCTCCTTTATTCAGGCTTGGGACTGGCACCACCCGAAACCGCCGTAGCGGAGTTCCTATTACCTGCCTTGTAAGTTCTTCCTAATCAATGAATGTCATTGAAACCGTCTTTGCCATTATAATTCAGTAAAACCTGTTGAAAGCCAGGCTCCCTTGACGTTGGTGCAACAATGCAGCAGTATTGTGAAGTGGAGAACATAATAGCGATTAAAAAGCAATAGAGCTGCGTGAATATTACATTAAACAAATTGACTTTAGTGTGTCTCTGTATTGTTTAGGCAATGATGCCTACCAGGTGCTTGCACTTCCAATTACAATAGCAGTAGCATGTGTCATCATCGGCATATTAACCGCAGCACTCATCATTCTCTACACGAAACTGCGACAGAAAAGTAAGTGCTAATTACGCAATAAATATTGCTACTCACTGCTACTCAAGTCTATTCTTTCGAAAGTTCAAACTGAACTTTCATCAAGTTTCATGCATTGAAAAGCTCTGTGAGTGATGAAAACGGAATGAAAATTATTCACGAGACTTGTCATTAAGACAATTAATGCCTTGTATTTGGCATAACGTATGCAACAAAGCCAGAGAGACAAATGACTTAAATGGTCTATCTACTGTTTCCTTGACAGTTATTCCAATTCCATTGACTAAAACAATTGTACTCATTTTCTAGTTTTCGTTATTTGCTTATTTACAGCTTAATCCTCGTTTGCTTTATTTTCTGCAAAACTTAACTGCTAGATGTTGTGCTTATCGTTTACAGAGAGGACAAGTGCGGCCCTTTATGAAACAGTGAACGTGCAGTCATCGTCCGAAGAACGGCAACGAGAGGCATACACTGCAATTCAGCCTTCGATTCAGTCTCAACAAGTTCTGTGCGGTGATTACGTGAACACTGACTTCAGCAGTGAATAAGAAACAGTTAATTAAGCATAGAATGCGAGCTGCTGCATATAACTCTGTTCGGGAAACATTGCGAAACTGTCTTAAAACAAACTGACATAGATCATTCAGAAAATCATGCGTGCAGAATCTCTGTGGGGCACTTGAAGCGCGGTATATTAAGTGTCTTGATACATAAATACATACATGCATATACTCATACGTATATAGGCTACATGCATACATACATACATATATACATACACACATGCATACACACATACATAAACACACAAACATACACACATCTATACACACATACATGCATGTATGAACATATGCATTCATGATAGCATGCATTCCTACACGGATGCACGCATGCACGCATACATCATGATGGTTCTCATTTTCCAAACGATCTATCCATTGAAAGTAGCCTTTCGACCTCTCGTCATTTTCCTTTTGATGTACTGCAACTACAACCGTTATACGGGTGTAGGCCTACTCGTGAATTTTTGTTAACCTGAAGGGGTTTGCTTAATCTAATATAATTTAGCCCAGTCTTAATAGGCCCAACATCAACTCTCAGCCGATGTCAAGATCACTGTTGAGAGTTACAGAGAACGAAACATCATCGAGTACCTTAGAGGACTAGCGCATAATTTTTGGATGGACTCTTGAACTGATGTAGCCCTACTGTACAACTTGCAAAAAGGGAGCGTCTTTACGGCATTGAACAACATTCATTGAACATTTCTTGACAACTTTGATATACTACGTTTAATGCATTCAAAGAAACTAAACGTCATTGGCAATTGTTATGTACTACGTTTACTGAGACATGCGTTTATGTTTATAAGCGGTAGCGTCAAAACGGAGGCGCCAAAACGTCCGCTAATCTGCTATGGAAACTTCTATAGCGCCGTCATCGCAATGTATCAGGTTTTGATGGTCACAATTCGTAGCAAATACGTGTAAACTATCCGGATCCATGAGACCTTTGAGACTTGAGGCAAAACGCTCATGACAAATGACATCCGGATGCACAATTTCTCGGCTGCAGCATTTGACATAGACTGGCTGAAATATTTCCTCCGGAGTGGCTGAGATCTTTCCTCCAGAGTGGCTGAGATCTTTCCTCTAGAGTAGCTGAGATCTTTCCTCCAGAGTCCATGGTTGAGATCTTTCCTCCAGGGGCGAACCATCACAGTGGCTCATGGTGATAGTAGGTCTAGGTGGGTCCCTGCACCGTTTGGTCTCCCTCAGAGCTCTGTACTCGAACCCATCCTATATATATATACATATATATATACATATATATACCGGGTGGCCCATTAAAAACGTTCCCAAACTTTGTTAACCTGGCAATTAAACAATTTTAAAGTAAATTGAATCATAGTATATCAAACTAATCATAATTCATATTTGTACAACGCAGCCAAAATTTTGCGCAAAATACTCAACAGTTTGAGAGAAATTGTTGTTAGAACTGTATGACGCATGGTCAAAATTTTGCACAGTTGTTTTATGATGACGTTTTACGCGAACAAATGTTTAATTGAACCCCCGCCTTCTCTTGTAACGACCCTTAAACGCTGTTTCCACTGTCCTATTGTCCACTGGCCTCTAAAAAATTAATGGTATCTGCTGGAGTTTCGATGCACGGTAAAACAGACATCATCTTCATTGATCCTCAGAAAACCAGTCAATGGAGAGTATTACGTCGGCTTGTTACGCGATAAGCTCATTCCCCAATGTCGTAGACTCTATCCTGACGACAATTACATCTTTCAACAAGACAGTGCTCCTTCACATCGTTGCAGATTGGCTCAGCAATTTCTTCAAGCAAACACCCCTGATTTTATCCATAGTGATGCCTGGCCACCAAACTCTCCCGATCTAAATCCTCTGGACTACTATGTATGGAACGCCCTAAAGGAGCTTGTGTATGCTGGTCGCAGAAAACCGTTTCTTATAAATACTGACGAACTTAAGCAGGTCATTGAAGCAAAATGGTCTCTATTAGACGACACACGAATACAGAAGTCAATAGGACAGTGGAAACAGCGTTTAAGGGTCGTTAGAAGCGAAGGCGGAGGATCAATTAAACATTTGTTCGCGTATAACGTCATCATAAAACAACTGTGCAAAATTTTGACCATGGGTCATACAGTTCTAACAACAATTTCTCTCAAACTGTTGAGTATTTTGCGATAAATTTTGGCTGTATTGTACAAATATGAATTATGATTAGTTTGATGTACTATGATTCAATTTACTTTAAAATTGTTTAATTGCCAGGTTAACAAAGTTTGGGAACGTTTTTAATGGGCCACCCGGTATATATATATATATATATATATATATATATATATATATATATATATATATATATATATATATATATATATATATATCATCTACACTTCTGGTCTGGCGCTGTTTCTGGCTGAGCATAGGGTCCAGGTTCAACTTTATGCTGATGACATCCAGGCATATATGCACCAGCGGATCGCCCCTGGCACTGCGGTCTATGGGTGAGCTATTGCGGGACCTCGAGACGTGGATGGCTTCCAATCATATTAAACTGAATTCTGCTAAGAATAAATTTTTCTGGTTGGGTGCCAGGCAGCGACTGGCTGGGCTAGACCAGGCCTCACTTGCAGCTGATTGCCCCTCTTCCTCCTTCTCCCCTACTGTGCGCGACCTTGGCGTCATGCTCGAGCAGGAGCTCACTTTCCAGCCGCAGCTTCGCCGCTTAACCCGCGACTGCTTCTATCAACTGCGCCAGCTTCGTATTATTGCTCGCGCCCTCTCTCCATCTGCAACGTGCATCCTGGTCCATGCCTTCATCACGTCCCGAGTGGACTACTGCTCCTCCCTCTACATTGGCCTGCCTGCGATCCGTTTGGCCTGTCTTGAACGTGTTATGCGTGCTGCTGCCCGACTCATTGGTCGGAAGTCCAAGTTTGACCATGTGTCCGACTTTATGCTTCTGGACCTACATTGGCTTCCGGTTCCCTTCCGCATCCAGTATAGGATTGCTTCCTTGGTTTGGCGCTGCCAGCTGGGCCTCGCTCCGGCCTATCTGAGGTCAATCTGCCAGCCTGTCGGGGAAACCTGTGGTCGCTCGCTCTGCTCTGCAGAGAAAGGTGTGCCTGCGGTGCCATTTGCCCGTACTACTACTACGAAAAATCGAGCCTTTCTGGTGGTTGGCCCTGTGGTATGGAACTGGCTTCCTCTGGAGCTGCGTCTCCTTCCTAAAACTCAACCTGAGTCTTTCTACACTATGCTAAAAACTTTTCTGTATATCCGTGCTGGAGTCGGAAGCACCTCTGAGTAGCCTCCTTGAAGGGGCGCTATATAAATGAATATATGAATGAATGAATGAATAATATTTCGTGTCAGCAGAATACCCATATAATTATTATTATCATTATAATTATTATTATTATCATTATTATTGTTAAAAACTTGTAGGTTACACAGAATGCGAATCTGAGGCGCGGTTAGTCAGGCGAAGAGCTGTTAGATATTCAGTGTTTGAAAGCCAATGAGAAATCCGGTTATGAGTTTTGAGGCGTTTATTCGAGTAAACCATCTATCCACTTTCATAAGTTCTGCATTTGGCATACTGACCAGTTCAATAACAGAGCTATTACCAAAAAGACATTGGTGTCATCCGCGAATATGATAAACTGTAAAACTGGCGAGGTGAGATAAATACCATTGACGTATAACAGGAATAGCAATGGGCCCAAAATAAATCCCTGTTGGACCCCACAGTTTATCTAACATGCATGAAACAGTACTGTTATAAGAAATGCATTGCCTTCTATTATCTAAATAATCCCTAATCCGGACCAAACACATTCCGCATATCCCTATGTACTGTAGATGACATCTAGTGTTTTAATATTCTGTATTGCCGTTTAAAAAAAATCAACGTGATGCCTATTCCTTGTGTGGATTTGATATGCTGAGTGCTGCGGGCGCCTCTGTATATATATATATATATATATATATATATATATATATATATATATATATATATATATATATATATATATATATATATATATATATATATATATATATATATATATCTATACACTAGTGGCCAATTGAATGGAAACTTCCGTGTTTGACGGTTTTTAGTTCTATGGCTGACTGTTATTAGCCTATGGCGCTATAAAATTATACAATGTAAAATCCAAATAAGTTTTAGAAACACTCCTACACCTATTCAATGAACATCCGGCTGTATTTTATTACGAAAAAGCCGTAAACAAAGAAACTCATTTCTCAGTAATTAATTATTGATTCCTGAACAGGTAAAAAATGCGTTTATTTCTGTATTTGTACATTCTTCTTGTGACTATTTTGTTCGAATTTTTCGCAGTTTTTTAACAATGCGTTTGCTGAGTTCGACTACAAAACGGGTAATTTAATAAGTAAGGAAAGAATAAATAATATGGTACATTATTTTAGAAATTTTTATTGATTATATCTTTATTATATCTTTATATTTTTATCTTTATTTTATTGTAATATCTCAAAATATCTGTATATCTATATATATATATATATATCTGTATATCTATATATATATATATATATATATATATATATATATATATATATATATATATATATATATATATATATACGTTTTTGCTAATATTTCGGCCAAAAGTAAGAATTTGTATATCAAATTTTGCTGGCTGAAAAGTAATTCATATTTACGTATGACAGCCAAATTTCACCAAAATATTTCAAACAGAACCAAAGTTGTATCACTTTTACTGAGTCCACCCACTATTTTTTGATGGTTCAAAAACATGTAACGCAAGAAAAAGTAACAAAAGTCACATTAAGTTACATCTCAAATAATTGGTAATATTTCGGCCATAAGTAAAAAAATTTAAATAATTAAATGTAATTAGTATTATTATTATTTAGAAAAGAAGCGGGCACCAGCGTAGCTGCACGTCAATTGGACGTCATTTAGCAAGAAGATTTTCAATTTGGCAAATAAACAATTTTTCAGATTAATAATTTATAAAAATCAAAATGGGTAAGGTGTCAATGACAGACAAAATGCATTTGTTGATGAAAAGGCGAAGGTGAATGCTGCATATCACGTTTCTCGCCTGCTTCCAGAATTAATTTAAGATTGCAAGCGTCTGCTGCCAGCTGGATTCATCTTTCAGCAAGACAGCGCTCCAGCGCATACTGCTCGTCTCACGCAAGATTGGCTCAATGCCAATTGCTCTGGTTTCATTGAGAAGGCCCCCAAACTCTCCGGATTTGAACCCGCTGGATTATCACGTGTGGGGAGTTATGGTGGAGAAATACCACAATCTGCGGCCAAAGCCAAAAACCATAAGAGAATTGAAGATCGCATTGGAGTTGATATGAGAAGATTTACCTCTGGAGCCTATCAACAAGGCCATCAAAAACTTTACAAAGAGGCTCTGGGTACTGGTGATGGACACATTGAACACAAGTTGTGAAGCAATATCAAGTCTGTTTGATACCAATTTTTTAGATGTGACTTACTAAAATCGTTTTTTGTTACTTTTTGTTGCGTTACATGTTTTTGAACCATCAAAAAACAGTGGGTGTACTCAGTAAAAGTGATATAACTTTGGTTCTGTTTGAAATATTTTGGTGAAATTTGGCTGTCGTACGTAAATATGAATTACTTTTCAGCCAGTAAAATTTGATTTACAAGTTCTTACTTTTGGCCGAAATATTAGCAAAAACGTGTAGCAGTTCCTTTTTTTGCCCACCCTGTATATATAATTTTTCTTTTTGCTATATTACAGAAAGATAGTGATCACATGTACAGCAATACGTAGACCTACAACTAGTGTGTTTGTGACACGCAGGCATGTTCGCCAGTCCTAAGACGGTTTACAACAATTTGAAAATGTATTTTCCAATGTGAGTCATTAAAGCAAAAACGTAACGTGTTTGTTTACATTATTAATTGTGTATTACGGACTCGGACTTCCTTTGGACTACTCCTTGGAAAACGTCATCCGATTTGACGCAGCGCTCGTGAATAGGCTGGTGCCCTGCGCTTGGCCTTTGAGCAGCGCTTTGGAAGTTTGGAGATTACGATTACGATTCCTGTTACCCGAATAATTTCTACTGTGATAAAATTATTGTGAAGCGAAATGATAACCAACCGGGTAACGTTGCCAAAGTTTTTTAATGAATTTAAATTTCAAGAAACATCACAATAACTCCGACTTTCAGCGCAAATCTATGGGATGGCATTCTGATGCGCACTGTTATTGAATATTAATGAAGCCTGTGGCCAGAGGTTTAATCAACATTGAGTAAGAATGCGCATCAGAGGCCGTTAGCGGCCACACGCCAGCGGCCAGAGGCTTCACAGACATTCAGTAACAGTGCTTATTAGAGGCCAGCGTAACAGGAAGGTGGACTTGGCAAGTGTGTGACATTTCTAATTGTTTATTATTATAATTGTATGTACAGCATCACCTACTACAAGGTGAACAAAAGAGTAGGCTATCCAAAGTTTTAGTCTTTGTAGCCGTTATACAACACGAATGATGACACATCGCCCATGCAGTATATGTGTCACAAAACAGACATTATGACAGTAAACGGATATCTCTGAACTCTAGCGCAGCGCTTCCCAAACTTTTCAGTGTGACAGGAATTTATTTTCATTGTGACGGACCGGCAGGAATTTTTTCATTGCAGGAGGACCGGTGCCCAATAGGCCCTATATTAATTATTTTTATCTATATATTGGGTCCAAAAAGTTACATTATTTTTTAATAGTAGCGCGGATACTAAATATCAACTAAATAGGGCCTACTTTGTACTAATCTGATATGAATCAAAAGTTGCATTTTTTTAATTGATAAATACACATGCTAGTGCTGTTTATTAATATATTTTATTTTTTAAAATTTTTTTACGCCAGAGGTACGAAAAATCCCTCAGGCTCTAAGAAACTATATAACAGAAGTGTGTTTAAGCTTGGAGGATGCCGTCCTCGTCTCCGGGGTGTGGTGTGGTATTTTTAATTGTTATAATTTTCAAATTTATGATTATTATACTTAACAATATCGAATTTAAAAGCAGACGTGTTTGTTTTCTATTGATAAAAGCTGCAGTGACCAGATTATTAAAGATGAAAGAGATATGTCACATCTGGTTTCTAACTTCCGGCCAAAAACCGTAAATGTCACGATCAAAATTTCCAGTTAAGGCGAACAACAACTTCTATTTGACCTGTCAGCAATTCGTCGAATAACTACATGTATTTCTTCGTTAGTTTTCATTTACAATAGCTGAAATACATTTACTCCCAGAACAAATATTTTTAATTTATATGGAAAATATGGTTTTGATTGCGAGACAATCGTGTTTTTTTTAAATAGTTCGAAGCGAGACCCAATCGACAAAAAGTCATTTGTCCTTTTTGTCCAGTTTCTTGACTCACTTGGCGGACCGGCAATTGAGGGCTCGCGGACCGGCACCGGTCCGCGGACCATAGTTTGGGAAGCACTGCTCTAGCGTAAGTTAAACGTTTAGTCATTGTGATTCAATTATTTGCAATTTAAGCCTAAATGATAAATGCGATTATAGGCCTGCTGGTAAAATTTATGAATACGTGTGTCACGTCTAAAATTGACATGTATTAATAAAATTTGAATATTTCATTTTAAGTAATCAAGTGTGTATGTATGCATGAATGTATGTGTGTATGAAGACGCTTAATATAGCGCATTTTTTTCAACTCACTCTGCGCTGTCACTGTCAAGTAAGGGCCTAAGTACTAGGGTGCTCCAGATTATAATGGGTTTCCAAAAAGTTCCTAACAATACTGCTCCCTGGCGATTTTCCCATTCCATTTATCACTTTGTTCAACTGTACCAATTTTCAGACCAATTTGAAAAGGTTAAGCCTTGCCACCGGCACAAAAATGTTATAATATTATGTGAAAATATGCGAATTTGCTTAAAATCAACAATATCATGGAGACAAAACGTAATTATGATAAACTTCTTTTGTGAACTATTTTATGTGCTTGGCGATATTTATTATATAATTTTAAGTGCACTGAGTCTTCATTTGTTTAATGAACAACTGAACATGGATAAACCAGTTTAAGAAGTGATGATGAAGTAGTTGATTTCTTGGGAGGCCAATTGCCAGCCAACGGAATTCCTACAAAAGGATATGCTCTGTGTTTGTTCTTTCATCTGATAAATGGTCCAATGGAGCAAGAAAACATGTAAATTTTAATGAAGCGATTGCAGAGAAAGTACTAGCAGCAGTGCAAAAAGAATGCGATAGGCTGGATTGTCGTACAACGAAAGGATAAGGTCAAGGACAAGATTCTGGATCTCTTCGAGAATTACTGATTCATCGAGAAGCGAAAGGGGTGCACATCAAATCAAGAAAAGGAAATTAAGTTGATTGAAGAACTGGAAAACTACTTTAATATTGCGCACCAAGATGCTCAAAAGAAGATTGTAAATGACCGTCAGCAAAAGCAGATGAAGATGTGGCATTTCTGGCAGCCCTGCAAGAACAGAAGATTGTACACATGGCATCCGAGGATAAAGGCTAAAAAAGAAAGTAGAAAATTAAATGCTGAGAGACTCTTCCGATTTGGTCAGGAAAGCGCCAGAAAGGAAAAGAAAGATCTGCGCTTCGGCAACTGTTAACAATGCAGATGATCTACTACTAGACCCACTCAACTTAATCCAGGAACATGCTTCTGACTCACAATCAGAAGAATCTGATGGCGATTTTGCATGCCCGTCTCATTCAGGTGAAATGCCTCAGAGCAATTGCTCCTAACAATATAACATTACAACTTCTGAAAATGAGACAAACACAACCACTGGAAACTGAAATTCCAGTATTTCCGCAATTGAATGCACCCACAAAACTGATTCATTTGATTAACAAAAAAGTCATTGCCTATGTTCAACCTACTTAATATTGAAAGTGACGGGCTCAGCTTACCACCAGCACAGTGGAAAACGGTTGACGATTTCCAATCAATCAATCAATCAACCAGCAATTTCGCTTATTCTAACCAAGCTAACATGTGCGCAACTTGTTACAGAGTTAAGGTAGATACAATAATATACTGTCATAAAAAATTAGCCCGGCCTACGGGATTTATATAAAAATAATAATTATGCAAATATGCCACGACCGAAGGGAAGCATCTGTCGTCTGAGAAGATACCTTGACTATCTGTATCTCATACAGTTTAATATATGGAATATATGAATAGCTTAATTTTTCAGTTCGGTATATAGTAATTCTAGATTAGTAGGCAATTATACTTTGTTGGTTAATCAGTTCTTATATTTATATTGAATTCTGGATATGAAATTACGATCATCCTTCTCATGGAGTTGGAGTTGGCAAGCTGCCATGTTTGTTCGTCATATATAAAAGTGGTGAATGATTTGTCTGAAAAAGCGATGAAACTGATAACAGACTTTGCAAATGCAATCACAAAGGACAAAGAAAGTTTATACTGCAGGTGATTGAAGCTCATCGACGTAGACTTCCAGATTTCACTATGGAAACTCTTATAACGGTGTAAAAGGGTTATTGTTAAAATTTTATCGTGCTGGTGGCAAGGCTTAACCTTAATTTAAAAGCCTAAAATTTGGATTTTTAGGCTCATCTGTATGAGACGCATGGGAAAATGTCCGGGGAGAAATGAATTTTCAACTTTTATTTTTTTGGAGCACCCTAGGCCTAACCATATGAAATTGTATATGTTATAGTTCCTCACTTGAAAACAAACTGTGAATTTCAAGCTGGAAAGAAGAGACGTAAAGAAAGATCACATTGAAAGTTGAAGAAAGGGAAGAAGAAGGAAGAAAAAGGTGATGATGACGAGGATGTTGACGACGACGACGATAATCGATTATGATGATTATGAAATAATGACAAGATGAGAGAAAGAAGAGCATTTGTTCACACACAAGTTACCCCGAGTTCTAGTAGCATAGGTAAGATTGTTGAGAAGAACAAGAAATAGCTATAAAATACGCTAAGTAGTTTTGCTCGTGTATCGGTAAACCCTACGATTAGATCTACGTAAATTCGACAATTTAGAATCTATCTATTTAACCTTTTTCTGAATTTTCAGTCGTTTATAAAATATGATCGATATTTAGCAATAGGCTATATGCTCTAGTAGGCTACTCACAGTGCGTCCATACAGGAGTTTATAGGTAAAATTGCATGGATAGCCTATATATAGGCTATATATATACTTTTTATATAGCCTTGTTGCATGTTTGAATTTAATATCGTACTGGTGCGTGAGTCGTGACAAATGAGAAGCACAACCAGAGTAGACCTGCATCCTGTGTTTGTATTTCGCCTACAGACATAACGCGGTAGGTCCCTATATATTTTTGATCCGGGTTTTAACGACCTAGAAGCCTGCAGGTTAATTGCTGTTTAACGGCACTGTGTCATAACAAAGATGATTAGCGTCGCCGTCCTCCTTTATCTAGGCTTGGGACTGGCTCGACCAGAGTATGGGCAGTGGCGGAGCTATGGCCTGCATGTAGGCCTACACGGCCTATATAGACGGATAAATTTTCGAAACATAATTTTCTTGGTTACTTAAATTGTATTGATGTCTTAAGTTACAACTCTCTGGTTCAAACTAATATTATGGTTCCTGCATATAGGCCTATTAATTAGCATAAGTTTAAGCAAAGGCTTCCAATTTTCACAAATAATAGTCAATGGCCTTGGTTTAATTAGGTCTGCATTACATCGAGTATAGCTACATAGGCTGGTAAGCCTCTGCCATTATATGCATTAGGCCTACGTCATTTTTCGGTGTCCAGTCTAAGCGAATGGTAAGTTTTGTCATTATTCCTTTCATCGTCTTGTCACTATTTCATAATCATCATTATTGATCATCATCGTCGTCGTCAACATCATCATCGTCAACATTGTCATCAGCTTTTTCTTCCTTCTCCCCCTCTCTCTTCAACAAATCATCATCGTTGTCATGATCCTCATCATGATCATCATGATCATCATGATCATCATGATCATCATGATCATCATCATGATCATCATCATCATCATCATCATCATCATCATCATCCTCATCATCATCATCATCATCATCATCATCATCATCATCATCATCATCATCATCATCATCATCATCATCATCATCATCATCATCACCTTCACCATCATCATCACATCACCATCACCATCACCATAATGATAATAATAATAATAATAATAATAATAATAATAATTATGATAATCATCATCATCATCATCATCATTATCATCATCATCATCATCATCATCATCGTCATCATCATCATCATTACTTTGTAATTATCACCTACGATATAATGACGCACACTGGCCGATTCTTAACCTACTGCTATACGAATAAGAGCATGCGCTACGTTATAATCTAGCTGTCAGACTGCTGGACTGACAGCCAAAAGATGGGGGAGTTTGAAATGCCTCCCAGGACAGAAAGAAATGTAAGTTTTATGTTCCATTCATTCATTCATATGGAGAATTTATATAGCGCCTCTTCAAGGCTATCTACTCAGAAGCACTCCCGACCCAACCCCGGCTGAAGAGTACAGTCTTGAGATTTGAATAAAATGTGGCGGAATGGGTGCTTGGGACCAATCGAAGCGCTACAGGAGCCCATTCCAGATTGCAGGGCCAGCGATGGAAAAATCACGGCGCTGCCTAAGGGCGGTCCGTGAGCGGGGAACTAGAAGCTCAGCCTGCTTAGAAGAGCGCAGGGAACCACGGCGCTGGATGTTCAAGGTGGAGCGGCAATGCTCTCACAAATACACAGGGGCCTCACCCACAAGGCAGCGCCACACTAGGGCAGAGACCCGATAGGCAATACGCTGCGGGATAGGAAGCCAATGCAAAACATCCCTCATGTACTCGGTGACATGGCCAAATCTCGGGATGCGACCAATAAGGAGGACCCGGTCCAAGCACCCAATCCGAGCCGCTGGGAGACCAAGGTAGAGAGTACTGCAATGGTCAAGTTTTCTTGACTATTCAAGTTGACTATACAAGTTCCACTTGTACCCCTAAAGATCTCAGCTACAAAATGAGTTCACTGACCGTACACTGTCGGTGGGAGGATCAGTCGGCGTGGTTTTTTGACTGGTCATTCGCCCTCCCATTAAGAAGATGAATTAGCTGATACTTCTTATACTCATAGCTGCCTCTCAGGGACTGTGACTCTTACCTTTTTCTCACTAGTGCTTGCCGATGACATTTTGCAACTGACTAATAGTTGGGTAGTGTATCGGGTAAATTTTTTCTTAGACAGAATATAACACATTTTTTCCAGAGTAACTAAACAGCCAATTCTGATAGCAGACATGCAGTGCTAGGATATGAAATGAACTACAAGAAGAGATGTTTAACAAAATACGGTGTATCTAATTTATAGGCCATAACAATCTAATATGGTTCGACCACTGAAGGCGAAAAATGCGCACTAGAAATGTTGTATTACGATTGGAAATGTTTGGACAATTTTCGCAACCTTCGATGCAGAGAGTTCGGCAAACTCCATTTGTGTCTACTGTTAATGCATTCTGGTTGACCGGCTGACATGGATGCCATATTTGTTCCACTTTTCGGATTGACTACGTGGCAGATTTCGATGTTTGTCCAAAATGATAAATGTCAGTTAGATGTCTTTGCGTTTACTTTAGGAATAGATTTTATGAATCTGAAGCGGAGGTTACGCAATAATTAAGTTTGTGTTAGGATCTTCAACTGGATTCAACTGGAACTCGGAAAATGATCAACTGCTGTCCTATATTCATCACTTTCGGGCTAATAACTGCTGCTGCATGTAAGATACATAACGTAGCTGATAAAATGTGTTTAACTTGCATCTTGTTTAATTTAATATGTGTTGCTATTTATCGAATTTGCAATGCTTTGGGACAGTTTTGACTTAATTGTTCTAATTTGAAAACATATTTGCGTCTTACCTATGCGCGCATAGTTTGCTGAGGAGTTCTATAACCAGGTAATAGTTTCAACTCTATTATACCTTAATGCTAATCTTAAATACTACATTTTACACTGGCGATACCGGTCTACTTTAATGCGAACGCGTTATGCGTATACCTCTAGGAAAAAGAACGTTATACATGTAGGCCTAATGCCGTTCATCATTAGTCCCTTTAATTTCATCTGAGCTAAATTATTTTGACATTATGCAATAACCGCTTTTAACCACATAAAGCTTGTCAAGGCGTGAACTTACTGAATGCACAAAGTATACATGGTTTCAGGGTCAGCGATGCCGGTGTGACAAGTGGGACAAGTCCCCTCCACCTTTAAAAGTGAGGGGACACAATATACAGTTGTCCTTCCTCCTCGATTTTTAAAGAAACTTTTTGATTGCTATTTTTGTTATATAATTGCCAAGTAGAAACTTAACCACTGAGACCAGGCAGCTGACAAATCATAAGTTTTGTTTATTATTATTCTGTTTATTTTGTTTCGCACTATGTTGCTAACTAATAAAAATCAATTAACTTTAGATCTGAATTAGTTTGCATGTGATTATACATTCGGATGAATATATGTAGATATTATATATATATATATATATATATATATATATATATATCCACATGCCGTTACAAAGTGTCTGCTCTTGTGTTTTAACGCATTTTGCGTGCACAAAAACAGAGGTCCAAAAATGCTCGCGCTTGAATATTGACCTAGTTCAAAAATGGCCCCCACCTGCCAAACAATATCCCCCACCTGCCAAACAAGATCGCCGCCTCTACATAGTTTGATCTGTTTTAGTTGTTGACGGATGCTTTGTCCATCCGGATAGTGTAGTGGTTACCGTTGGTGAAAGAGTTATTCTAACATGTTCAACGAATGAAGGTTCCTCCATTACCTCCTGGTACGTACCAATAGATAATATTCGGAGAAATAATGTCTACACAGCTCCTACATATAATCAAAATGGAATCGTCAGGCCGTCAAAGTTGGCTGAAGGTTACTCTGTGACTCGCCCTGCTAACAATGAAACTACCCTGCATATGAACAAGACAATTCTTTCACAAGCTGGAATATACGTTTGTACGTGTGATTTGGATCGTACAGCTGCAACCACAGTAGTTGTTTTGGGTAAGCATAAGCAACCGAATTTTCAAATTCTTTGCGCACTATAAATAATTATGCTCACCTTCAAGTAATCCTTGCGCTCTTCTTACAGACTACATCATGCTGCCGTATGTAAACAACTCAGTCTGTATAAATACGTATACTTAATTAAGGCCTACTTATAATAGGCCTGATAATCAAACCATATTAGTCTATATGTGGTTATTGTCGAGAATTATAGTCCTCAGACCTTAGAGCTGATGGATGTTTTTGGCTTAGGCGCAGTCTCAACACAACTAACTTATCCAACAGGAGCAGCCTTTCTTAGCACATTATAGGCCTATCGCTTAATGACCGTTGCGAACGGTGTATTGTAGCCTACGTGCGTTCATGAATTCTAACCCTGTACGCGGGGATTCACTTCACATAAAGTTTAGACACAATACCACTTGCAAATGATAATATATTTACCTGCTTAGGCCTCTATATATTTATCGAGGCTTATAAACTTCGGCATTGATATTTTCAGAATCAGAACCGATGTTTACAGCGGATTACAGCGCTAGAGATGGCGAACCAGTTACCTTCAGTTGTTCTATGTCGTTGAACGCATCTTCAGACGTTTCTTGTGATTTACAGATAGAAGATGCGTCAGGATCCACAGTCACTGTAGGCAATGACGCTACTGTGAATAACGGACTGACTATTTGTAAACTAAAGCACACAATCATCGCAAATGCTTCTTCTGACCAATGGCATACTTGCAATGTGACTTTAAGTACAATGGGAGGCATAATCTATTCAAGAGTTCTCAATGCTACAGTCGATCGGCGTAAGTATTCCTAGTGCTATATTAATTGAGGAAAAACTATTGTAATGTATAGAACACAGTTTATACAACATAGTTTGGAAGCTGTTTCGGAGGACTTTAACAGAGTCGTAATAAGCAGGTGCTATATTATTAGTGAACAATCTCAAGAAGATCCTAGATCTGAACGAGAAGTTCTCCACACACAGTCTTGACTGGAAGATCGTTTCAAGCCTAAGGCCTGTCACAGTGAAAGTGCGATCACCAATACGCTTTGGGTTGCTGGTGTCGAACCAAATAAAGACCGGACAAAAGCAGTTCCGAACAATATTTTCATTGGTTCACTTGACCAAGGCTTTAAAATTTGCTTCTATTGAATCCGTCTGGTACCGCTTTATTCGCCAAGTTCATGGTTTATTCTTTTTGCAACTACACCATTACAAACTGCTTGGACGATTGTCTGGGCATCTATGTTTCCGCTTAATAAAATACACTATTCAAATATTGCTATCAAGCCGTCAGTAGGCCCTATATATATTAAAATACGCCTCACAATGTTGTGCGAAACGTTGCCCGGGTCGGAACCGTCTCTGCCTGGAACCAATTTTGCATCACACCAGAAACAGCACATTCAGGCTCGAGATAAACAAAGCTACTGGCTTTGTAAATGTGCAAGCGAGAAAGCAGGAATGTACTTCAATATAAAAAAGACGAAGATAATGACCACTGAGAAGTGGAGGTATTTCGAAGTAGATGGGGAGGAGATAGAGGTGGTATCAAGCTTCTGTTTCTTGGGGGCCATGGTGGAGAGCGAAGGTGGATGCGAACGAGAAATACGACGGAGAATTACACTGGGGAAGACGGCAATGCAGGGACTAGAAAAAATATGGAAGGACAAATCAGTGAGTTTGGGAACGAAGACAAGAATTGTTAAAGCAATGATCCTACCAGTGGTGCTTTACGGATGCGAAACATGGACAAAAACCAAGGCATTGGAGAAGAAAATTGAGGCATGTGAAATGTGGATTTGGTGGAGGATGTTGAGGGTTTCTTGGACTGAGAAGAGAACTAACGAGGATATCCTGGAAGAAATAGGACACTGGAGAGGGAGTTTGACGTTGGGGCAGAGAGTGGCCAGGCAGAAGATGTCATACTTTGGACATGTGATGCGTGCAGATGGGCTGGAAAAGGAGATGATGTTGGCATGTGGGGAGGGCAAGAGGAGGAGAGGACGTCCAAGGAGGAGATGGATGGAAGAGATACAAGAGGCAATGAAGATGAACATCTCGGAGCTGAGAGAAGCAACGAGAAATCGGAGCACATGGAGAAGGTTGACCATGACAGTCGCTAGGATTCAACGAATCGACAGCACAAGGTGACAAGGTGACTGGCTTTGTACGCATAAAACTGGCAGTGATGGTGAGGGAATTCATCCGATGGAAGTCGCACAGAATGGGCATGTCGGTGTTCTATGGTCTCCAGAGAGAGAGAGAGAGAGAGAGAGAGAGAGAGAGAGAGAGAGAGAGAGAGAGAGAGAGAGAGAGAGAGAGAGAGAGAGAGAGAGAGAGAGAGAGAGAGAGAGAGAGAGAGAGAGAGAGAGAGAGAGAGAGCCAGAGAGAGAGAGAGAGAGAGAGAGAGAGAGAGAGAGAGAGACTTGTGCATCCATATGCATTATGCATCTTAATATAGGCCTAACGCAATAAAAGCACTTCAGACACACGAATAGGGGCCTACAATATTGTAGAATAGGCCTGTAAGAGGCAGGTTTCCCATAATCCCAAAATATGAAGTGAAATAACACTATTTTCGTTTGTTTTTATTACTTTATTTTCAGAACCAATTAGTTCAACAGCAGATTTTATGTCAAGTGAGTGTAAATCGAACAATTACTTTTTACTGCGTTAAACTTGGTCGGTCGAATCATAGTTAGGCCCTATCGGCCAATACTTTGATAAAAGTTGAATTTTATTTAGCCTACAGTGATCAAACTGACGTAGTTTTTAAATTATATATTAATGTAAGGTTATAGGCCTGGAAACAAACAATTATCCAAAATTGTAGGCGCTAGTTGTTGAAATTCATGTGATATTCCAGAAGATAGATCCGTTGAATCGCACAGAGTTTTGTGGTCAGCCGTGTTCGGCGACAGATGCTGTAATCGACTTCTTGGTGAATTCTTGGTGAACGTTATTTGTGCTGCTGAGAATATTAAGAGAAAATTCATGAGTTCTAGCGACCAAATACATATCAATCTAAGCTGATTTATTAGCAATGATGCTAAACATATTTAATGTCTGCGTTAGCAGCAACTGGTACAATATTTGTAGCGTTTGAAGTATTTGATGTGCTTCGTGATCACCTGAGTCACCAGAAACTTTTTTACGATAACTTTAGCATTAGTAATGCATTTCAATGCAGTTAATAGAAATTGGTGTGACATTTCAACTTTTCAGGTGGAGAGTTAGACCTACAAGCAGGAGGAGGTGAGTTATATTCTTTCGAATTTGTATAAAAGTGCTACTTAAATAAGAGAAACATTGGTAACATTGAAAAAAGTAAAATTTCCTGCAGAAAAAATAGAGACTGAATTACTGTCGATAACTATGTTCTTTAAATTCAGTACACGAATTCAAAGCCGGTAGCAGATCAACTGATCGAAAGATAATTCGATACTGTTGGGTTGACGTTTAGAATCTATATTAGACATTATTTGCTTTCTTTCAGGAATATGTTATTCTCTAATCTAATCAAATAACTTCTATAGCGCTCTTGCCATAATTCTCAAAGTGCACCAATCGATGGTCGCTTCTTACGCAAATATTATAATCCGTTAGCGAAGCCATATTGAATTCAGATAAGTCCGAGAATCTAGGTTAGGGTGAGTAAGCACGATGAAAGAGATGATGTTTAGTTTGATTAGACATCAAGGAATTACAAAATGTAGAGAACTCGGCAGCGAATTTTTAGGTTTGGACCAGCAAACGAGAACGTTCGAGAAACAAACAGGATCCTGGTATGAGAGAAAACGAGAGTCGTACTCTGCCAGCATGCCAACGTGGAACCCATATAGGACCCATATTGCCACATGAGACCCATATAGACAGAGCCGTAGCAACAAAGAACGAGGCCCCCTCCGAACATACGTCCGAGGCCCCTTACAATGTGGAAACTGGAATGCGGTAATATACAATATACAGGGTTCATATTATGTATATATGGGTCATTATCCGAAATGTGCAGATTTGATGTCCCATGCTGGTTTTTGAGTTTTTTCGATAATTTCTTCAATTGTTTTTGCCTATCCTTCAAAGAATGAGCAGATTAACATTTCCCATCAGTGTTTCAGCTGCTAGATTTTGGAAATTTTGAAAAATTACTAAATGTATACACAATATCATTACCATCCTCTGTCCGAGACGGTGAACAATGCATTAAATTAAGATTTTACGCAAATTTATTCCATTACAACCCGTAACAAAGGTATATTATGTTGATTAATTAGTAGCTAGCATATGCAATAATTAAAGATTTAGACTAATTTTCGTAATATTTCTTTCTTTTTGGACCTATTTATACTTGACCATAGAAATAAGCATCATAGCCATCTCAATTTTTGGGAAGCCTATAGCTGTTAGAGAACGTGCTTACTTACTAAAAGAAAAACATCAGGAACAAGATATTGTCAACTATTAATGGAATCACACAGATTTGTGATGAAATTCATAGTATTTTATTTTTAATTTAAGTTTGTGTGTTCCAAATTACAAGAAAAGTAAATTTATGTTTCATTACCATCTATGGTGTTGTATATCCTGGTTTAGGTAGATTACAACGTTGATAACTTATTTTATTTGTCGCTTTTGTTGAACTGATTGAAATTACTTATCTGATGGAGTAATTCACGTGAAAATGTTTGACGGCTGTTTTAAATTTCATCAGTATGTCATTACCATCCGCGGTTGTTTTCATCATTACCATCCGTATACATCAGATTTTTCTATTTTCTCATGACAGTCGCATCTTGTCACGGATGGTAATGACGTATTGCTCAGAGTGAATTACATGTATTTTTGTGAATTATTTGATGTAAAAATATATTGCGAGTAATTAGAATTTACTAGCAACTCTTAAAATGTTGTTCAACTTTTATCTAATGCATATAACATGCAGCTATAGCTAATGCTACGCAGATTTTTTTCTGCAGCTGAAAATAATATTTGTTTTTTATATAATTTCGAAAAAATTCTTAATTTCTTGACATCAGACTAATATATTATGTGAAGTAAGGCCTATTGTATTCCTACTTAATGCTAGTATCATCTACTTTTAAGAAATTGCCATTTTATAAGCACCAGAGGAATATTTCAGGTCCCTGTGATTTAATATGATTACACAAAAAGGGCGGACTGTAATGAAAAAAGAGGAGTTTTGACTATAAATTCTGAAAAAAATTAACGTTTGATTAAAACTATAGTGGATTTCTTTCAAATTAGTTAAATTTAACTATGTACATGACTAAAAAAAACACTTGCAACCAATTTTGAGGGAACAAAAATTTTTTTTCGGAGACGAAATTTGTAACATTTCGGATAATGACCCATAATATTTATAGGCCTACGCCTACAGTGTACAATGTATTCCATTGCCGTATTGAAAAATCGAAATGACCGACAGACAACTGAAGTAGCCAACAGACAACAGATGACGTAGCTAATAGCATTATGTGATGTATCAAAACAGTATCATAATAATTTCATGCCGTTCACGTTTTTTTGCCACTTTTAGGGGCCCCCTTCCTTGCGGGGCCCCCTCCGGTCGGAGGGTACGGAGGGCGGTCGCTACGCCTCTGCATATAGAACCCAGATGGGTCCCATATAATACCCATGGAAATCCTCGCAGGGAGATCTAAGTGTCCATTGATCGAGTGCAGTATCTGTTGGTATGATCGTTTTTCAACAGTATTGTTACATTAAGTCCTTCATCCTTACAGCGCCCTTGTAGCGGCTTGGTCGTCGTACGGCGCTATAGAAATTGTCCGTGTTATTATTATTATCCACAAAATCGGGCACCTAAGTCCGCATGTAGGCTACCTGTTACTAATACGTTGCTCTGCTATTAAGTATATAATCAACATACAGTTTCGTATTTCCTACAGACGAAGGAAAATCTCAAAAGCTTGCGATTGGTGTGTCAGTCACAATCTTTGTTGTCGTCATCATCATTGCAGTCGTCGTCTATTTCATCCGGCATTCTAAAAAAGAGGCCAGAGTGAGTATTCGCATAGAATTTTAGTGATTTTACCCACACATTTTGAGCTCTGTAGTCTGCTTAAATTAAGCAAGTAAATCAGTAATTAAGCGAGAAGTGAGTCAGCAGAGAGCCATCAAGTAAGCAAGTAAGTAATAATTGGGCTGAACGGTGAACGCATTGGCAATCTGTTTATTTATCATCCAAACTCATACAGAAAAATAAACATGCTTCCATTGATTTTTTACCAGCCAGGTGCATGGGATTTCAAGACAATCATTTCATGCCTTCGGTCCTGCAGTGTTTAATAGTATGCCGGGTGGTTGAAATACTCTTGCAACGTAAGTATTTACATCGTAATCGTAATTGTAATCGTAATCGTAATCTCCAAACTTCTAAAGCGCCACTCGAAGGCCAAGCGCATGGCACCAGCCTATTCACGAGCGCTACGTCAGATCAGAGGGGTTTCCAGAGAGTAGTCCAAAAGAGGTCCAAGTCCGATTTCCAGAAGGCCAAACCAAATCAAAGGGGGTTCCAGAGAGTAGTCCAAAAGAGGTCCAAGTCCGATTTCCAGGGTACCAGATCAGGGGGTTTCCAGAGAGTGGTCCAAAAGAGGTCCAAGTCCGATTTCCAGGAGGCCAAACCAAATCAAAGGGGGTTTCCAGAGAGTGGTCCAAAAGAGGTCCAAGTCCGATTTACATTGAGTTATTCTAGCATACCTTATACTGATTCCGTTTTTGTTCACATATAGTGCTTATTCGACAACTTAGTATGGGGCAGCCAACGGAGTGGTCATCAAGTCGTGTACAAAGAACAGCGCATCGATACGATAAGAGCAAAATTCGAAGCCCAACTGGGCCAATTCCTAAAGCTCAAGCAGCGTTCTGTGACGACGGTAAGTAAAGCTTTTGCAATGTATGAAACAAAATTTAATTCCTAACAAGAATCTGCCGCGTTTATCTAGGCCGATGTTTCACATTCCTGTTTTAATTCAGTCAGAAAATTGATTCCTCTTTCTGCGACACTAATAGAAATTACAACGCCGCTGCTATTAAGAGCGATTCCATTGCTGGCTATAGACAATGCTTTATTAAGAATGGACCGGATTTCAATCATAGTCGAATGATATCAGCAGATTTGCAGGACTTCGCTGAAAGGCTTTCACTGACACCAGAACTCCCGAGAAACAAACGGTTAATTGACTCGAGTTGGAAGGCCTTGTTCACAGTAGGATTGTGGTGGATTGAAAATTGAAATTGGTGAATGGCGATAAACCGGTGAACGACTTCCGGCGTCAATCTACCAAACTTCCCTACCTCGACAGTTCTTCTGAATTAAAAATCCCTCATACTACATGGTTTATGCAGCCATTAAGGTCATTTGGTTCCTTCTAAATATCACTTTTAAAAGTATACCATGAACTGTAATTGGTATAGTTCCGCAGTATGTTTTTTGCTCATTCTGCTCACATTTAGTTCTTGAATGAGTAGGGTTGCCAGATACACAGGTAGCCAAAGGAGGACACAGAAAGCCGGAAAGGAGGACAAAGGAGGACGCATTGAATGTTTCACTCCAGAGTAGGAGGGTCTCCCAAGTAAAAAAAGCGGAGTCACTTTGACCATAGATAAATTGTAACATTACTCAGATCATAGACTAGAAACATCTGGGAATAGAGCTGCAACAAAAAATAAATAAGTAGATTAGTTAGGGGAACTTAGGGACAACATGCACCTGTGAAGTCGTTAAAAACGGCCATAAAAAATAGCCAATAGTCCAATGCAACAAACATACAAAAAGCTGGACATTTGCCAGGTTTTTAGCTTTGCCTGCCAGACAGAGGACATGAGGCCAAAAAGGAGGAACTGTCCTCCTTTTGCTGGACGTCTGGCAACCCTATGAATGAGGAACCCGGTTAGCAGAAGCAGTATATATGAATGAAATAGCACAGTTTACTTTTGTAGAATGTTTTTGCACATTTTGTGTTCTAATTTAGTTTCTGAATATGTAACATAGCTCAGTTTCAGTTTAACTAACAAATAGTTTGAGTTGAAATTAAAATACATTACTTCAATAAGTGAGACTGAGCGAGTTTTCTAAAAATTTGTTTTCTACATTTGCGATCAGAACTCTGTTGAGAATACTTTAAATGTTCTACCGAAATTCACTTCCTAGACTTTTGTTTAGTAATATTACACCGAAACAGCTCCTTGCTGCTAAAAATATATATAAACATGCCTCCAAAATTTACAAACAAATTCCTTACGAGTCAGACTCTGCCTTCTGTCTTGCCAGTATACCCTCATGTAGCCGATATAAGACTCATTTTACTTATGGGATCCGTGAAAAACTCATAAGGGTCCCAACTAGTTCCTATGGAAATGTTTGCAGGGTTGTTCACCTCTATTTGCACCTACTACCAATCTATCAAACCAAACTTTTCAAACTGTCCTATCCTTCGTTCAATCCTGGGCCATCAGGCGACCACCGTTGAATGTGGTCCGGATACACTGTTATATGCAATGCTGAAAGCAATTATGCCATTATAATTGCTTCCACAGTCGCGTCACGCTGCCTTGCACAGCCTGACCTCTCCTCCACTTCTGACCTGGGCTAGAAAGCGATGAGACACTCTGGCTCAATTCGCTTGGTATGGCGTTGATGCATAATCTGGTCTATCTAACGCAACTTTTGTGTGGCGCTGAGAACTTTCAGAGATTTGCGTTAATTAAATTACGGACCTACCGTACAATACGACGCCTTCGAGCAATAATATGACAAGGGTGAAGAACAAAAACAATGCAAAAAGGTCTTAAGTATATTATGTGTAACAGTGTATCTGTAAGCTTTGTTTTGTAATTTGTCCTAATTTGGAGTTTTATTCTACAGCTGCTCAGCAAGATAACAAATCGCTGAAAGACTACGAGCTAACGTTATGTGAAAACGATATATATACGCTGCAACGCCAAAGATGCTCGATCCATCAGGCACGTATTGTGGAGAAATTGGGTTGGAACCCTGCCTTTATTTTTTGGTGATTTCTGTTTTGACTGGCACTCTGTATGAAGTCAATGTATCATTATTTGAAATGCACTTTGTGAACTTTGCTTAAGTGGCATGATTTGGATTTTTGCTAAGGAACAGTTCATTGCTAGGGGACACAGATGGGCTCGCGCAGTCCATGTTAAGGAGCCGGGAAAAACCCGAGCCGATTTTGGCTATTTTTGGCTATGAACTTGGAGCCGCCTGGTTTGGCGCGGATTTTATTGGCGCCAAATGTTAAGGAGCCGGGAAAAAACCCGAACCGATTTTGGCTATTTTTAGCTATGAACTTAGAGCCGCCTGGTTTGGCGCGGATTTTATTGGCGCCAAATGTCAAGGAGCCGGGAAAACCCGAGCCGTTGCGAGGAAAAGGAGCCGGGAAAAACCCGAGCCGACTTTGGGTATATTTTAGCCATTATGTATGGTTGTTGCTATAAATAGAAGGAGCCGGGAAAAACCCGAGCCGACTTTGGGTATTTTTAGCCCTTATGCATGGTTGTTGCTATAAATAGAAGGAGCCAAGGAAAACCCGAGCCGACTTTGAATGAATTTAGAGCCGCCTGGTTTGGCGCGGATTTTTATTGGCTCCAAATGTCAAGGAGCCGGGGAAAACCCGAGCCGTTGTGAGGAAAAGGAGCCGGGGAAAACCCGAGCCGACTTTGGGTATAAATAGGAAGTCGAATGAGAGCAGATGGTTCTTTGGAGTTTGTTTTTAGTCGGGATCAGTGAGAGTTGAAAGCAGTGAGAGAGAGAGAGAGAGAGAGAGAGAGAGAGAGAGAGAGAGAGAGAGAGAGAGAGAGAGAGAGAGAGAGAGAGAGAGAGAGAGAGAGAGAGAGAGAGAGAGAGAGAGAGAGAGAGACAGAGACAGAGAGAGACAGAGACAGAGAGACAGAGACAGAGACAGAGACAGAGACAGAGACAGAGACAGAGACAGAGACAGAGACAGAGACAGAGAGAGAGAGAGAGAGAGAGAGAGAGAGAGAGAGAGAGAGAGAGAGAGAGAGAGAGAGAGAGAGAGAGAGAGAGAGAGAGAGAGAGTTGTATTGACCGTTTAGTTTTACAGTTAGAAGTTCAGTTCGTAAGAGAGTTTAGTTGAGCAGTCAGTAAGCAGTCAATGTGAACTTTGTCTGGAAACTTTGTCGGTTGAACATTTGTGTACCAGTGACAATTACGGATTTCTTTTAAACTTGTGCATTAAAGATCGTACCAGAAACCAGTGTCGTGTGTTTAAGCCTCTTGCTATACTCCGGGTGCCGAGCGCGCGTTGGGACATTCGGACGACTCGGTCTTGGTCATCCCTGGTTATCGTGGCACCGAGCCGTGCGCAGCCTTCCACTCGAGTTACCTTCGACAATCTGCGACAGACTAGCCCCACAGGTGGTGTAAGGATCTCGTCACTTGAAACGTCGCCTTCGTGACTGACGCTCACAAGGAAGAAACTTCCGCCACAGTATGAATCTATGCATGCATGCATGTGACGTAGCTGCATGACAGTTTGTGAGCAAAGCGAAAAGAGAGCAGCCATCGGGTTGACTTGTGGACTGAAAAACAAGGCTGTCTGAAGTAAAATAGTGTTTTGAATCGGTTTAAAAGTAACGACTTGGATTCAAAACCAGTGTTATGGCTGGCTAGTCTGCTACGAGTTGATTTTTTGCTTAGTAATTTTAGGTGACCTGGCTGTCTAGAAACTCTAGATAAGAGTATGTCAGCAATTTGCAGCAAAAATCCAAATAAGTGTTAGGAGAAGCAGCTCAACATAAAATTTGGACACAGTAACCTACATTCCTTTTAATAGAGCACAAATGAAGGTTATCTCACCAGACGAATCTTGAATGCTATAATGTTCATCGACAGAAAACTAGCGTATATTATTTCTAAACAAGTTAATATTTAGGAGTGTTTGCTACAGCACAGTTGAAGACAGACTGGAACTGATGTTGGTTATTGCAATTCCATTCTTGATGGCAGGCCTTAAACAATAGAACTGCAACAAATCGGAATAACCGTGTTTCGTAAGGACCAAATAACCTTGATACGTAAAGACCAAATAGGCCTAACCATGATAAGTAGGGACCAAATAACAATGTGGTACGTAACGACCAAATAACCATGATACCAGTGTTGGGTATGAGTTAACTCATATGAGTTTAAACTCACGATTTAACTCACTTGTTGAGTTTGAGTTAACTCACCTTTAAAATTTTCTGTGAGTTTGAGTTGTAACTGTCAATTATTTTAAACTCAACTCACTCTTCGGCACTCGGCACATATTATGTTGAAACAAGCCTTTTTTATATCATCGGCTTTCCATACTGGTGAGTGGTGACGGCAGGGAGGGTCGTAAACACTGCTAGCGGACAGTATTTAAGCACTGCATGTTTTGTATATTGTGAACAGTTAAGAACAACATGGCTGAAGTACCGTGTATTCTTGATGGAAAATATTTTTCTGTTACAAGTAGGCGTGATGGAAAAATTGTTGCTCGATTAGAACGTGCTAGTATGAAACGTGTGAGTTTATGAGTTAACTCATTTAACAAGTGAGTTTGAGTTAACTCATTTCACTTAGGATGAGTTGAGTTTGAGTTTAAACTCATTTTGAGGTGCGTGAGGTGAGTTTTGATTTAACTCATTTCTTGTGTGAGTTTACCCAACACTGCATGATACGTAAACACCAAATCGCAATTTTGCGAAAGGACCAATTTACATGTACCGTGGAACGTATTTATTTTATTTTATTTTATTTGAAGCAATATAACAGCAAGAATAGGATGTTCCCATCCCTAATGGAGAATTTTCACGTATTCTTTCTCATCCTCCAGCCATCCTGTTAGTGTTGGCTTATACTGAGACGCTATGGTCAAAATATTTTGAAGATTGAGCAATATTTAGGACTTGCTCAATCCAGTTGAAATCCTGCAATGATGCATTTTTGTGTTTTAACCAATTATTTTTAAAATATTCATTGTAAAAAACTGACAAATCAGCAGATGTTTCAACATCACCTGGATGATTTGTTTGATAGCGCTCCCTAATAGAAATCGAATAAGACCTTTTGTTTCTGAATGCAGACAGAGAGAAAGGTCGGAGAGGAGTGATAGTTGGAGTAGATCGAAAACACAGTCAAGGAAAAATGTGTCATGAAGCGCAAAGAATCTGCAGCACGTTCAGTGGAGATAAAACAAGCAGTTGTGACATCATCAGTTTTGACCACTGCCACCAGACCTTAAGTAAGTAAGTAAGTAAGTAAGTAAGTAAGTAAGTAAGTAAGTAAGTAAGTAAGTAAGTAAGTAAGTAAGTAAGTAAGTAAGTGAGTAGCCTTTATTTGTATCAGGAAGACGATGGATTATGATCCTGGATCATCGTCGGACAGCCGTAATTTACCTTCTCATCTGATCTGGTGCGTGAACTTCAAAGTCAAGAGTGAGAGAGAAGCACGGTGGATATGATCACTCCTGAAGTGACTGCAGCACTTGATCGGACAAAGACAAGTGACAGAAAGGCTGCTCAAACATTTTCTGCAATGACTTCATCAGGGCAGCTACAGCATGATCCAAAGGATGTCATGATTAGCCCAAGTTCCACAAGGAGAGCACAAATCGTTAAGCTTTAATTCAATGCAGAGGTGAAGAGAGCCTTCGACTTGTACTGTCGCTGGTATTGCATTGGGGTGGCAAAATTATGAAGGACTTTACAGGCCCTGGAAGAAAAAGAGTAGACCGACATCCTACTCTGGTCTCTGGACAGAATATAGTGAAGCTGTTGTCTGTGCTGAAACTTCGTGACGGAACAGCAGTTAAAATGTCAGAGGCAGTGATTGACAGCATGGATGAGTTTCGATAAAGGATCAAGGGTATTAGTTTCGATACCACTGCTTCAAGCATTAGAACAAAAGGTGGAGTTTGCTTTCTGTTACAGACAGGAAGGCTGCTCACTAGGGCATAGTGACCAGAAAGGATTAAGTTTGGCATATCTTAATTTTGTGCTCCTGTGCATAGGATAGTGTCTGGTGTAGAAATTATGTTTCTGGTGTGCTGCTTAACTTTGCCGCCATGGCTCTGAAGTTATACCTATATACCGCATTATGCAAATATTGAGCTATAGTCCAGGCAATTAACAGTTGGACCTGGGAAAAATTGCTTCAGAAGCTTTTTAAACGGTTTCCTGGTCAGAAACCGTTGCTGAATAACATATCCAAAATCGGACAAAATCGGTCAAGGGGAACACCCCCAAAAATGAATTTCAAAATGTCGGATTGGGGTTTCCTAAGAAATGCCAATGATAATACCGCAACGGATAAAAACGAATAAAAACGGATTTGCATTTTGACGTGGGCAAGAGTGCTTCAGAAGCTTTTTAAACGGTTTCCTGCTTAGAAACCTCTGCTCAATAACATATTCAAAATCGGACAAAATCGGTCCAGGGGAACACCCCGAAAAATTAGTTTAAAAATGGTGGATTTGGGGTTTCCTCAGAAATACCAGTATTATTAGGGGCCTAACAATAATTTGCAGTTAGACCTGGGCGAAAGTGCTTTAGAAGCTTTTTAAACGGTTTCCTGCTCATAGACAATTGCTGAATAACATATCCAAAACCGGGCAAAATCTGACCACGGGAACACTCCCAAAAATGAATTTCAAATTGGCGGATCGGCGGTTTCCTAAGAAATACCAATAATAATACCAATAATTTGCAGTTAGACCTGGGCTAAAGTACTTCAGAAGCTTTTTAAACGGTTTCCTGCTCATAAGTCATTGCTCAATAACACATCCAAAATCAGACAAACTCGGTTCAGGGAAACCCCCCAAAAATGAGTTTTAAAATGGTGGATTTGAAGTTTCCTCAGAAAAACCAGTAATAATAGGGGCCTAACAATAATTTGCAGTCATACATATTCAAAAGTGCTTCAGAAGCTTTTTAAACGGGTTCCTGCTCAGATACTACTGCTGAATAACATATACAAAATCGGACAAAATCGGTCCAGAGGAACATCTTCAAAAATGAATTTCAAAATGGCGGTTTGGGGTTTCATAAGAAATACCAAAAAACGAGGGGTCTACCAATAATTTGCAGTTAGACATGGGCAAACTCACCAAGCAAACTCACCAAACTCACCAAACTCACAAACCAAACTCACCGGCCTCACCAAAATCACCAACCAAACTCACCAACCAAACTCACCAACGAAACTCATCAAAGTCACCAAACTCACCAAACTCACCAAGCTCATCAACCAAACTCACCAAACTCAACAAACTCACCAAGCTCACCAACCAAACTCACCAAATTCACCAACCAAACTCAACATTGTTGACTTTCGTGCACACTAGAAACAACCCAAAAAATGAGGCACTATGTTGACGCCTTTTTCAATAAGGTATTTGCCATGGTTTTCACCTGCGAAAGTAGAGGAAACTTCAATTGCTCGGCGGCAAAGTTAGATGCAATAAATTTGATGCAATCTTTCTTCCACACTTATGTTTTAGGACTGGAGCAACCTTTCTGGTTGTGCCAAAGTTCATTTTAAACCAAAACATATTTCTTGCTATGCCCTACTGCTCACATATTTTCTGCAGTTGCTTCATCAAGGCAGCTCCAGAATGACCAAGAGGATGCCATCATTAGCCCATTGGCAGCTCCTACATTTAGTATGCCGTCATCACATCTCAGAGGTCATGCTGGAGAAGGTGCTGGCTTCTCCAGGAAACGAACTGTTTGGCCATTTTACAGATCCCTAGCATCAAATAGATTAATCTTTATTTTCCACAGCCCTCGAGGACGAGAATATGGCATCCTTTATGGTTCACTGGAAGTCATTGTCATAGAGTTTGGATTAGCTCAGCTGGAAGCATCCCAAGCGCCAGATGACTTCCGTGAACGGCTGTCGATTGTTCTCTTTGGCGGAACGTATCCCAGTGGAGTCCATTTCTGATTTTCAGGAGCAATTCGCCATGCCCGCTGGATGGCCACAGCCATTTACTCCACATGAAGCTGTGGCTATCATATACGGAAGTCATGTGTTCCCTCATATCGCGAATAAATAAGGAATAATCTCATATCGCGAACAAATAAGGAAGTATATATTGTTGAGGCCTGTCTCTTATCGACTGCTGTGTATGTCAAATACTGGTTCCAGAGCCCAGGAGGCTGCTCACATATTTTCTGCAATATGATGGCCAAAGCCATATTCTCCAAACAGTTCGAACCCTTCAGTTAGGATCCTCCGGATTATGGAAGTCATGTGGTCCCTCATATCGCGAAAAAATAAGGAAGCATCTCATATCGCGAACAAATAAGGAAGCATCATATATCGCGAACAAATAAGGAAGCATATCATGTCGCAAACAAATAAGGAAGCATATCATGTAGCGAACAAATAAGGAAGCATATCATGTAGCGAAACAAATAAGGAAGCATCTTGTTGAGGCCTGTCTCTTATTCACAGTTGTATATGTTAAATACTAGTTCCAGAGTCCATCATCTGCAACTGCTCCAAGAAATGACCTGTCCCTCTTGCTATGTGCTCTGTTAGCATAATCTTAACAGAGAGGTCACAGAAGCTGCAACCACAGCATTTGGTCGCCATTTATGGTGCCTTGTCTGAGCACCTGGTAGGATTTAGATTCTTCGACGATAATGTCTCGGTGGAAGATACGATATTAATGGTAATGGCTCTCAGAGATACTGAGGGGTCTGGCGAACCTACAAAATAAATTCCACTATTCGTCAATCCATAGGCAAAGAGATTACACGACTTCATCACGACATCTACACGGCGTGTTTTCAAGATCCTCTGTGAAGAATTCTTGCAGACTGACCCCAGCGAATGGCTACTCCAAGAATCATGTCTAAAGGACAGATGGTTTCCACCTCTGCGAAGGTTGTGAACGATCTTGCAGAACGGGGCGTTGCCTTCATTCATCGTCTCTCTCTGGCGCCTCGACCTCTGACTTCTAACACTTTTAACACGCAACGAGGAACAGAAGCAGCATCTCATGCCAGTAGTCGAGGGCAACAGAAGCAACAAGTTCAGTGTACCAACAAAGGAGTGAGCTATCGAGAAATCGAGAGAAATTAGCGACATGAATTATTGATGGACTGATGGGAAATGCATTTTAAGTTCAAGTACGGGGCATGATGTATTTCGTTGGTTTCAGTAGATGTTACGTCAGTTTCAACACTGCAGCTACAGCGTTTCAGTGATTGTACTGATTGATTATTGTGTGTACTTCACGCTGGTACTCTACCACTACAGTGCAGTTTAGATTTTGTCATTCGTGTTTACTACTTAGTGTGTTTGTTGTTTTAGCTGTCTATCATTTAATTTGACAATTTTACAGAAACTAGGCCTATGCAATAGCAAATTTTGATTGCCTTGAGCATGTCCTAAATATTATGCTATCATGATAAAAATTACACTGGTGACTTTTACTAGTTTGTACCAGGCACGAATAGATTGGAGAGTAACTTTCTGACACTTTCATTTTATGGAAGCACCTAAGCGAGAACTCAATGAAAACAAAAGAAGCAAAATATAAAGTAAGAAAATAGTAAAATAGTAAAAGTAAAGCAATATCGGTATGGGCAGAAACAGAACAATATTTCAAAGTGATAGATCGATAATTATAATGTAAGAAATGTCAATTCATAAGATAAAAGTAAAACTCACGAGGAAAAGAAGCAGGAACTGCGTATCAAGTCATCCTATATACTTCGGACCTTGGGGGGATTTTCCAGCAGTATGGGGTTTCTTCGGTATCTCTGATAGTGTCCTTTTATGGTTCCGCTCTTTCCTCTCTGACAGGTCCATATCTGTGGTCTTTGGATCACATCGTACTCCTTGGGCCACTACCTCCTATGGTCTCCCCCAAGGATCTGTTCTTGCTCCTCTGCTCTTCATCCTATATACTTCGGACCTTGGGGGGGATTTTCCAGCAGTATGGGGTTTCGTCTCATCAGTATGCTGATGACACCCAGTCTCTAATTCATAGTCCAGCCTCTTCTGCTGTCCAAATGGTCGAACGCATCTTAGCAGCAGCCTCTGCTCTGAATTCTTGGCTTTCCTCTAATCGCTTGCGGCTGAACCCCGACAAGACTCAGTTTATCTGGCTCGGTGGTCTCCTCCAACTCAGCAAGATTGATTTTGAATCTCTACATCTTAGGTTTCCCCTCATTCAATTCTCCTGCTCTGTTCGTGACTTGGGGATTGTCCTTGACCCTACCTTCTCCTTTACTGATCAAGTTAACCTTGTATCCAGATCTTGCTTTTATTATCTACGCCAGCTCCGATCCATCCCCAAGTCTCTTTCATTTCATGCTGTTACTACACTGGTCCATGCTCTGATCTGCACTAGGGTAGACTTTGGCAATGCTGTGTACATTGGCCTTTCCTCCTCCAATATGCACAAACTCCAGACTATCCTTAATGCTGCTGCTCGGCTTATAGGTGACATTCCTAAGCTTGCTCACATTTCTGCCTTTATCCGTGATTCCCTCCACTGGCTCCCTGCTCAACAGCGAATTCAGTTTAAAACCCTCACTCTCATGCGCAACTGCCTTACTGCCTCTGCTCCGTCTTACCAGTTTCTTCCTTGTCTTCGGCTCGCGGCCTTATGGTTGTCCCTCGCATGCGATCTTCCACGGCACAATCCAGAAGTTTCGCCTATGTTGGCCCCTCTGCTTGGAACTGTCTCCCCTTGTTTCTCCGCCAAGAGCTTCTTGCCCTCTCTCCTCTCCAGTTCCGTAAACGCCTGAAAACTTTCCTTTTTGCCGGTGCCGGCATTGATGCGGGTTGAAAGCGTCGCTGATTTGAGTGGCGCTATATAAGTTTTCGGTTACAATTACAATTACAATTACAAAGAAAGTAATGACCATGATCAACCACAGACAGCTCTCCCTCCGTCAGTACACTAAGATGGTAGACGATGAGTTGTTGCATCCAGCAGGAAGTCTTGGCTTTATCCAATCTATGTCGATCTTTGACTGCCTCTGACGTGTTCTTAGCTATAAATACAGCATCTTCGACGGATTAGATTGAAGAGGTTTGAAGTCATTAAATTTTTTTATGTCTGCCTTCGACTAAACAAGTTTGTTAGACGAAACACCAGTATATTTGAATGTCATCTGCATACTGGTTGATCCGTGTTCCTAATTCGTATAGAGCGACAACGACCTTAATCTGACTGGGTAGCCACCCTAGCAAGAAAAGAGATAGAGAAGTAGCCCGAGTACTGAGCACCGAATTGAATTGGTGCCTGGAGTTCTGACCTGGCACGATACTGCAGGTGTTAATGCAGCTCTGAGAAAGGCTCGCTGATGGCAAATAATTCGGAAGAACTATGCTGCAGAAGAGTTGATTGCTTGAGCATAGAGGAAGCTCCTCTAGAAATTCCAGTTCCTCGGCCACTGCTTATCATCAACTACCACCTCCGGGTGAGAACAGTACTCACTTCGCAAGAAAGGACACACTTTCTTGCAACACATTGCTAAATCTAAATGTTTAAAAGTAGTTTGCGAATCGATATATCTATAGTTATATTTAGTTGTGCATGTATGTCTATAAAACCTGCTCATGTCAATCAAATAAGATACGTTTGTAATCGTTCTACAGAATGTAATACATGTAGCTTGTCAGATCCAAATAGAGGCTACCAACTTGCTTATTTACTTACAGTCGTACAGTCAGAGCCCAAAGAAACATGATATGTACAAAACGCCCTAGACGCGGACTATAAACAAAACATATCAAAATTCGTGCAAAAATGAGGTCATGCATACAATTAACCAATTGTTTGTCCAATCCGATACCATTAGCTTTTCAGAAATCTGCCATGCCAAGAAGCTGTGATTAAAACAGTAGTAAATTCACGTAATAAAACTGTCATATCGCATGAGTAGAATTTCATTTGGACAGATAATCCTGACGGCATGCTAAATGTAGGAGCTCCCGACCAATGAGACCTATGGGCTAATGATTGCATCCTCTTGATCATTCTGGATCTGCCTTGATGAAGCAACGGCAGAAAATTATGTGAGCAGCCTTCCTATCACTAATATCTCTGTCTGTAACAGACAGCAAACTCCACCTTGTAGCAGTGATATCTAAACTAATACCCTGGACCCAATCAGTAATCTAAACTCATCCATACTGACATATTAGCTGCATCAGGAAGACGATGGAATATGATCTCAGAGATCATGGTGGAGAATGTGGTTAGCATGTATTATGTCTCAAAGTTTCCCGAAAAAGAACTGTTTAGCCATTTAAAGATTTCTAGCATCGAATAGATCAATCTTCATTTTCCACAGCCCTCGAGGACATTTATTCCATGAAGATTTGACTATTCTCAAACAGTTTGAGCCATTCAGCTAGGATCCTCCTGTTTACGGAAGTCATTGTGGTCCCACATAGCTCGAACAAATAAGGAAGTATCTCATATCGCGAAGCAAATAAGGAAGCATCTCCTATCGCGAACAAATTAGGGAGCATATCATGTAGCAAACAAATAAGGAAGCAACTTGTTGAGGCCCGTCTCTTATTGACAGTTGTATATGTCAAATACTGGTTGCAGAGCCCATCACCTGCTCCACGAAATGGCCTACCCCTCTTGCGATGTGCTCTGTTAACATACCTTAACAGAGAGGTCACAGAAGCAACCAACACAGCATTTGGTCGCCATTTGGTCTGAGCTGCTGGCAGGATTTGGAATCTTCGACGATAGTGTCTCGGTGGAAGATAAGATATTAATATTCATGGTTCTCAGAGATACTCATGGATCTGATGAACCTACAATATAAATTCCACTATTCGTCAATCCGTAAGCAAAGAGATTACATGATCACGATATCTACACGGCGTGTTTTCAAGATCATCTGTGAAGAATTCTTGCGGACTGACATCTAAAGAATGTAGGCTAATGCATGTAGCTTGTCAGATGCAAATAGAGGCTACCAACTTGCTTGCTTACTTACAGTCGTATACAGTCTGAGCCCAAAGAAATAATGATACGTACAAAACACCCCAGAAGTGGACTATAAACAAAACATATCAAAATTCGTGCAAACATGAGGTCATGCATACAATTAACCAATTGTTTGTCCAATCTGATACCATTAGCTTTTCAAAAATCTGCCATGCCAAGAAGCTGTGATAAAAATAGTAGTAAACCTATATAAGAAAACCGTCATATCGCGTGAGTAGAAGTTCAGTTGGACAGATTACCCTCACCTTTGTATTAATAGATATATAATTGAGACAAGGAGTCTCTATTAAGTTTAGTTCTTATAGGCACTATAACTACGTTTCATAGCATAATAAAAAGTAGACAGAAAATACGCATGTCATACGTGTTTAACTATTTTATCGAATATTTCTATTCGCTGCATCAATGGACAATAAACTCTAGCAATACATTAAGTGATTGCGAGTATATTGAATCTGGTACATGTGAGGAATCAACCTGAAAAATGTTGTCGCCGATTCATCGGTTGACATGTGTTTCTTATTCCAATTAAAAACAATTACGATTTCCTTCTAATATGATTTGCATTTGTGTTTAAACAGACGGATATTTCGTGGAAGAATCGATCTATAATGAAATCAAATAACTACCTATAGCCTAGTTAATGCGACTAAAGCATCTAAGAAACGGTAGGAAAACCTTAACATAACTGAACATTTTTATTTAAGTCGCGTGTATAGTCAAAAGCCGCTTTGGAAGTGAATACGAAGTTCTTTTCAAGGGAATATGGCTGATCTAAAAGTGTGCAGAAACAAGATATAAAATCGCTAATTCAGACAAAGGAAGCATTGCATATATAAAATAACACCAAAGCAATCAATATAGGCTTACTGCCACTGGACGATCTAATTAAATAAGTCATAATCATCGTTGACCGAGTTTAACTTAAGCACTGGAAAGCCAAAGGTCAAAGTAACGTAACAAATAGAAATATAATTTAATAAGAATTATATCACATGTTTACAGACAGTCCCATGAAAACTCGTTTTACTTTCCAGAACAGTATGACCAATTAATTATCCGTCATTATAGGCTATAATTATCTGAACCAGTTGGTCTCACGGTGAAAAGAAAAGTAAAATTTTCACTTTTTATTTTCGGGAAAGTAAATTAAGCCTCGATAGGGCTACGTGTTGTCTTCTTGTCCTTCTCGTATTTCGCGCTGTACGAGGACAATCCTATTCTCCTGTCGAATCTGGCGACCGACTGCTGGTCGACCTAAACCAGCTTCTTCTCTCCCGTCAGAATCCGCTGATGGTTTTGTCCCCGACTGCTCCCATATGTGGCGTCCGCTTAGCTACGTGGAACGTTCGCACAATCCGAAATAAACACGTCGCTGTTGCCTACACGATCCTCGCTGAGAACCTCGATCTACCCCTCCTCACAGAGTCCTGGCACTGCTCCTCATCTGACGTGGCGGTACGCAGATCTGCCCCGCCGGGCTACTCATGCATTGACTGCCTCAGGGCTGATTTCGGGACGGTGATGGACTCGGCGGATGGCTCATCATCTACCGTCGCGCAGCTCTACCAACGCGAACGGCCAGACCCTCCTACGACCTTCGAGGCTCTGGTTGTCTCCGTCGCCTCGGCTCGTGGCCCCCTGACTATCATTTCTGTCTACCGTCCGGGGTCTGAACCGCCATCAACAGCCTTCTTTCGAGAGTTTGCGGCGCTATTTGAACAGTTCGCACTGCACCACACCCAGCTGGTCATCGCAGGTGACATCAACCTTCACCTTGAGGACCCAGAGCTGCTGCAGACAAAGGAGTTCGCACTCATCGCAGAACAGTTTGGTCTGGTGCAGCGAGTCGCTGAACCGACACATCGACTGGGCGGCTGGTTGGATGTTTTTATTACGCGAGACGACTGCCAGCTAAGTGACCGTATACAGTCCACCCACCAACCATATCAGATCACGGTCTTGTAATTGCTGTTGTCCCATACCTCCATGAGATTCTGATGCATGTCGAGGGACAGTACCGATACTAGAAGTCGCTGGATCGTGCCACCTTCTGTGAGGCCCTCCTTTCCATCCCAGCCTTCGCTGATCCATCGTCTCTCTCTGGCGCCTCGACCTCTGACTTCTTTGAGATCTACGAGACAACGGTAGTCAACACCATGCTTTCAGCTCGTACTGCAAGGCGCGCCTCTCGGTGCTGACACCATGGTTTGACGCTGAGTGCCTTGCTTATCGACGCTACTGAGCCAACTAATTTTAGGCCCATAGCAAAATTAATATTTCATTCCCGTCTAAAATAATTGAAAAGATTGTTGCCGCGCAGCTCATGTGCTACCTAGACAGAAATGGTCTTCCCCCACTCTCCAGTCGGGTTTTCGTAAGGGCCACTCCACAGAAACCTTGTTAGTCCGCCTTTTATCTGACACGTATGGAGCCATTGACAGATCCCAGGTCACTCTCCTTGCGCTGTTTGATGTTACTGCCGCGTTCGACACTGTCGATCACGAAATCCTCTTGCAGCACCTATCCATTTCCTTTGGCTTCTCTGATAATGTTCTTGATTGGCTCACCTCATTTTTGCACGACCGCTCCTTCATGGTGGTCCATGGATCCACTAGGTCTCCTTGCGTCTTTGCTCCATTTGACCTGCCTCAGGTCTCTGTTCTGGGCCCCTTCTTTACATGATCTACACTGCCGACCTGGGGCCCTTGCCGGCGGCTGGGTCGGTCCTTAGCCAGTCCCATGCTGACGACCTGCAAGCCTATATACACTGCCCGGCTGTCATGGAGTCCGAGCAGGCCTGGATGTCCTCAAACTGCCTGAGGCTTAGCCCTATCACAGAGTAGATTTAGGTAGGTAATATTAATAATAATAGTAAGTAATAATTGCAGAAGAGAGTTAAGTAAGTAGACACATAGGCAGGCGCCTTAGAAGCTGTAGGAGTTCAGAATAGGATTCGTTGTTATGACTTCTCCAGATTAACTGTATCCACCTGGTCAACTCCTAGAAAGCGCCACCGTCTTCAAAGATAGGCTGCGAGCGAGGATTTTAGATATTGACAAGTAGATTATTTTGGTAAAACAAATTAGTCAACAGCTGGAGATTCTTGGACCTTCCAGGAGGTGATCTATCCACGTCAGTAAGGCCAACCTACTGGTTTTCTATTCGTCAGTAGATTTAGGTAAGGTTAGACTAGGACAACCTTCCAGTGTACCTTATCTGATGCCAATCTAATAATCTAAGGTAAGGGCCTACAGGGAACGAACCAATCAGGAGTATACCTTTACCATGGACCTCAGAGTAAGCTAGGTTAAGGAAGTCTGTAGGACAGTCAGCAAGAGAGAATGAGTCTGGAGGTCGTTCAGAAGAGTCAGCGGTCGGTCGAGGCAGAATGTAGCTTAGACTGCGCAATCTGTATTAGGCTGACATGTCTAGGTTAAGCAGACACTTAGGCGTTCGTCTTAAGTAGCTTAGGATAAGAGTCTTGTAGTCGTTGCAGTGTCGTAATCATTATCATCGTCTGTGTAACTGAACTATAATCTGCTAGTGAAACTGTATCTGTAAAGAGACATTCGAAAGAATGATAATAAAGACATTCATAAGAATGACAATAAAGATATTTCTACAGAGAGTCTGCAGTCAGAAGAAGATAGATAGTTCGTGTCAGACGTAGATAGCAGAAACGTTTTAAATCGTTATAGCCCCGTCAAGACGCAGTTTATATGGCTTGGCACTCCCCAACAGCTCTCTAAAATAGATCTGTCTTCTCTTGCCTTGCAATTACCACACCTTTCTTGCTCAACCTGGGTCCGGGACTTGGGAGTCATCCTGGACCGGGAACTTGCATTCACGCAGCACATAAATCTTCTCTCTCGCAGTTGCTATTACCAGCTCCGGCAACTCAAGGTGATCTCCCGTTCTTTGTCTCCTGGTGCAACTTCCACGCTTGTCCATGCTTTTGTTGTTTCTCGATTGGACTACTGCAGTGCCATATATGACGGATTCCCGGCTTGCCGGATTGAACCCCTGAATAGAATCCTGCGTACTGCTGCCCGCCTTGTAGGCCGCATCCCCAAGTTTGGCAGAGTGTCTGCGTACATGAAGGATGTTCTCCACTGGCTCCCATACCCACAGCGCATCACTTACCGAATCTCTGCCTTGGTCCGGCGGTGCTTTGAAGGCTTGGCCCCTCGATACCTGCGAGAGCTCTGCTGTCCCAACTCATGCTCGCAGCGCCGTTGCTGTCTCCACTCCGCTGTGCAAGCTGAACTTATTGTTCCACGCGCACGGACAGCCATACGGCAGTGCCGCGCCTTCTCTGTGGCTGCCCCCATGACCTGGAATGCACTCCCTACCAAGCTCCGTCAAATACCGATTGGTCATTTCACCCTGTTTCTTACTGTTCTCAAAACTGCGTTGTTTGATCGTGGTTGGGCTGGGAGTGATCCTGAGTAGGCAATCTTGAAGGGGCGCTATATAAAACTACTTTAATAATAATATTTTCACGATAGGACTATCATTACCTTTACTTTCTCGGAAATGTATGTACATTTTAAAATGCTATTTCCGGAAGGCTGTTTGATGTTGATATGGGCCCAGTATAATTTCATTGTTTTCCTTGTTACTCAATTATCACACTTCAGACAGACATCCTGGTTTTGCGGTTGGGGCCAAAGGTTGCTATAGTTTAGCTGCTTTGAGTGACAGGCATTTAATTTAGTATAACAATGGCTTGTTTGATCAGGAAATTGATTGAGTGTTTTTCATTTCTCGTCGCTGAGGGCTTTGCCATTTTTCAGAATTAGCGGAGTTCAAACTTTTCTAACCTCTGGTGACAATCGCCATCAGAGATACTTTTCCCAGTTGTCTGAGCATTTGTTGCTTGCAGATATACTCTTTGGTCTCGATGAACTTTTAGTCACTATAGACTGGCGTATATATACGACAGGGTTTTTGTGAGACACTTGAAAGGCGTTATATTACGTGACTGATATATACGCATATACGCACATGCACACACATATACATTTATACACATACATACATATATACACACACAGTCATACATCCATGCATACATACATACATACATGTATACATACATACACCACTACATACACATAGAGGCATTTATACATACATGCACACCTACATACACAGATGCTTGCATACATACATACATACATACATACATTAGGGTGGTGCTCAAAAACATTATTTTTTGGAGATAGATGGGACAGCCCCTAGTTATGTTCCTTTTGATATACTAAGTTAGTGTGCAAAATATTACAAAAATATTCCATCATTTAGGGGTGACAAGTTTTCCAAATTTTAGACAAGGAATGTTAGCACAATTGTGATAATATTATCAATATTCTTTTGTATTTTGTGAAACCGCGAGTACATTGCTAGGTTTAAAGTACAATACTTAAAGAGTACTTGTGAGCATAATTGAACTCTGTCAGTTTGATTGAAGAATAAAATATTTTTAGTCCAGTTTTGGACCGTTAACTTCTTGGGGTCCGGATACTTTTTCCAATGTTCGGACACCACATGGAGCAAGGCCTGCTTTTGACCTTCATCCTTGGTCAGTATTTGATTGTATTCTTGGATCAGTGCCAATCCCCTTTCTGCCCTGTCATTCACCACACTCAACCTTTCTGATGACACTCCAAATAGATAATAGTAATAATTATAACACGGACAATTTCTATAGCGCCGTAACGCGAGCATGGCGCTGCAAGATGCTGTCCTGTTTCCACGAAGTTGGATCTTTCTCCAACCAATCAATGGGGATGCACAGTATTCATCATGTTTGAAGTCAGAAAATCTCGAGTACATTCATTCATTCATTCATTCATTCATTCATAACGGGCATTTACATAGCGCCTCTTCAAGGAGTACTACTCAGATGTGCTCCCGACTACATGAAGCTGTGTGTACAGTAATTTGTGGACATTTGGATGGAATGCCAACACCAACTTTGGTTCTCATTCTCTGAACCAACAAGGCCTTAGTATCAGCATCAATGCAGTCATCGAAAAAGCAGAAATCGACCAAATCCTCACTGAGGTACCAAGCATGACGGAAAGTGCCCTTACAGCAACATTAGCCACATTCAGATTAATCGATCTGAATTTCACGAGGAGTTGGAAACATGTTAGATCATTTGTGGCCATTGAATAGACTGTGAAGCTGTGAACCAGGGTCTCAGATAAACAAAGCAGATGAACAGGTTCAGGGAACGTAGTAAATTTATTTTCACGAAGGTAATTCGCAATTGAGATCGTAAAAGGAATACTTTGTGAGAATAGATGGCCTTGGCCATCCATCTGGCCCTATGCATGACACCAGAGGCTGTAAAATGCAACCCTTGAGGTGAGACAGGACCCATGTAGATCAGTACAAGTTCCAAGAGCTCTAGATAATCATCACGAGGCTGATTGTCTTTCTGCAAACATTCCACTTTAAATTCAACAGCGTCTTGCAAGTTGCATCATTTCTTTGTTATTGTTAAACTGCAATTTCATCATCTGACAAACCATCAGCAATCATGTCATGGACGATCAAAGGCAATGCATTCTGAAATCGTTTAAGCATTGGCATTTCAGGTTCAGCAAATGGTCCAGCCAGAGCGTTGCAAACATCTCCAAAGACAACTTTTAAAATGTGATTAATTTGAAATGGATTATGAATAATGTGGGATAGTGCGAGTAAGTAAGTAAATAAATAATTAAACTTTAGAAAGCCTTAAATGTACAGACTACAAAAGTCCATAAAATTGTTTAAAAAATTGCAATTATTTATTTACTCCTCAGCTCCAGTTGGTTCTAATTAATATATTTATTATTTAATCATTTATTTATAAACAAATTATCAGAGAATAAGGTATCCAACTATCTATGGTGCATCACACTCATCACATAATTACAGTAATCAAATAATAGGTTCTAGAAGTGCTGAAAAAATAAGAAAGCTGATTTTTGCGGCTTCAATGATGCATAATGTCATATGCAAAACTTAAGTTGTCATGTGGCACGCCCAAATAATGGAATATTTTAAAAAGATTTTGCACATGAGTTTCTACTACCAATACGAACAGAACTACGGGGTGTCCCAGGCATTATACAAAAAAACTTTTTTCACTACCACCCTAACATACATACATACATACATACATAGATACATACATACATACATACATACATACATACATACATACATGCATACATACATACATACATACATACATACATACATACATACATACATACATACATACATGCATACACTGTACGTGCATGCATGTATAACAGGCATACATGTATACATACATGCACTCATGAAAACATACATAAATACATAATGTATATATGTATATATGCATACATGTAGCTATACATATACATAATATTATACAGGCCAACATACATACATTTGCCTGTCGGCGTAGATGTGTCATAATGGTAGCCGTGTTTTTAATCTCTGCATCCGGATTTAGAAAACCGCTGGGCAACGTAATATTGTAAATAGATGGTCATGTTATACTGAGTAGACGAATAAAACATGCGATGATGGAAATTATGAACAGAAATTGGCAACGAGGAAGATATAACAGGAAGTGGACGGATGATAACAAGGGTTGTCGCAATCAACATCTGGACAGCTTGAGAAGAGTAGCGCAGGATCGGAGACTGTGGAAATGAGTGATGATGTGTGCATTGGACACCTACGAGCCTTAGACTCATGGATCATGATGACGATGTTGATGATTGTGTATGTATGTATGCAGGCATGTATGTATGTATGTATGTACGTACGTACGTATGTATGTATGTATGTATGTAGATATGTATATATGCATGCATGTATGTATGCATTGCATGTATGTATGGATGTATGTATTATCTGGGCTTTTATAGAGCACATTGCTAAGCCTCTCAAAACCTCTGTAAACACGACTGTTTCGGCGGCCTGAACAGATGCGTCTTAACACTACAGCAATCATTCAAATAAGACCACAGGAAGTTTTTGCAGTTTTGTTAAATATGTTTCAGATGAACCCGCCAATATTGTTGTTAAACACGATAGCGGATAGCGATCTATACTACGGATGTCCATCTTCAGAAGAAGACACCCTCTGGAAACGTTATGGGAACAATCCAGGTGTTAATAATTTATCAGGATATGGTGTTTATAATCTAGCTTGTCTTCAGCAATTTTGGATGTTTCAAAAAGCGCAATATTAACATCTGCTACCATTGCATTGACACTGACTTCTAAGTTTTAGACAATTACGCAAGTTATCCATGTGAAGTTTTATTTAAGACACAGAAACATGCAACCTAATAATTTCTCTCTTATGCTCTCAGCCCTGTTTGCTGTTCCAAAGTAGATGTGACGCATCAGCGACAGTTCATTTTACGCACAAGTTTAGTAATGTAATGTAATCAGTTCAAATCAGTTTATTGTTCCCAAGAAGACATTTGTTACGGTTATTACGATCATGCATCTACAAGCAAGTAGTGTTCACAACAAGCGATATGGGGTGATAAACGAGGGTAAGCAATAGGAACCCTGAAGGGCCACAAATTCTGCTTAGATAGGGCATATCTAATATAATGGCATATATTCGGATGAGATGTACTGGAATGTTAACCTGATTCACAGTTATTTAGTTTAATAGGCCTAATTTTATAACCGGTAAAGCAAACTATCCACGAAAGTATTCAACAAGTGTAAGCTAATCATTCATTTATCTGTTTAGTAATATGCAAGGTAATGTGATACTATGTTGGCATATTGTGATAATGTAATGTGATAATATAATGTGAAACTGACTGTATTATAATCTTGAAACATGTTGCAAAAACTATGCCAGTTCTGAAACGACGTTGAAGCTAACCATTCCACTCAGTTGCCGTATTTATTTGCAAAAGTGTTAGTATTGTAACAACGTAATGTAAAGTAATGCAAGATAATGTGTGCTGCGATGTCATGTGACTTTATCTAGGTCGACTCAGCCTTACACTACATAGGGACAGCAGTTAAATGAGCGGGCGCCTAGCAGGCTGCCAAGACGTGTGTTCAATAAGATCTTGATTAGGCCCATTGTACCGACATGTTTCAAGGTAACTTACTGCGGTTTATCAGCTTGTGAATAAACACGAATATATTATTATTATGAGCTGCAAAGTAATGAAACTAGTCATGTTCTAGTGTAAGTTGAACTTAACAAACAGATCTCTTCAGCTTGGCAGTTGATATCGTATTCGGGTCCGCGTTGATTTGTTCGTACTACTACAATTACTGATGGGCACTCAACAAAATACATGCCTGTTAAGTTTTCTATGCCTGTCTTTTCTTGGTCGTCTGTGTATGTATGTTTTCTTGGTAAAATCACAAAGAATGTACATTTAATGACAGGTACTGAAATCGGTTTCGCTGATTTAATCTTCTTTTAAGTTGCTTGTGAAGCTGCCTTTGTTTTTCGTAACTATTAATGTATGAATAAAATACTGTGTGGTTAGAATTGATGTGCAGAATATGTACTGGAAATTTTTTAATGTCGTTACTTTTTTTGGCAAAGTTAGCAATTTTTCGATTTTCTTGTATTTAAGAAGTTTACACAGTGGCATTCACGATGAATATATTTTTTGTTTATTAAAAGCTAAAAAAAACTACTGTGTTAGTGTTACATAAAATAGGCCTACCTACTCGGTAGCGTATTATGTGGAAACAAATAAAGGAGTGGATTTCAGACAGAGGCACGATTTCACCTGCGCCCATTGCACGGTCTTCGAGTTCTGTTCTCACCTCTCTGTCTGTGGCATGCCATCATTCGACACAACGTGACCCCAATCGACGACCTCCGCAAAATTTCATAGGGTCGTCTTACTCAACTATGGCAAGAAGACTTCATGCCATATCTTGGACACCTTACAAGAACTGGCAGCTGTCATATATACCAATCCATCCACTTAGATTCATTTATATGCACTTATCCATCCACACCCATCCACTTATCCATTCACTTCTAATCACTTTCAGCCACTTCTATCCACTCAAGTTCCATGCATCCACCTCTATCTATCTATATCCACTTACAATCACTTACATACACTTATGCATCCACTTTTTCCACCTCCATACACTTGTAACCACTTGAAACACATCTATCACCTTTCGATTCACTTATCTATCCAGTTCTATTCATTTGTATTCACTCATCCATCCACTTCTAACTCCTTTCATCCTCTTTTATCCACATCTAACCACATCTTTCCACTTAATAATTACTTATTCATCCACTCATTCATTAACTTATACATTCACCACTCCCATTAAACTTATCCATCCAGTGGTTAAATTCAGCCGGATCCCGCCGGATCGGAGATCCGGCACCTCTGATTTGAGATCCGCCACCTGCATTTTGAGACCCACCACCCAAATTATGAGATCCGCCACCTAAAAAGGGAGACCCATCACCTCAACAGGGAGACCCATCACCTCAATAGGGAGATCCACCACCTAAGATCAGATTAGCATTCGTCAGCCTCAGTGCGGTTCAATATTCACTAGCATCATAGAAAACTACTTGGGCCTATGTGTTTACTTAAATCGCCAGCTGTTTTATAGTCGCTGCCGAAGGGTATAGTAACCCAAGGCTGTGGCAGCAGAAGTAGATTTGGGCCTACATCCGAGCGATAACACAGTAGTTTGCTTCATTAATAACTCGTTTGCGGAATTTCGGAAGGCTGAGCTGGAATCGTTTGAAAATCTGGAATAGCACGTCATTGGATTAGTTATAATTATCGCGCATGCAGTCTGCAGATAATGTCGAAAAAAAAGTTGGCCAGCGTGTAAAGAAAGCTATCGTATGTGGATGGATTGCTAAGGATCTTCATGCTGCAACAGATTTTCTTGCAGTCCCTTAAATTAAGCTATTAATCTAGCCCTGATCAAACAGCGACGGATATGAAGTGTTAGCGACTTCATTTTCTTAGCCTTGGCCTTCGCATATGAGGGCGGTTGGCCAGTCTTCTCCGTCGCCGTCGACGCGTCTCGTCTTCCCACCGACAGTGGGCTCTCATTATAGCTGAGTTGGCTAGGGGGCACAAGTGGAGCAGAAGCCTCGAACCAAATTTCTGCCCTAGCGGGATAGATAGTGTTAGCGTGCAACAGATTTAGGCAAAATGCAAAGCAACGAAAACGTCCACAGCCACAGAAGCATGCATGATGCAGGGCAATATGGAAATGTTTCTATGTGGGGCGTGGTGGCTCAGTGGTTAGTTCGGCGCCTTGTGACCGGAGGGTTGCAGGTTCGAATCCCACTCTAGCCGCTGCGTACGGACCTTGGGCAAGTCCTTCACTCGCAATTGCTCGTGGCGCTTCGGCGTGAAAATTCCGGCAGAGTATAGGCTACCAATGCTGTAGTCGGGAGCGCCTTTGAGTAGTAGTTGACTTCGAGAGGCGCTATAGAAATATCCGGAATAAATAAATAAAATAAATAAAAAGTCAGCATATTGTGGCATTGACAGAACGACAGTATTGAAATTCCTGCTTAATTTCAGCTTCTCACTGGGGTGACTGGGTTTACATCTGTGATGATCTATAAGGCTATATTATAGTCAGATTGCTTTACTTACTGGGCTCTTCAATTTGAAAGTAGTCTGCATATTAATTTTTGGTATTTGTTCATTATGTGCCAGGTAAGTTATTGCATTGACATGTCGATCAAAGCCTATAGTCTTCTGTAAAATGTTACGTAAAGTAATATTATGTTTCAATCTTAATTGTTAATGCTTTGCTTTCAATTATTGGTGATGTGTTGTGTTTCATGCATGTTGTAATTCAGGGACGTCATTTGGGAGCATGGAGCGCATTTGCCCCCTGATTTTTGGAAAAATGAAAAAATGATGTAAAAAAGAAAAGGAAGAAGAAAGGGGTAAAAAAAGAAAAAAGGGACTCATTTGCAGCATTAGTACATTTTTGCACATGTAGACTAAATACAAAGCATTTTAAAAGAAACACCCAAAAAGGTGAAAAAAAAATTTAGGATGAGCCGTTGGTTTTTGAGATTTGCAAATATTTAGAGACCCACCACCTGTGGATGAGCAATTTAACCACTGTATCCATCTACTTATCTTCCCACATCTATCCACTTCGTTCCACGTCTATCCATTACTCTCTACTTCTATCTCCTACTTCCTTACTTCTATCTACTTCTATCCACTTCAATGCACCTGTTTCAACTTATCCTTCCACCTCTTTGCGGAAGATCAGAATACGACGTAGTTTCACATACATTTACTATCATTGTGACTCACAACAACCCTATAGGTAGAGATCGACTTGACATGGTGTAACGTAGGCCAACTCTTTCTTTTCATGTCTTCAGAGTTTTTGATGTTGCTACTGTGAAATTTCGATACAACTTGCTATTAATATTTTATTATATAGTATGCACAGTACACACATTCCAAACCAACGGTCTCGTGAACAAGCTAGAGCTCTGCGCTTAGCTTTCGAGTGGCGCTTTAGACATTTGGAGTTTACGATTAGGATAACGATCTCCTAGTCTAGGCACACACAATAGTGCACACTGCACAAGCACATGATTTCACTTAACATAAAATACTATTTATCAAGGTTTAACAGCTAGGTCCTTCTTGGGAGGAATTATTAAATCGAGCGTTCTATTGATTAGTTTAGCTAAATAAGTAAACGCTCATGGATGCGGTCAGAATCTGAGCAGTTTGAATCGACCATTAGTCATGACTATCGAATAACAACATTGTGTATGTAACAGGCTAACAGCTTACGACAATGATTAACTAATGTGCTACGAAGAGAATATGCTGTACAATTTCTCCGAAAGTAGTGCTGTTTTGAATATCCTGTAATTCCGAAGGGAGTTTCTCCTTTGGCCAGAGTCTTAACCAGAGATGCATGGCGTAATTGGTCGTCCAGTTGTAATTACCATCGTAGATCTGAGACCTTTCTATCCAGTGGGGTCGATTAAGAGACTTCTCTTCGACGTGAATCAAATGCGGATACACTAGAGCCAACTTATGTACATTGTGTACCGACTGCTTGGCCCATTCCTCGTCTGGTCCCATGTAAGACCAATACTGCTCGAGCATAAGTCGAAGGAACGGTGCACCTTTTCTGGCTATTATTATTCCGTTGCCGACACTATCTCCCGATTCTCGACCGAGAACGAACGGAAACTGACGAAGTGGATGAAAAGACTTGAGAACCAAGACGTCCGGGTCCAAGTAAATCCCACCGTAACCTTGGCACATAAAAGCAAACTTTAGTTAATCCCAAAGTCTGAATATATGCATGTTTGTGAGTATCGATATATGTATGTATTATGTATGAAGACACTTAATATGTGTTGTATGTATGTATGTATGTATGTATGTATATCTATATGTGTGTCTGTATGTGTGTATATGTGCATGTATGTATGGATGAAGACAATCAATATATGTCTGTCTGTCTGTATGTTTATGTATATGTAGCCTACATAGAGACAAACAGATATACAACATACACACAGACAGACACACATAATTATAATATTAAGTCTCTTCATACATATAGGGCCTATATGCATGTATACATACAGAACAGACACACAGATAGATGTACATACATATACATTAGGGTGGTCCTCATTTTTCAACTTTCAAATTTGCACTCTCCAACCCTTCTAATGGGTTCTCCATTTGAAGAAACTAATTGGTATAGATTGTCTTAACTACTGGTCAATATGTAGGGTATGCTCAATCCACTTGAAAGTTCTGCTAATTTTGTGCAATCATATACAATGTTTTATACATCTAAATAAAAAAAGTCTTCCAATATGATATGATCAATCATTCGAATGCACTGCATGCAGTAGTAAAATGAACAAGCGCATTCAACTAGGCTAGTTCATAGTATACTAGTGCATTCCGCTACTGGAGTCCAGTCCCGGCAGTTTGGTATGAAGCAGAAGCGAGACCCTGGAGGACAGTAGCCTTCTTACTATCGGTGTAGAGCCTGCGGTGTTCCTTGATGAAAAGAAGATCAAACTGACGAGTCTGCTCCTCTCCTTTAGTCAGCACAGCATTGTATTCTTGCATCAGTGCCACCACTCGTTCTGCAGTATCACTGTCAACACGAGGCTCTCGAACAACATCTTATGCTTGAAGATTGTCAGATTTTGTCAGCCATACCTCCGGGTTGACTGCCAGGAAGGAATCTGGCAGGTCAAGAATCTGGAAGAAATTGCGCGTGTTAGCAGTCACGAAATCTCGCAGTCTTAATTCTGGAATCTTGGACTGGTTAAGACAAATACGCTTTTGAGGATCCTCCGTTCCTTCCTGGTTGAGTTATTCCACCATTGCTCTTACAGGAGACCAGAAAGTACACCGATTACCAGTCATTGTTTCGGAATCTGGCATCGAACAATTCCTCTCTGTTCCAAAGCTGTCTTCTGGAACTGCTCAGAGCTTCCTATCCCAGTGAAGCACTATTGGCTTCTTGGGGTTAAACTCAGTCTCAGTCTTCAACTCAACTGCCACTGTATGAAAATTGAATAAAGTGCACTTTATGTCCGAGTATATAGTTTAGCCATGTTGCTTATTGGAATAAAAGCTTTTGTAACCATTTGCAATTTCGCATAGTTATATTTTTGTACAGCACCAAAAAGTGGATTGAGCATACCCTAAATGTGCACCAATCGCAACCATTTTTGGCAGCAAAAAGTTTCTACTGGATAGGTACAATATAACAGGGTGGGAGACATTAAAAGGTAAAAAAATTGCATGTAGTTAAGGACCACCCTGATATACATACACAAATACATACATATGTATATGTAGTGGCTGACTTCTACGGCGCCGGAGAATCATTGGAAGGCATGCAGTCAATGCCACGGGTAGGCCTAACTGACGGAGCCATGCACTCATGACCACACAGACTGACAAACCGATGCATGAATTCCAGACCACGAAGGCGCCAGTTAGCCTGAAGTACGCGTCCACTGACCAGCTGAAAAGATGCCACGTGGACAGAGATATACAGACGGACAAAGGCGAATACGGAGAGAGGGATTAACAATTTAACAGACGTAGCTATCTGAGTAAGCAAGTAACATAAGCCTAACATGTAAGAAACGAGCTGTCACGAATTATAGAAGAAGCCTTTGTGCGTGGTCCTCATTTCAACTTGCGAATTGTGTTGATGGGGTTGATATAGGAGGCGGTGAGAATTAGGTAGTGCACTCCACGTTTAAGGTAGTTGACGTTCGTTTCTGTAGTAGATAGGTTCGTGTCGTACGTTATAGGCGCGTCCCAATGACGACCGGACGGAGCAACTCACGTGCTTGACGACCAGCTCGGCCCAGGCCAATGGCCCGAAGAAGGAGTAATACGACACCCAGCAGTAGTTGATGAGCTTATTCACAAGTTAAAAGTTAAAAATAAAATTGAATACACATTTAAAAGAAAACGAGTTTCTATTTTTGAATGGAAAAAAATCCATTAAATATCTGTGACGGACAGTGATTCCACGTGTAGGCTACTGTAGCCATTAAGTATAAAATTCAAATCTGAATAACAACATTTTCTTTTTCGGCAATTTCAGTTTCTTGCATTTGTTAGAGTCATAGAAATTTTCTGGTGTGGGGTAATTTTCTTTTACATAATTTTGTTAGGGGGTCTTTGAATGTTTGACAGTTGTTGACAAGGGGGAGGAGATCAAAAACTGCCTAAAACAGGGATGGCGAACCAATGGCACGCATGCCCGACCTGGTACGCCAACAGATTTTTCTTGGCACGCTATCTGAACTCTGAACTTTCGATTTTTTAATACTTTTTATATTTCGTTATTTCTTACATTAAGGAATTTCTCTCCTGCTTCACATAAAATTATAGTAAATGGTAGCTTTAATTTTTAAATTGCATTCAATAAGTCTTAGATGATGTTAGCGGTATATACCGTTAATTTTGAATCTTGCATCATGTCAGTCTGCTATTATTGTAACCTCGAACGTGATCAACTGGAAGGAAGAGTACTGGATATTTCGGCACAAAATAAAGTTCTTCGAACATGGATATCGCTTCCAGTTACATTCAACACACTTAAAAACAGTCGCATTTGGAAGTTTATCGATTTTTTCGTCAAATTACACGTGTGAATCTTTGTTCTCAACAAGTTGTGTTTATCGATTTTCCCGTCAAATTACTCGTGCGAATCTTTGTTTTCAATCATGAATTTCATTAGGCCTAAGTCTGAATTAGAAACAGATTAACTGATGATAGGGGCCTACAAGTGCTGTATGCTTGGCATTTTGGAAACAACAAAATACAAACCAGGCATAACACAGATGGCATCTAGGCCTACTGTCCAGCAACAAAATCACACTGACAGTGCAATGTTCCATATAAATTATAAATATAAAATAAATCGCATTATTAAGTAGCCACGTTCAAAAATAATGCAATGACTTTTCAATATTAGCTTTCACTTTTTTGAGTAGGCCTACTTCATTCCGTGTTCATTGGTTCAATAAAATTTCTGGCACGCAAAATTTTCCACTTTCTTTATGAACTATTATCTGGCACGCGAGCTAAAAAAAGTTCGCCATCCCTGGCCTAAAAGTTTCTGACATATTTAATCGATGACCCCCATAGGGACCAGCCGGAGCGCCATTGGAGTCAGTTGTAACTTTGTACTAACTAAAATTAACTAAAATAAACGTCCAGTAACTATAACTATTACTATAACTAAGAAATATGCTAACTATTACTGTAACTATAACTAAAAATAATGCTAACTATAACTGTAACTATAACTAAAATGAAAAACCATTAACTGTAAAAAACTGTAACTATAACTAAAATAAAATCTGTAAGAAGAATCATACTGGGCAAATGGACTTCTCTTCGTGTGGGCTGTACGCAGCTGCCTAATGCCTATAATTATGCCTTTGAGATTGCCTCCGGTTCTTCCACGCTGGATGTTGACTTCGGTGAGCCTTCAGAAATGCGAAAACATTTTGAGAAATGTTTCAGCGACAGTATAATGCTGCCTTTCCGCAAAATACCTCGTAAGAGAAGGGGAAGAAAGCCACTTCCACTTGTGGTTATCCTTCCTACTGTAACTTCGGTTTGATTTGCTCTTAACATTGCTTGGAACACTTAACACTTTTGTAGTTTGATTATAGCATAGATTTATCAATTATACGCCCTTTTTCAATAATACCTTACACGTCTGAATTTTATCCCCTGGGGATGATTTTACACGATGGGGGATAGAAATCCTTTATCTCCCGGATACTCTATACCGGTATATTCTATCCGGGGGGATAAATTTATTCATCCCCCGGATAGTTTTAGGGCGGATAAAATAATCTGTCACGCGACACCGGAACGCCGTTCCGACGAGTTCCGGCTGGAAAAAAGCACTGCATAAAACAGTGCATACATTCATACATAAATGCATACATACATACATACATACATACTGTTGCGAGTGGCCCACAGCCATCCCGCCATTATCATCCTCACGTGCACTTACTAACCTTAGTTAAGACGCACCTCGTTTGAAGCTAAATGTAGGATGGTCTCGTTGACTATATATAGCAGTGTTCTTGTGTCTACGAGGAGACCGGTTTTAGTTAAGTAAGGCGTAAGACGTGCACTGGTTGTGTCACGCATTGTAAGTACCCTTTTGTGGTCGTTTTCCGAGAGTGTACCCTGCGTGGTCGCTACTCATGTTTAATTGCCGGTTCTCGAGTTGTATCTTCCTTTGTGGAGTTTGTGCAGGCGTCTTCTCCGAGAGTCTGTCTTTTGTCGTTTGGTTTTGTCTCGTATGTGTGAGTATCGTTTCAATTATGTACATAGTGTAAATATACGTTTTATCAATATTGCGAAAGTCTTCGTTTTTCTTGTCATTTCTCATATCATTCTAACTCACATTTCGCCTCTAGACTAACAAGCTAACAATACATACATACATACATATATTAAGTGTCTTCATACGTGCATACATACATACATACATACCATACATACATTCATACATACATACATACATACATACATACATACATACATACATACATACATACATACATACATACATACATACATACATACATACATACATACATACATACATACATATGCACATACATACAGACACACAGACGGATATACATAATTATGTAACGTGTGTTGATCGTCCGAGATTCGGGATTGGAGGGAAACGGTAGCAGACGAACACTCGGATGTTGAAGAGTAGTTTATTCGATGACATCCGTACAACAGCACAACCTTCTAGAAGCGACTCCGAGCGACTGAGCTGAGCGACAGATTGAGCAACTTTACTGTACAGTGCGTGTTACAAGGTTTATTTAACGATGCGCTCATATCGATGATGCTTATGGGCAGTATGAGAATTGTAGGAAAAAGACTTTGATTTACATGGAGTTGGGGTGTGCAATGAAGACTTTACTGTAGGGTCCTAAGAAAGACTGGGGGGAAAAACCCCCCGACCCCCCGACAATTCTCACCCTGCTTAGGGGCCTAGCGTCGTCAAAGCTCAATTATACATAGTATTGTATTGTATTGTATTTAAACATTTATAAAGCGCCTCTAGTAGGGTTTACCGTTCAGAGGCGCTCCCAGTGCGCAAGGCCGAGAGAAAAGAAATAAGTATATAATAAGCGACGTTTGGGGTCCAAGACAGGTGTGCCGACGGCCTGCTACCTAAGCAGAAGACCCCGTTGGTAGGAATTTTCCATGCTCGGTCAGTGATGTTTGGTTTTCTCCCCACCGCTGCCTTGGTCTAAGTCTCAACGTTACGGTTAAATACCACTTCGGTCGGCGTCGCTTAGTCTGCGTATTTCGCCCATGCATGAATACAAACACCCTGCGTGACTTGACCACAGGCACGATTCCCCTATCTAGTCTACACACGCAAGTGCATTCCTGGCACACCAACGCACAGTTAAAATCTCTGCATCTGCTCATTCCTCTGTCTTTCTATCTCTGGGTCTGTCTCGCTGTCTGTATGGCTGTCTGTCTCTCTGTCTTTATCTCTCGAATGCCTGTGTCTGCTCCAAACACCGCTACACATGATACGCTACACATACAGCTCATGACAATTCTTAATTAATTAGCTACGAAGAGAATATGCTGCGCAATACAGTCATATATACATGCATACATACATGCATACATATATACATGCACATATATATATATTGATAGTACGGTAAGGTAAGATAGAGGTAAGATAAGATAGGTTAAGATGAGGTAGCTACAGGCCTTAGTCACCTATTATGCATGAATATAAACCAAAGTACTAATAGATGTAGGCCCCTAGTGTTGGTAGTCAAGGCATGCTGAGTTGGCATTGAGTCGTACGAGAATATTCAATGACAGAACAAGTGATTAATTTATGGTCGAGTTTCAAATGAGGCCTGTATGTTAATAGGGCAATTCTCCAAGCTTCTATTCACAGACTATGATCGTGTTAGCAACCCCGCCTAAAGATCCATTGGTACACGCCATACTATGAACTCTGTATGGAAAGCCGCCGTGTGTCTGCGGAAACTCGCCAGTGGTGTCTCTTCTAGTTAGATGAGCATTCTTCGCTTATTGAGTAACTTTTTGCTCATAAATATTTAATATAATATTCAGCGCTTTGTGAGGAATTTAAAAGGCCCTATAGTCAGTGTTTAGACAGAGGCGCGTTTACACGTAGGCGCACTAGGCGCGAGCCTAGGGCCCCCAAATCTCGGAGGACCCGCAAACGATGGAAAATATTTTTTTCCGATTATAGGATTATCCACTACAATTTGCGATGATTTTATCACAAAAATGGAGACAATTTAAGAGCTCAATTTATTGAAGAAGTAAAAATCACCACGTATTTCGCGTTGATGGTTTATTGAACACCCGATGTCAGGTTTTTTTAAACTAAAATCATTAAATCAAACAACATCACATTCCTTGAAAATAGTTTCACCATAGTATCAGACTCTGTCTAAAAGTTCAGAAAGATCCCTAAAACTGTTTGCGCCTATGGCCCTACTTTCTGTAGACGCGCCTCTGTGTTTAGGTACATTTATATAAACAGGAAAGTCTCGGATAAAAAAAATATAAAATGAAATAAACCGTTTGTAAATTTTGACAATTTCTGTACTCACGTAATAAGATCTCTGCTCTCATATAGTCAGAACTGTGAGCCATGAACTTGAACGGCTGTCCATTTGGTGCTTTTATTGGGTAGGACCTCTGAATGTGGTAGATGTTCTTGACTTGTTCTACCGTTGCATTCCACCACCTGCCACCAGTGTTATTTTAGTTCCAGCATTAATTTCTATTCCAGTTCTTATTCTATTCCACTGCTATAATTTTAGTTCTAGTTCTAGTTCCTCTTAAGAAATAATTTTTATTCTTATTCTAGTTCTAGTTCCTCTTAAGAAATAATTTTTATTCTTATTCTAGTTCCACTTCCTCTTTATAAATAATTTTAGTTCCAGTTCTAGTTCCAAAAAAATTATTTGTAGTTCCACTTCCAAATCCACTTACAGTTAGCACAGTTCTAACATGAACGGTTAATGTCTGTCGGACAATGTGAATGCGACTGATAATAAAACAGTTTTTAGTTAGACCCACTAAAAAGTTACCAGTCAATTATTTTACTGTTGAGTTTCAAAAACACCCGCATCTCAAGGGATTTGCTCAATCGATTTCTGCGACCTGTAGACATCCATCCTGCAAGGCTGCAACAGAAAAACGTCTGTGATGCGGGAGCTGAAACTAAATCTTCATAACAGCGAGCCGTCGCTTTACTGGATGTCTACTCTGCCAGAAGTTAAAGAGACTAGGAACAGCGACATGTTCTTCAATTTACTGAATGTATTTAGAAAGTTCTGCTGCAATGCTGTCAGGAGCATGTTTGATGGGGAGTCTGAGTACCTCACTCTTGTTGCCAGAAGTTTGAATCAAAGAGCGTATGTTATTTATAGAATATAGAATATGCGGAGAAGCTTCATCATAGCGCTGCACCGTGACGTCAATCAAGAGCCGTCGTCATTCCGTATAGTTATTAGTTAATGTTAGAATTATCGGTTGGGCAGCTTAAAATTAATTTTTTTTCTATTCCGTTCTCGTCTTGAAAATTAATTTTTATTCTATTCCGTTCTCGTTCTCGAAAAATATTAAAATTTTTATTCCTATTCTATTCTCGTTCCACAATTATTTTTCGTTCCAGTTTTCGTTCCGTGGAACTAATATTAAATAATTATTATTCCTATTCTATTCCCAGGAACGAAAATAACACTGCCTGCCACTGGGAATGACATCGCCGTGAATGAAGATCTGATCAGGCTTCAGAAATCTTTCTACACTCAGAAGACTCAAATAGGTTATGAATTTGAATTGGAAGTCTAAACCTATGAACACGTAGTGTACAACATTTGGAATAAACAACTTCCCCGTTTCTATTGGTCCGCTACGATGTTTCGTGCAGTTTTCACTCAAACCTAGAAACCGAAATTCTCGCGTCTTGATGGAATCTTGCTTGGGAGTTACGCCAGTCACTAAGAAAGGGTTTGTAGTACTCATCACCAGTACGCGTTGTGTTGCTGTGGGTCGTGCAGAACTTGGTGTCAGAGTATTTGAATAGATATTAGATAAGGCGACCGGATGGTAGCCGTCTTTCCTTAGAGCTTGCAGAACGCTATGCTTGCTCGGAAAGCTACTAAATTCTTCCGCACAGGCTGACGAAGTGCCGTCTGAAGAATCAGAATTGATGACTTCTCTGATTAGTTTAGTTGTTCCAGCGATACGACTGTAAAACAGTAACCCCATTGATGTAACCAACAAAAGCACAGCAAGTACGGCTTTCTTTCTATAGATATGTCGATTTTTCAGCATCGTGCATATTCTGAAATAAGAAAAGACACTATCAGCTAAGGGCAATGGCTGTGCAAACAGACTGCCACACGGTGTGTCAATACCCGGACACTATTGACTAATATTCTAACTTCTACTTCACCTTTTTGATCTATGCAGCAAACAGATTAAAGGTTTGTGTTCCGCTTTTCGGAAACGATCCTCGACTGATGTCGTGGACATTATGGTAACGGCGCTACAGAAGTCAATTAGATTAGATTAGATTAGTAATCAGTTATCTTCTTACTCATGAGAAACATTTTCAACTTGTATGCATTAATTAGCATCTGTTTACATAGTTAGATGGCCATTTTAGCGTCCTTGTGAGGTTCCGAAAAGGCCTACAATATAAATCTAGTCAGATAAAAACATACAATGTCATACATTCATACATATGCATACTTATAAATATATCAACGCACATACTTACATACATACATAAAACATACATTACACAAATGCCTATATAACGTTGCTCGGTCGACCGATGCCAGACACGAACTCCACGATGTAGGGATGCTTTATTTAACAAAGATTATTAGCGTCGCCCTCCTCTGTCATACAGACATGGGACTGTCACTGCCTAACACTAGGGCACAGACGGAAACCAATTATGCTACGGTATTTGCCATATTGGTGAAGCACGCAGTGTAGGGATTAAGGATTTCCCCTCTATCGGGTCGTGTAGGACAGCCCACTCAACCATTCACTGCTCGGTCCACTGCCCTTATGTCTGTCTGTTTGTGGTCTGTATTTCTGTCTTTCTTTCTTTTTATCTCTCTCCTTGTTGTTCCCAATGTGGGTCTACGCACTACACCGCGCTACAGTCTACACGCTATCGTAATCTCCAAACTTCTAAAGCGCCACTGGAAGGCCAAGCGCAGGGCACCAGGCTATTCACGAACGCTGCGTCAAATCAGAGGGTGTTTCCAAAGAGTAGTCCAGAGGAAGTCCGAGTCTCGTAGGAAGTCCGAGTCTGGTATGCATGTGTGTATTGTGTTCCACATACATACATATACGTTCATAAGTACATTCATAGTTACATACACATTCATACAAAAACATAAATGCATACATAAATACATACATACATACATACATACATACATACATACGTACATACATACATATATACATACATACATACATACATACATACATACATACATACATACATACATACACACATGCATACATACATTCATACATGCATACATACATACATACGTACATACTTACAAACATACATACACATGCACATAGATGTATGCATGCTGGCGTCCATGTCTCTAGTTACCAGACATTATAAGATGATGAGTGACAACTGACCTTTATCTCATTGACTGAGCTTTTCCTCACTGAATACAATATCCGAAAAATCACAACGTTTGAAAAACGCGCTACAGTTTGAGTCAGAAACTAAACGCCGATGAACAGTTACATTGTTACAATGCGCTATCAACTGCATTATAGTTACATTGTTACAATGCGCTATCAACTGCATTATCCTAACTAAAACGTACGCTATACAATGCTTTCTCGAATTGAGGTATATACGCTGAAGTGTTTGCCTGCGTCTGATATTTGCGTCTTATTCTGCGAGCAGTCAGTCATGCGTAGCCATTTTTTATTGTTCCGTTCAACTGCTATGTGACCCACTGTTGTTGCGGAATGCTTAAAGTGCATTAAACTCATCTTGATTCGTCGCCAGGTATGCTGGCCTCTATTGTACAAATATTTATTATTCAGGCAGGTGACATATTTACACCTTGAGTGGCTGACCATACTCTGGATATGTATAGTCTATATATAAATATATATGTATATGTATGTGTGTGTGTATGTGTGTGTGTTTGTTTGTGTTGTTAGAAACCCCCCTAATCCCACGGTTGTAAGTTTATTGAGCATTTCTCTGTCATAAAGACAGGTTAAGACCAGCCTAGTCACGTCTATATTAGCATAATAGATACTTGGATGAAATAGACTAGAACGAATAAGCTAGTAAGCAATGTTTATCAAAGCTCGCAGGTTTCAATAACAATGCATGCAAAGAGCAAAATGTTAGTTTAAACGATTCAATATCACCCAGAGTTCAGTGCCGTCTTAACATCATTGTAGACCCTGGACAATACAATGCACGGCGGCCCTGCCCACCCTTGAGGATAAAAATATAAACGGTCAATAAAATTAAACCTATAGAAATTGGTACTTTCAACATTCACTTTCATGAAGAAACATACTGTAAAAAGAAGATTAATCAACACAAACTATTGAGCAGTATGACACAAGCCTTGCACTCATAGCTAAGTAGTTTTACTTCTACTGCGCTTGGAGGTCAAACACAAATTAATTTTGTGGGTCTTTTTAATTTGGGCCTCTAGAATCGTGGGCTCCTGGCGACAGCCTAGCGTGCCCATGCCTTAAGGCGGCACTGCGAGAGTTACTCAAAGTTGTATAGTTAGAGAATGGACTAGTGTAGACTAGAATAGACTTAACAGACTAAAATAGAATAAATTAGAATGGGCTATGCTGGATTTGACTTAATGTGATAATTTCTTTCACGGATTTTATTGCATTTTCACATTTCAATGCAACTCTATTGTCACAGATAGCTCAAGAAATATTTTCAGTCTAGCCTAAGACGGGACTGTTAGATAATCCCCCCTGTTCATCACAACAGGTAGGCCTGCTACACAAGCGTTGTCAGTCACACATATATATACATACAGATATATATATTGTATATATTATATATATATATATAAATATATATATATATTTGGATATATATATAGGTCTCTGCATGTATTATGGATGTAATTTCATGTAATGTAATTAATGGAATAATATGCTCTCAAGAGCGGATTCAGGAAACTGATCATTGGAACTGTGCACTGTTAACATTAAAGTGAACCGGTTCTCCTGCTGCAAGCGTTGTTATTATATAAGAGGTCTTTGGCTGCAAGAAATGCCCGCTTGTATAATCTGTTTTCGTTTTTCTCTGATCAGTCTAGAGAACACCTGTAGGCTATATTTTATTGGTTGGGTACAGTGTGAGTCTGCAGTGATAAGTAAGGTAGAAGAGAGTGGCAGGCAGAGAAGAAGACAGACACACCAGTCACAATATCAATATCTCAGCATACCTCATATTGGTTGCCTATATTAATATATGCATAGACCTATACATATACATATACAATGCATTGCATATATTTATTTATGTGCATACATACATACGTGCGTATATATATATATATATATATATATATATATATATATACATTCATTCATTCATAAAGCAGCATAAAACTGGTGACACTGGTCAGAATAATGAGCTGAACAGAGAGTTTATACAAAATTCAAACCTGTCAAGCAGTTCATATTAACTGGCAGCCTATCGGTACATGTAGGTTCCTGCTACACATTCTACTCAGCAATGGAAGATGAGTCTATACCTGTCGATTACGCTCAAACAAGGAAAGCTTTAAATAGACTGGCTCTACGTCGTAAACGCTTTTCTATTCACGTGGCAGGGAAATAAAGCTAATGGCAAAACTGATTTAATATAAAATACATTTGATAGTTCAACAATGTGCATGTGCGAACACATTTACTTCCTATCCTGAAAAGAGCAGGCTATCCGCGTGTGCAAACGCTAACGCCTGGCACAATTCGCTAGAACAATGCTTGAAGCTTAAATAGTTATGAACCATTTAAGAAAACCATTGATCACCGGGTCTGTACGAGATCGGGTCAGATGATATAGCCTCGGGCTAGCACGAGAACACAACAGCAACATGCCAACCGACGATGAGTCATGAACGAATCCGTAAATAATGCCAAGGTAGTCGGATGTGTGGACGCGTTAGCCAAATGACTGAAATAGCAGCCAATTATGTGACATAGTATCGGATTCGTTTGAACGCTGGCATTGTACAGCGCGTAGTGTTCCGGTGTGACCCTCAGCTGAGACTGTTAGGACCCGTCAGCAAGTCCTTGAAGCACAATTGTTCAGCGCTACCCGGACTTGCAGAACGGATGGGAAAAACTGGCGGTTAGGCAACGGATAGTCATGGTTTTAAGAGTGGCTTTAACCGTCTATTAAGGTGAGTAAATCATTACTCAGCAACCAAACGGCCCAATAACCGACAAACGCCTTGCACAAACTCAAATCCGACCAGGATCTAATAGAACACACGTCTTGGCAACCTGTTAGGCGCCCGATCATTTTACTGCTTTCCCTTAGGGGATGGATGGCTGAGTCGACGTCGAAGGGGCTTGCGAGTATCGAACCGCTTCTTTCAAGATCTATATGCAAGAGTATTGCCATTCATTGTCCCCCTTGCACTTATGCAATAACTGCTGGCATTACGACATCTACAAGTATTTCAAATTGTAATTGTTTATTTAGTGTAATCTAGGCCTACATGCAAGGTCAACTGCTCTCGTCTGTAGCATTCACAAAAAAATCAGTAGGCTCTACTTCATCAAATAGTACATCATATGTCACCTTGTGTGTATATGTTTACAATAAGTTGTTCAAGAAAAACCCCTTCCAAGTCCTATCTGCACCTCATCGTCGTGGAGGGATGAACAAGCCAAGTAGGAGAATGCCTGGTGGGGCTATGCCATCAGTGGACAAGGCTTCGGCCGAAGAACCATTAGGGCGTCACGCGAGGTGGACAGGCTCACCAGGAACTCTGAAAACGGCTGGCCAACGCAGGAGGCAAGTGCTGGAAGGACTCCTGAGGGCGTGTGAGGCCTATTGCTTGGCCCACCGGCTTTCTTACCCAACCAGGAGAGGAGTGGTCACCACCTGGGACAAGACCAAGAAATTTTTACATGATGAGCACACGTGTCTCTTCTACAAAAGAAGGGGAGGACCGAGTCCGGCAGGAAGGAAAATATCAAGGCCATTCATATACAAACATGCATACATACATCCGTACGCACATTCATACACATATTATGGACATACATTATATTGATCCGCACATGTAGACATCATCATTAAAAACGTCATTATCACTAGGCTTTGCGCCGAATCAAGGTTTCGGAGACTGGGCTTTACCGATCAACATATCCACGGCGCCATTCTGTTGACCAGGGAAACTGGGTGCATAGGCCTACCTACAAACTGTAGAGCCTTGATGTAGACCTCTTCCATGTGTTTGTTACCATCTGCTTTCTTGTAATTTTGATTCCTATGGTTTACTCAGCAGTTATGCATTCTGCAATTATCACTGGATTGCATAGGATATCAATTAGTAGTTGAAATCTTTATCAAATTGCGTCATTTTATATGTTTAAAATATGTTTAAAATATTGTCTCAAAACAACTAAGAGCCCGAGAAAAACTCAATACCTGGGACGCATGCTGACAGAATCGTCTATACTGAACAAGACCAAAAGAACAATGGATCTGAGGAAAATGGTTAGCTTCGTTTATCTACTTAGCCTGGAAGCAGAACACAATATAAATAATAATAATATTTATTCTTTAATTAAGCGCCTGCAAACGCACTGCGCTGTACATGTACATGTTATGCGATAAACCTTAACTACTAACAGAACAGACAGCCTGCAATACACGGCGCAAATTGCAGCCTACAAAGCATGTCCGCCTATGGGACTCGATCTCTGTACCTCTCGCACTCTACGCCAGATGTTATCCAATGCGCTATCGGGCTCAGTATATCCACTCCACTGGCTAACTTATTTATAGACCAGGTCAAAAGTCAACCATTCTAATCTCTGTCGAAAAGTACACGTTAAGTGATTTCAGTTTTAAACTTCCTGATAAGTTCCAGCTGTTTAAATATAACTAAATCCTATAAGCCAATGGCAATTAGCTTTGAAACGATCTGGTAATCCCCCCGCTGTTTTAGCATAGCTGAACATTCGAAGCAGCTGTGAAACAATACGCCCAAATAAAATCGTTGGATGTCGAATCTCTGATAAAAGTAAGTCTGCGATCAAAAGCTGATAGTGTCGGTTCATTTAACATCTTCCCAATCCCCATAGCCAGTCTCAGTCGGTGCTCTGGTATTTCAGCCATAATCTACGATCGTCAATTATATCAGTCGTCTACACGCGAAAGTTCTTAACTATAGGATTAAACTTGTAACAGAGACTTCAAACGCCCTAAAATGGTTGTCCATCGGGGCTCTGTCAAAGTCATGTAGACGTCCGAAGTCCATATATTATGTGGCAATATTCTCATACGGGCTACATATATATGTGGCAACATGCGACGTTGCTAATGGATCATAGATTTGTGGGACACGACAGCTGATTGGTTAGAGCGCTCGCCTTGGAATGCGGAAAGTACGGGTTTGAGCCCCTTACATCTTTTGAGTGATGTTACGACCCTTAACGAATCGGAAAGTATGACAGAATTGCGGTTGTCACTTTCAGTTTCAGCAATCCACTGTATAGCTTTCTTTATTTCCGTCACTTCCGCAGCATACACACTCGAATAATCGCATATTCACATTTTAGTATGTACATGTTCGCTGGGTATGTCAAAGGCAGCAGCAGCAGCTGCTGCATTGCCCGCTTTTAAACCATCTGTGTATTTATATGTGTGATGTTGTATTTTTTTTATTTTCTTGATCACTAGTTGTTTTATGCAATCGGGATGGTCTACCTTATTGCATTTTCGAAGGCTGATATTAACCCTGATGGTTTATTTAACCAGGGTGGACTGTAGGTTCGTGTGATGATGGATGTGATCTTGTTGTACCTGGACCTGTATTCATTCGTCCAGTGTTGCTGTGGTGTGATACTAACTGGATTGGATGCACTGCCTTTGTCGTAAACCAGCGAAACCCTTGCAACACGCGAGATCGACACGAGTATTTGTTTATTCGGAGAAAAGAGGTCTACATCTTTACGTGGAGCGTGAGAACACTATATGTGGCTGGCCAACTGGACATACTGCTGCATCAGCTCGAGAATGTTATAAGTGGAGCACCATCGGACTGTGTGAGGTGAGATGGTCTGGGGTCGGGGAATTTGACAAGAAAGGATATAAGGTAAATTACTGCGGAAGGGAAGATGACGGAGACCAGGAGGGGTTGTACTGATCTTGAAGACGAAAGCGGCCAGAGCACTGATTCGATATGTAACAGTGGGGTCACGGATACTAAAGGCAAGATTTAGAACTTCGTTTGGGAAAATAAGTTATCCAGGTGTATGCACCAACATCAAACTCAACAGAAGAGGAAATAGAGGAATTCTACACAAACCTGCAGAATACAGTTCAAAACTCATCTAGTCAGGACTTGTTCATTATTATGGTAGACTTCAATGCAAAGGTCGGGGACGACTGGAGGACATGGCGAGGAGCCCTGTGGAAATTCGGTTTCGGAGGAGAAAACGAAAGAGGAGAGAGATTGATAAATGATGTTTAATATTTTAAATTAAATTAAAAAAACTAAAAGCCACAGTATAGCTGATGCTAGTGTATTTTAACAGACAATATTAGCAAAATAAGTAACAAATGTTTTGACGTTTGTAAGAAGCAAATCAAAGCAAGTTACAGTACATGACTAATATTGTGGATATTTCACAATGGGAAAATTTGCTGCAGTAAAATTTGCTGCTGAAAAATTTGCTTAAGGAGAAGAAATTGTAGCACACAGTTCGAGGCAGACAACAGTAACATGCAAGTAGATTAAGAGAAACCACAACCTTAAAATGGTGCATACACAAAACTGCGTTATGAGATGTAGAAATAGCTGTATACAGTTTAACATCATACATAATATACTCGATTACTCGTGTTTATTCTGAAGCTCACTGCCAAACCGCAGTAAGTTACATTGAAACATGACGGTACAATAATCAAGACGTTATGGAACACACGTCTTGGCAGCCTGTTAGGCGCCCGCTCATTTTACTTTCGCCCATAAGGCTGTGTCGGTCTAGAATGGGTTTGCGGGTATCGAACCCCATCTTTCAAGATATCTTATGTTCTTCATGCAAGACTTTACCATTCATCTATCCCCATACAAATATGCAATAACTGCTAGCATTACAACAACTACAATTGTTTCAAATTGTGATTGTTTATTTAGTGTAATCTGGGCCTACATGCAGGCCAACTGCTGTCGCCTGTAATACTCACAAAAAATAAGTACTTCATCAAACGGTAGAATAAATAACAGTGCATCATATATTACATTATGTATATATGTTTAGAGTAGGTTGTTCAAGAAAAACAAACGCACTATAATTTGACGGAAATAGTTTCTGAATACAGCCGAAGTGCATAAAAAATCACGGTATGATTCTACGAACTACACATTTAGAAATAACCTGTAGAGAGCTTATTAATACACAAGAGCAGTGCGAAGTTCCGCGACAGGGTCGGGTGAGACGGAATCCATAGTAGATGTGGTTACCATGGGAGTAGTAATCGCTATGGTAATCTCTAGATTTCTACAGTGCTCATAGAAAGCCGAATTGAGGGAACCTATGCACAGGCGCTCAGTGCACTTGGGTTATGATGCTCTTAAAGTCAAATAGTTTACCAGGGATTCCGTCCTTAACAAAAAGAGAACAGGAGCGCCAGCATCAGGCGCCATAGGCTCAACCAAGGAGTAGAGGTTGGAGGACCTACTAGAACGCCTGAGTGGAGGGAATTGCGAGCGCCAAAGGCTTGAAACTGCGCTTGCCGAAGGCAAGAAGCCCTTAACGACTAGGGGGTATGGGGGAGCGTGGTCTGGGGCAAAGCCCCAGAAGCAGACGCAACTGTGAGCATTTGATTCCAAATGAAGTACATTTTGGACTCTTGTTTACCTCAAATATTTCAATGTTGATTTCGAAATAAAACTAGCTTAGCTAGATCAATCTGTGAACAAATTTGACTAGTCCTACGTACATTAGGACTAGGCTATATGTGAGGAAACTGAGATTTTAGGTGTTTAAAGCAGCGGTTCCCAAACTTTTCAGTGTGACGGACCGGCAGGAATTCACTTTCAATGCGACGGACCGGCAGGAATTTTCCCATTGCAGCAGAACCGATACCCAATTTATTAGTTTTATTTCTTTCTCAATCACTAAAGATGTATTAATTATAAGATTTAAAAAACGAGAATTAGACTAAAACAAATCTTGGAATTTGGTACAAATTATAAAGTTACATTGAAAGGAGCGGATATTGTTGGGAAAATGTCACAAATTTAACCACAGTTCTAATTATAAAATAAGTTGTAGGCAAGTTAATGTGATACGAAATAATATCATATTCACCGGTCCAATATGAATCAAAACTTTGCATTTTGTTTAAAAAAATATACATAATTCATGCTAATGCCTTTCATAAATCGGATATTTATTATATTTTATTCTTGTAATTTCCAAATTTATAATATATTGTAGGCCTACTTGCAATATCAAACCTAAAAGTAGACGCGTCTATTGACGAAAGCAGTGACCAAATTATTAAAGACGAAAGAGATACGTCACATCCGGTTTCTAATTGCCGGTCAAAAAACCCAAATGTTACGATCAAAATTTCTAGTAAAGGTGAACAACATCTATTTGACCTGTCAGCAATTCGTCGAGAAACTATTTATTCGGCAGTTTTAGTTTACAATAGCTGAAATACATTCACTTCCAGAACAAATCTTAATTTATGAGGCAATCGTGTTTTTGAAGATAGTTCGAAGCGACACGCAATCGAGAAAACGTAGTTTTTCCTGACTCACTTCGCGGACCGGCAACTGAGGGCTCGCGGACCGGCACCGGTCCGCGGACCATAGTTTGGGAACCACTGGTTTAAAGGACTGCTCGTAGTCGCACCATTAAAAACTGAAATGTCCTTTTAGGCTTGTCCTACTGCTAGCCATAGTCGGATTTAAAAAAGCGAGAGGAACTTAAGTTTTAGCGTGAAATGATGCATCAACATTCTGCATTGAATTCTTATAGACGGGTTTAGCCTGAACATTTATTTTATTGACAGATTGCAGGGCCAGCGTCGCATGCCGAAAATTTGCTTTCATTTTATAATCGCCATATATTCTCCTTTTTTATAAAACGGGCTTAACCAGTAGTGTCATATTATAGATTTCTAAGTGCTTAGCTTAGCTGTTCAGTGTTTACGACTAAAAAAGACGAAGTTTTTTAAACAATAATTAAATTATTTTGACTGAAAATTATAATTTTAGTAATAACTTTTAAACTTTCGATATTCCGCGTCGGCGTCGTCACGTAAATTAAACAGGAAATAGGCCTAGAAATACTGAAAAAGTGCAGCAAATATCCTAATGTAGAACGCATAAAAATATGAAAACAATATGGGTGTGTTCCTGCTACAAACGGTCCAAACTGTTTAGAGCTATGTAGGGCCTAACTGTTGAAGTTGCTTTGCAACTTGCTAGGTCAAGCAAACAGAAATAATTGTTTAAAACTTAAATTTTTTTGTTTAAATTATAGTCTATACTCTACAGTATTAAAGATATGTCAAAGTACGTTCTGCAGGTAAGTACACGCTCTCCAGAGGTGAGTGTGCGAAAAAATATTTTGTGAGGTTAGTATACGGTCCCTAGAAGTGTGTACGCGCTGTATACTCGCGTACACCCTCGTTTACAGCCCTGCTAAACACTGCAGCAATCACTGAAATAAGAGTAGAGAAACCTTTTGCAGTTTTTGCCAAATAATGTTTCAGATGAACCGGCCAATATTTTTTTTACCGAAGATAGCGATCTATACTACGGATGTCTATCTTCAAAAGAAGATATGCTCTGAAAACGTTATGGGAACATTTAAGATTTTGGCAATTTATCGGGAAAAGGTTTTTATAATTTAGCTTGTCTTCAGCAATTTTGGATGTTTGCAAAAGGCGCTTTAACTACAACTGCTACCATTACATTGACACTGAATTCTAGATTTAGACAACTACGCAAGTGAAGTTTTATTCAAGACACAGAAACATGTCAGCTAATCATTTCTCTCTGTTGACCTGTTTACTGTACCAAAGTAGATGTGATGCATCAGCGATATTTCATATTACGCAGAAGCTAAGTAATGTACTGTAATAAAATTCCATACATTCTGATAAGAGGTAATGTCAGCTAATGTTAAGCTGACTTAATAATATGTAGCATGTAGCACAAACTATTTATGTAAAGCATACAACAGCGAATAAGCTAATCATTCCACTGTTTAGTAACATACAGGATAATGTGATGCAGTGTAGGCCTAATGTGATAATATAATGTGAAACTGATTGTATTATAATTCTGGGACATGTTACAAAACTATAGAAGTTCTGAAACAACGTTGAAGCTAACCATTCCACTCCGTTGCTCTATTTATTTTGCAAAAGAGTATATGGCACTATGGCAGACGTCTACAATCAATCATTTTGATTTTACATGTAATTGTTATTTACAATCAAAAAAATGCGTAGCGCTTTTTCAAGACAGAATCATCCCAGACGCTTCAAACCTAGGATATGACGACAGAAAACCATCGAGGAACAGAGAGGCTATCGAGCGCTTACGGAATGGAGGTAAAGAAAGACTAAGGATGTTAGGCGATCTATTGCACAATACCATTAGTATTGTAATAAATGTAATCTAATGCAAGATAATGTGTGGTGCTATGTAATATGACGTGATCCAGGTCGACTCAGTCTTCCACTCCCTATATAGCAACAGTAAAATGAGTGGGCGCTAAGAGGCTCCCAAGATGGTGTTCAATAGGAGCTTTATAATTGTACCGTCATGTTTCAATGTAATTTACTGCGGTTTGTCAGTGACCTTGTGAACAAACACATATATATTAATACTATTATTATTATTATTATTATAATATTTTTAACGAAAAAGAATCCCTCAGGTTCTTAGAAACTATCCCTTAGTAGGTCCACAAACAGGAGAAAGGTGTCCTCGTCCACGGTGAGTTGCGTTTTATTATTATTGTTATTGTCATTGTTGTTTTTGTTGTTGTTGTTGTTGTTGTTGTTGATGTTGTTGATGTTGTCGATGTTGATGTTGATGTTGTTGATGTTGTTGATGTTGATGTTGTTGATGTGGATGTTGATGATGATGTTGATGCTGTTGATGTTGATGTTGATGTTGTTGATGTTGTTGATGTTGTTGATGTTGTTGATGTTGATGTTGATGCTGTTGATGTTGATGTTAACGTTGATGTTGATGGTGTTGATGTTGATGTTAACGTTGATGTTGATGCTGATGTTGTTGAAGTTGATGTTGATGTTGAAGTTGATGTTGTTGATGTTAATGTTGATGTTGTTGATGTTGATGTTGATGTTGTTGATGTTAATGTTGATGTTGTTGATGTTGTTGATGTTGATGTTGATGTTGTTGATGATGTTGATGATGTTGATGATGTTGTTGATGCTGATGTTGATGATGATGTTGATGTTGTTGATGTTGATGTTGTTGATGTTGATGTTGATGTTGATGATGTTGTAGATTTTATTGATGTTGATGTTGCTGTTGATGACGTTGATGTTGTTGATGCTGATGTTGATGTTGATGTTGTTGATGTTGATGTTGATGTTGATGTTGTTGATGTTGTTGATGTTGTGGTTGATAATGTTGTTGATGTTGATGTTGTTGATGTTGTGGTTGATGATGTTGTTGATGTTGTTGATGCTGTTGATGTCGATGATGTTGTTGATACTGTTGATGTTGTTGATGTCGATGATGTTGTTGATGTTGTTGATGCTGATGTTGATGATGATGTTGATGTTGTTGATGTTGATGTTGTTGATGTTGATGTTGATGTTGATGATGTTGTTGATGTCGATGATGTTGTTGATACTGTTGATGTTGTTGATGTCGATGATGTTGTTGATGTTGTTGATGCTGATGTTGATGATGATGTTGATGTTGTTGATGTTGATGTTGTTGATGTTGATGTTGCTGTTGATGACGTTGATGTTGTTGATGCTGATGTTGATGTTGATGTTGTTGATGTTGATGTTGATGTTGTTGATGTTGATGTTGTTGACGACGTTTATGGTGTTGATGATGTTGATGATGTTGTTGATGTTGATGTTGATGATGATTTTGATGTTGATGTTGTTGATGTTGATGTTGTTGATGTTGATATTGATGTTGATGATGTTGATGTTGATATTGTTGATTTTGTTGATGTTGATGTTGACGTTGACGTTCTTGATGTTGTTGATGTTGCTGATGTTGTTGATGTTGATGTTGTTGATGTTGATGTTGTTGATGTTGATGTTGATGTATATTATGTTGTTGATGCTGATGTTGATGATGTTGGTGTCGTTGATATTGTGGTTGATGATGTTGTTGATGTTGATATTGCATATGATGTTGATCTTGATGTTGTTGTTGATGTTGTTGATGTTGATATTGTTGATGTTGATAATGTTGATATTGTTGACATTGTTGCTGTTGATATTGTTGATATTGTTGATATTGTTGATGATGACGTTGACATTGTTGATGTTGATGTTGATGTTGATTTTATTGATGTTGATGTTGATATTGTTGATGTTGATGTTGACGATGTTGATGTTGATGTTGATATTGCTGATGTGATATTGATATTGTTGATATTGATACTGATAGTGTTGATGTTGATACTGATATTGTTGATGTTGATACTGATATTGTTGGTGTTGATATTGATATTGTTGATGTTGATATTGATATTGATATTGTTGATATTGATATTGATGTTGATATTGATGATATTGATATTTTTGATATTGTTGATATTGATACTGATATTGATGATGTTGATATTTTTTATATTGATGATGTCGATTTTTTCGATATTAATGATATTGATATTTTTGATATTGATGACATTGATTTTATTGATTTTGGTGATATTATTGATATTGATGATATTGATTTTATTGATGCTGATGCTGTTGATATTATTGATATTGATGATATTTATATGATTGATTTTGATAATACCGATGTTATTGATATTGATATTTTTGATATTATTGATATTGATATTTTTTTATATTATTGATATTGATATTTTTGATATTATTGATATTGATATAATTGATACTGATGTTATTGATATTGATATTGATGGTATTGATATTATTATTGATATTATTGATTTTGATATTCATATCATTGATATTGATATTGATATTATTGATATTGATATTGATATGATTATTATTGATATTATTATTGCTATTATTGATATTATTATTAATATCGATATTATTATTATTATTGATGTTATTATTATTATTTTTATTATTATTATTATTATTATTGATATGTATTATTATTATTATTGATATTAATATTATTATTATTGATATTATTATTATTATTATTATTATTATTATTATTATTATTATTATTATTATTATTATTATTATTATTATTATTATTATTATTATTGATATTTTTGTTGACGCCCGAGGTACGAAAATCCCTCAGGCTCTAAGAAACTATAAAATAGAAGTGTAATTAAGCTTGGAGAACGCCGTCCTCGGTTCCGGGGTGTGGTGTAAAGGTGCCTGTAAAAGCAATGGCATTGATATTATTATTATTATTATTATTATTATTATTATTATTATTATTATTATTATTATTATTATTATTATTATTATTATCATTATTATTATTATTATTATTATTATTATTATTATTGATATTATTATTATTATTATTATTGTTGATATTATTATTATTGAGATTATCATGATTATTACTGATATTATTATTATTGATATTATTATTATTATTGATATTATTATGATTATTACTGATATTATTATTATTATTGATAATAAATTATTATTATGAGCTGCAAAGTAATGAAACTAGTGATGCTGTAGCGCGCGTTGAACCGAATCAACAGAACCGTTCATCTTGGCAGTTAATATCGAATTCGGGCCCGCGTTGATTTGTTTTTATGACCCCTGCAATTATTGATAGGCAGTCAACAAAATACATGCGTTGTCAAGTTTGTTATACTTCTCTTTTATTGGTCGTCTCTCTATGTATGTGTTACTGGTAAAATCACAAAGAATACTGCAAGTAAGCCTACACTTAATGACAGGTTTTGGAATCGGTTTCGCTAATTTGATCTTCTTTTAAGTTGTTGATAAAGCTGCCTTTTGTTTTGCTAACCATGTTTATTAAAATATGAATAAATTACTATGCATAAATTGATGTGCCGAATTATGTTCTGGCAATATTCATGTCGCTACTTTTTGGCAAAGATAAATTTTTTTCGATTTTCTTGTATTTAAGAAGCTTACACCGTGGCATCCAAGAAGAATACATTTTTTTAATTAAAAGCTTACGAAAGCTACAGACTGCAATCTATACTGTATCACATAAAATACCTAATTGGTTGCGTATATGTGGAAACAAATAAAGGAGTGAAATTCAGACAGGGGCACGATGTCACCTGCGACCATTGCACGCTCTTCGAGTTCTGTCTACAAACGCCTCTACGTCTATGGTATGACGTCATTCGACACAACCTAACCCCTATCGACGACCTCCGTCCTACTCAACTATGACAACAAGAAACTCATGCCATCTACAGGACACCGTGCGAGAACTGGCAGCTGTCATATATACCAATCCATCCACTTATATTAATTTATATCCACTTATCCATCCACTTTAACCAATTCCACCCACTGCTAACCACCTATATCCGCATCTGTTACCTTCGATCCACCTATCTATCCAGTTGTATCCACTCATCCGTCCACTTCTAACTCCTTTCATCTATATTTCTATCCACCTCTAACCACATTTCTCCACTTACATAATCACTTTTCCTTCCACCGCCTCCATCCACTCATCCATTGACTTATACATTCACCACTCCCATTAACTTACCCATCCACTTATAGTCCCACATCTAGTCACTTCAATCCACATGTATCCATTACTCTCTACTTCTGCCTACTTCTATCCAGTTCTATCCACCTGTCTCAACTTATCCCTCCTCCTCTATTCAGAAATCAGAACACGACGTAGTTTCATATCCATTTGCTATCACTGCGACTCAAAACAATCCTATTGGTAGAGATCGACTTGTGCAACGTCGGCCAACACTTTCTTTTCATGTATTCAGAGTTTTCTGATGTTGCAACTGTGGAATTTCGATACAAGTTGCTATTAATATTTTATTATATAGTATGCACAGTACACACATTCCAAACCTATGGTCTCGCGAACAAGTTGGTGCTTTGCGCTTAGCCTTCGAGTGGCTCTATAGAAATTTGGAGTTTACGATTACGATTACAATCTCCTAGTCTAGGCACACAACTTCACATTACATCAAATACTGTTAATCAAGGTTTAACAGCTCTGTTCTACTTGGGAGGAATGATTAAATCGAGAAGGAATTATTGAATCGAGAACAACAAGCAACATTGCTGCTAGTTATTCTAGTCATTACTTTAGCTAAATAAGTAAACGCTCCTGGATGCGGTTAGAATCTGAGCAGTTTGAATCAACCATGAGTCATGCGTAACCTAGATTTAAAATGGCTTTATCGAATAACATCTCCTTGTATGTAACAGGTCAGAACAATGATTAATTAATGCGTTACGAAGAGAATATGCTGTACAATTTCCCCGAACGTTGTGTTGTTTGGAATGTCCTGTAATTCCGAAGGCAGTTTGTCATTTGGCCAGAGTCTTATCCAGAGATGCATGGCGTAATTGGTCTCCCAGTTGTAGTTACCCTCGTAGATCAGAGACATTTCCATCCAGTTGGGTCGATTAAGAGACTCCTCTTCGACGTGAATCAAATGCGGATACAGTTGAGCCAACGTATGTAGATTGAGAACCGACAGCTTAGCCCAATCCTCGGCGTATCCCATGTAAGACCAATACTGCTCGAGCATAAGTCGAAGGAACGGTGCACCTTTTCGGGCGATTATTATTCCGTTGCCGACGCCACCATCCGTTTCTCGACCGAGAACGAACGGAAACTCACGAAGCGGATGAAAAGACTTGAGAACCAAAACGTCCGGGTCCAAGTAAATCCCACCGTAACCTTGGCACATGAAAGCAAACTTTAGTTAATCCGGTAGTCTGTATGTATGCATGTTTGTAAGTATCCATATATACGCCACACCTACGCAATAGTAAAAATGTATGCCTCTTCTCATTCCTCTGTATTTCCATCTCTGTGTCTGTCTGTCTGTCTGTCTGTCTGTATGGCTGTTTGTCGTACTGTCTGTTTCTAGCTATGTCTCTCTGTCTTTATCTCTCAAATGTCTGTGTCTGCCCCAAGCACCACTACACATACATATACATACATACATTCATGCATACATATATACATAGATATATAAATGGATAGTAGGGTAAGGTAAGATAGAGGTAAGATAAGATAGGCTAAGGTGAGCTACAGGACTTGGTCACCTATTATGCATGAATATCAACCAAATTACTAATAGGTGCTGTATTTGTAGTCAAGGCACGCTGAGTTGGCATTGAATCGAAAGAAAATATTCAATTAGATAACAATCTGTCCGATCGGGATACCTAGCTCAGTAAATACACGTGACTGGATTCTTCTGAAGACTGAATTCTGCACTTAAATGATAAATAGGATAAGGATCTATATAAATTTGAGACTTTTGAGACTGCGATATTCCCAAGTGCAACTGTATTGTGAGAAAATATTTTAAAATATCTTCTAATGGAGACACGTCTCACTCGCCTAAATGACTCGAAAGATAATTAAGAACTACAAAATAATTGCAATAACCAGTACTGACACAGAACCCAACCAAGGAGGTTCACAGTGAACCCAATCTCTCTACATCATTTACATGCATAGAGTTCCTTCTTCCTGTTTTATGTTCAATGAGGAATGACTAAAATAATATGAATACAAAGTTCGTAGTACAAGAACCAATATTATTCTATCAAACATCTATTGAAGTTACCAGTGTCGCCCGTTTCGTTAATAATTATTGGCAAGCCATGCTGCCGATTTGATCAGCTTTGTCAACGGCAAATAGAATATGAAATTGTTATCAGCCTGATATACAAGATAGTCGTTAGCAAGCAAAAGTGATTAATTTATGAGTCTATTATTTTCTAGTATCATAAAGAATCTGAACCACTGGGGAAAGGAACTATAGCTCACTCATGATTGACATGATAGAAATGTACGTGACAACTGATATTCTAGTAATGACGAGGCGAAGTCGTCTCATTACTCCTACATTTACGTTACTTAACCTGGGAAAACTAGTCACAAGAACAATGGAACTTGACGATTAAAATATAAAAGGTATTTAATGAAGAAATGAATTTCAGTTACAATAATATGAAATATAATAATAAAATATAAGTATAATGAACATACCATGATAAATAACTTTTTATACCGAATTCAGAGAAACAGTCACCAGTCACGCAGCGATCCGGGCAAGATGCGCTCTCCTGCCCGAATCTGCGTACGGTACCTCAAATTCCAGGCTTATATGGATTTCCCCGCGTGGGTGGTCATGTGTTCCATCGAGGCTTTTTGACATGGGAGCAAAAGATAGGACAGCAATTTGGCAGAATCAACCGAAGGGACCCCTACCGCGGTACCATGGGCCACTGGGCCAGTGATCTGTCCGGAAGACAGATTGCTTTACCATGAAACCACGAACAGTTCAACTGAAAGGATGTAAACTCTATCGGGCATGAAACATATACCAAGGGAGAAAGTCATTAACATTGATTACCAAACCATTTATGTAGCGCCATGTAAATATCTCCTCTGTATCATCAATATAGGTCGAGTTTCAAGTGAAGCCTGTATGTTAATAGGGCAATTCTGCAAGCTTCTATGGTCGTGTTAGCTACTCCGCCTAAAGATCCTCTGGCACACGTCATACTATGAACATGCTCTCCACCACCAGCTCTATGGAAATCCGTCGGTTGGGCTCTGTACAGTATGTTTGCGGGAACTCGCCAGTGGGAGGCCCTAACTTTTCTAGTTATATGGGCATTCTTTGCTTATTGAGTTACTTTTTGTCTATGTTGAATTTAATATCATTTCAGCGCTTTGTGAGCCATTTAAGAGGCGCTAGAGTAAGTGTTAGGTACATTCATATAAACAGGCAAGTCTCGGATAAAATAAATAATTATAGGCTTTAATTGTGTGCGAAATTTGACAATTAGCATACTCACGTAATAAGATCTCAGCTCTCATATAGTCAGAGATGTGAGCCATGTACTTGAACGGCTGTCCATTTGGTGCTTTTATCGGGTAGGACATCTGAATGTGGTAGATGTTCTTGACTTGTTCCACGGTGGCATTCCACCATCTGCCACTGGGAATAACATCGCCGTGAATGAAGATCTGATCCGGCTTCAGAAATCTTTCCACGCTGAGAAAACTCAAATAGGTTATGAATTTGAATTGAAAGTCTGAACCGATGAACACGTAGTGTACAACATTTGGAACTAACACCTGCCACGTTTCAATTGGTTCGCTACGATGTTTCGTGCAGTTTTCACTCAAACCTAGAAACTGAAGCTCTCGCGTCTTGATGGAGTCTTGCTTGGGAGTCAGAGTCCTTGAATAGATTTCAGATAAGGCCATCGGATGGTGTCCGTCTTCCCTTACAGCTTGCAGAACGTCATGCTTGATCGGAAGGCTACTAAGCTCTTCCGCACAGGCTGATGAAGTGCCTTCGGAAGAATCAAAATTGATTACTTCTGTGGTTAGTTTAGTTGTTCCACCGGTACGACTGTAAAACAGTAACCCCATTGATATAACCAACAAAAGCACAACAAGTACGGCTTTCTTTCTATAGAGATGTCGACTTTTCAGCATCGTGCATATTCTGAAATAAGAAAAGACACCGTTAGCTGATGAAAACGGCTGTGCAAACAGACTGCCACACGGTACATGTGTGTCAATTATAACCACACACTATTCAGAATCCTACTTCACCTTTTTTTCTCGCAGTAAACACATTAAAGATTTTGTTCTGCTGTTTCGAAGCGATCATCGACTGATTTCGTTTGACATTATGGAAAAAGGCGCTACAGAAGTCAATTAGATTAGATTAGTTATCTTCTTTCGATCTTTCGTACAGCTACTGAAGATAAATATTTTCCACTTGTATGCTTAAATCGTTTAAATTAGCATCTTCTTATATAGTTAGATTGCCAATTTAGCGCCCTTGTGAGGCTTCAAAAGGGCGCTACAATGTCAATAGAGCCAGATACAAACATACATTTATACAAATGCATACATAAAACATTCATACACAAATGCAGATCTAGCGTTGCTCGGTCGCCCGTATCTTGAGGGGGTTGTCGAACCGATGAGAGACACGAATGTTGTAGGGATGCTCTATTCACTCAAACGATCCGTACATAAGACAGGAAGCAATCTCGCAATAATTTTTATCTCGCTCAGTTTAACCACACTTTGTGATAACAAAGATCATTAGCGTCGCTCTCCTCCTTCATCCAGGCTCGGGACTGGCACTGCCTGGCACAAAAGCACCGACGTGCAGTGGCGGAAGACCAATCATGGTAAGTTATTTGCCATATCTTGGCGAAGCGCGTAGTGTATGAGTTAAGGGTTTCCCCTTCCTCTGGTCCTGTAGGCCAGCCACTAACCCATTCACTACTCGGTTCACTGCCCTTATTACTATGCCTGTCTGCTTGTTTGTCTGTTTGTCTGTCTGTCTTTCTTTTTATCTCTCTCTCCTTGTTGCTCCAAATGTGAGTCTACACGCAACACTAAACTACAGTATACACGCAATACTACGCCACACATACATTATGTATGTAGGTAATATGTATATATCGCAATCGTAATCTCCAAACTTCTAAAGCGCTACTAGAAGGCCAAGAACAGGCCACGAGCCTATTCACGAGCGCTGCATCAAATCAGAGGGGGTTCCAAGAGTAGTCCAGAGGAAGTCCGGGTCCTGTAGGAAGTTCGAGTCCGGTATGCATGTATTGTGTGACACATACATACATACATACATACATACATACGTACACAAGTACATACATACATGTTCATACACAAAAATACATACATAAGCAATGGAAGTACAGTAACTCATAGCACAGTTACTCAGGACCATACTGTAACAGACAGAAAGGTTGCTGAGAACCATATTTCAACTGACCGTGCAATTGCTTGAAACAATTATGAGTATAGTTATGAACATATGCAATGGAAGACTTCTAATTCCCCATCAATCCCCATTTAATAACCAACAGAAATATCATTTTAAGCATAGGCACGGATGTAGGCATTAAAGTTCATAGTATTGTTGAACTTATGAATAAACATCTCGGTCAATTGTAGAACTCTGCACTATATATAAACTCCAAACACAATGCATTTCCAGCAGTGGCATCGGATGACTCCACACACACCACCCCGCACCTCAACATCTAACTACAATATAAATTTTAACACTTATAAAGACGTTTTTATTGTTGAACTAGACCTTGAGTTTAAACAGATGTTTACTTAGCGCACAACACGTTGTAGTCTAGTCTTGTGAGAAAAGGACCCTTTGTACTTTAGAGACTTATGGCTAGCCCATAATTATAATGAGACTACGTACATGACTTGATAGTTTATTTGAAAGGAGGTATCACTCTCCGAACTTTATCTGTATTCCACACAAGGGCTCTAAGGCCAGTTTATTCAATACACAATGGAAAAGGCCATAACCTTGAACAGACAACTGGACAATGGACATATTGGAAGAACCAATGAGCGCATTTGATATTTGACCGGTATTGTTTGACATCTTAAAAAGTTCCGGAGCAGGTCTGTACTCTTACACTTCACTGGGAAATCGACGCCAGAGTCACAGAGAGACGTTTACGGTTATATCTCAAGCAGAAATCGTCGTCAATATCATGGGAAACATGTTTTCAAGATCTACATCGTCTACATTGTCCGTGAGTATACGCCAATAAATAATCATATCACCACACGCATAACAAATAAATTATAACAATGATATTAGGCCATTTAGTATAAGGTTTTCACACACCCACACGCCTACGCGCACACACACGCGCGCACACACAAACACACACACGCACGCACCCACACCCCCCACACACGAAATGTTGATTTTTACTTACACATATAATATAACAAAGGTCTGACAATGTATTTGTAGATGGGTTTAAAGCGTGGAAATCATGAGATGTCTAAAGAGCCCGCTGCAAAGCAGGAGCGGGTCAAAAAGACCCATGCAAATCAAGATATGTTTGAAGAGTCCATTGGAAACAAACGGTATCTGACTGCTAGCATGTACAACGAGATTCTTATGGTAAATTCAATTCAATTTCAATTCAATCCAATTCAACTTTATTGATCCGAATTCAATACAAAAGCACAGTAGGCACCAATCGGAATGTAACACTTTCCGGATACAATAGGGAAAGACCAAAAGGGACATAGGTCCCGTTTACTTAGGGCTGCCTATTTGTTACATAGTAATAAAAAAAAAAAAAAAAAAAAATGAAAATGATGGGGACAAAACCAGGCCCCGAAAATAATGTCCTTGAGGTATAGTATGAATGAAAAGTAAAGGACAAATTGGAAATACAAGAAAATGCAAACAAACAAACAAAACAAAAAACGAACAGAAAATGCATCAGATGATCAGCATGGCTCAGCCGAGCACCAATTACTGTAAGCAGGATTACAGAAAAGCACTTGGTAAAATAAACACACACAAAATAAGCACAACCCAATCAAGAGGATTAAATGTATGCTTAGTTAACTAGTCAAGTCCATGTCAACAAACATGAGCTTACAAAATTAATTATATTAATGTGCGCACAATTAATTGCCAACTGTGCCAAGCGCAATCATTTTAGACATAGAAACTGTCGTAGAATTTTTTAAATAGTGATAAACATGGCACCAAATGGATGTCCAGAGGAAGTGAATTCTATATTGATGGGCCAGTAAGCTTAATTGCAAATGATCTTGTGTTCGTCTTATATGCATAGATCCATACATATACATTTACAATGCACTGCATATACATATATATTCATAAATGTGCATACACATACATACATACCTACGTACACATATACATATGTATATATATATAAAGACAAGACTCTGTCTGTCTGTCTTTCTGTCTGTCACAGCGATCTTTGACCGCGATGCATTTCTACAGCTTTGGACCTTTTCACTCCAAACCTTCACTACTGTCTCGGGGTGGGCATTACACACCCAGTGTGAGGCTTCGCGTCCCCCCTTTTCACCATGGTCTCCCGGGCCAAAACCTACCGGCGCTATGCATTTTTAGCTGGTAAAAAATCTTACACTCAACCTATTTTCACTCGCCAGATGGCGCCGCCGGGTTAAGCAGCTGCAGTACGGATTCGCTAGACGGTTTGAAACTTTCACTGAACTAAACCCGGCCAACAGTTAAGCAGTGTTTTGTTGCTTATTCGCTAGAGGGATTGAAACACCCAAAACGCCGGGTTAAGCAGCTTCGCGTCCCCCGTTTTGACCGCCACCATGGTGTCCCGGACCAAAACCTCCGAAACCCGGGCAACGCCGGGTTCACCAGCTAATATATATATACACATACATTCATTCATTCTATAGCAGCGTGAAACTGGTGAAACTAGTCAAATTAAGCCGCTGAACAGAGAGTTTATACAAAATTCAATACTGTCAAGTAGTTCATATTACCTGGCACCCTCCTGCTACAAATTCTATTCAACAATGGAAGAAGTCTATACCTGTCTATTACGCTCAAACAAGGAAAAGCTGGCTCTATGTCTTAAACGCTTTTCTATTTAGGTGGCAGAGAAATAAGGGTTAATTGCAAAACTGATCAAATATGGAGAATTATGATAGTTCAACAATGTGCATGTGCGATCACATTTACTGCCTATCCTGAAAAGAGCAAACACTAACGCCTGGCACAATACGCTAGAACAATGCTTGGAGCTTAAACAGTAATTAACCAATTATTCCAAAAAGCCATTGATCACTGGGCCTGTACGAGATCGGGTCAGATACAGCCTCGGGCTAACGCGAGAACACAACAGCAACATGCCAGCCGAGGACGAGTCATGGACGAATCCGTAAATAATGGCATGGTAGCCGGATGTGTTGCGCAGTAGCCAAGTGACTGAAATTGCAGTCAATTGTGTGACATAGTAGCGGATTCGTTTGAGCGCTGGCATTGTACAGCGCGTGGTGTTCCGGTTTGAGCCTCAGCTGAGACTGTTAGGACCCGTCAACAAGTCCTTGATGCACAACTGTTTAGCGCCATTGACTGATGCTTTATCAAGCTCGGAGTCAACATCTGTGAACCTCGTGAGTGCCGATGCGGGACCCTCGTCAGGGTCAGAGGTTCTCATTGGCTTTTTTGCCCTCTGGGACCAGGTAGAGACGCCAGATATGCGAGTTAGCTATAGCACACTCGCATAAACCTACAACTATGGGCCCCGTTGGCGTTTGAAACTCTTGGCCTAATTGAAGAGCTTACCTCGATAACCAGGTATGTGAAAAAGTATGCCAGCATGCTTGGAATATTGTATTCTATATACCCTGCAAATTTGGTGCAAAGCTAATTATTTTGGGATTGGCTTTTAGGATAAAACAGTTTGTCAACATATGGTATTGTGCAGCTGGCAGCATAACTCCAGTGCAGTATCCCGGTATGATAACAAACATTGTCGTGTTTTCTTCTAATTGCTTTATTAAAATCGGTGCAACAATCAGGTAATTATTTTGTCATAGCCGCTGATTTTGCATTAAGCAGCTTGTCGAGATGTCGTAAAATGGCTTTTATACAAAGTTTGAAATGTCAAATCTTTGAAGCCGTTTTCCCAAAACTAAAAAAATCTGACATACCTGGTTATTGCGGCAAGCCCTTCAATTGACAACAGTGGCTTACTTTTCATCGTTACGGTGCTGTCTCGTATAACCGGTGATACGAGAGAAACCGCGGCTATCTCTTTTAGCACACTGCCACCAGAATCCAACTCTTTGTAACGCCAATGCCTTACAAGGCCCCTTTCCTCCGCCATACACAACGCGCTTCTGCTTCTTATCATTCATTTAGTTCTCACGCCCAGCTCCGTCGAGTTTATTGAATGCCGTGAATAGACAACCAGACTAAAAACCAGTTATTCTCAGATTTGATCAGAGTCCTTCTTGACACATTTACGTAACTTGGCTCCAACTAACCACAGTTTAGGTCAACTGTCTTGTCTGACTTAGGTGGGATCTGGATTACATCACGCGTCCTTGCTGGTACCAAAGTGCGACCGCACGTTACTTACGGAATAACGTACGTGTACCGTACGCACGGTAGGCTATATAAAAGAATAACGGACGCGCACCGTACGCGTACGTTAAAAATGTTATTGCAGTTGCAGAATGAACAAAGTACATTTATGGAAGAGACTGAAGACATGAGTGATGCACTGACGTACACGAGTGAATAAATTCATCATTAGTGTGACGATTGTGACTGGCTAACAATGACAGACTAGCTACAGTAGCTAGAGCCTAGAGATAGAGCTATGTACTAGTAGGCTAATTTTGTTTTATTTTGTTGTGCATAATGTTATGCATTTTATTTTCGTCTTATGGTACTGATGTCAACGTACGCCAACGTACGGTATAATAACAGCGTACGCGTACAGTACGTACGTTAGTGAAAGAAATAGTGTACGTTCCGTACGTAAGGTCGCACACTGGCTGGCACATACTTCCTGTTTTCTTGGCTCCAACCGCAGGCACTGCGATTTTACAAGTTTACATCTTTTACTCCTGCGACCTTTCTCCTAATGAGCTTTTGACACTGGCTATGATAACAAACATAGCCAAACTGACCCGCAGTTCGGTTGTATCCGAAGTCCAAAATACTGAAGCTTACACAACACCAAACAGCCTGGGGTTCCCACTCCTGCAGAATGACCTACGAAACCTCAATGTTATTTGAGTACCGAATCAGTTCATCTCATTTTTCTCTCTGGTGCCAGAGTCTAATATACCACGCAAGTACGTATACCCTAACATTGTGCGTGTTTAAATTGCTATGACATCAATCTACTCAGATTTCTTCCGGTTCAAAAGATGTTATTTTAAAAAGTGGCAAAGTCTGAACCAATTATGTAACCGGTTCAAAACACTTCATTTGCAATATCTATTGTGAACTTCAAATCACGGTCACTAAGAATGATCCTGTGGTAAAACAAGGTGAGGCGGAGTTGACTGCAGTCATTCATCAGGTGTTTTCAACTACACGTAAGTTTAGTATTTTGTTTATTAAATTCGAACAACTACAAGTCACAATATCGCTGATGCTGTTGCATTTTAACAGAGAATATTAGCGCACTTAAAAATAAATGTTTTGACGTTTGTAAGATGCAAATCAAAACAATTTACAGTACGGGATTAATAATGCGGATAATTCACAATAGGAATTCGATACACAAAATATTTGCTGCAGAAAACTTTGACTGTGAACGAATTGTGGCATAGGGGTCATCCATCAAGGACCTCCGCAATGAGGGCGAGGGAGGGGTCATTCAAATGCGGACAAATGCGGACAATGGAAAGGGGTTAATCACAATGTTGGTTTTTTGTTCATTGGCTTTAGCGTGCAGACGTACGCAGAGGGGAGGGGACGGTAAGGTCAAAATCGGAAAAAATGCGGACAAGAGGAGGAATGGTCCAAAGTAGGTCATAGTTTTCGGACGTTCTTTATGGGAGACCGAATACAGTTTGGTGCAAACAATAATAACGTGTAAGTAGATGTATTGGCATAAAACGTAACGTTGAAATGTTGCGTACACAAACTGTTTTATGAGATGTAGAAATAATAGTAGTCAATTGAGTGGTAATAGTGCTACAAAAATATGCAATAACAATTGCACTTAAGATACCTAGAAGTGTTTCAATTTGTGTAATCAACGTGTAGGTCAACCGCTGTTGTCTGCAGTATTCGCAATTAGAGTCTAGAGTCTAAGCGGTGCACAACGTCCGGCCCGCGGGCCACAACCGGCCCGCGACGAGTGGTCATGTGGCCAAACGATGTCCAAGAGGAAAAGCGACTATTCAAGAGCCAGCACTGACATTGAGTCTACAGTAACCTGCGCACTGTGGTCATTGGAAAAACTTTCAGTATTTTAGTAATTTAGAAGTACTTCAAGTCCCCTTTATCCGCAACTTTATATGTTAATATTTATATATGTTTTAGCCTACTGCACATGCCATCTTCATAAATTTTGGCACGCTTTCACCTTAGCTAAGCTGAGTCGTCACTCTTGTTTGGCCCCGAAGAGTTTAAGAAATATAGTGGCCCTTGGCCGAAAAAGGTTGTGCATCACTCCTAGGTCGACCCGTTCATTTCATCAATCAAGGCAACGGTTGAATAAATAAGAATGCATTTTATATTATAGTACATATATATAAATATAAAGTATTTGATCAAGAAAAAAACAAAAGAACTGACATTTTCGCGACAATAGTTTCTGGATACAACGCCGAAGAACACAAAGCCTATTAAGGGTGGGCTTACTATGTATAATTATGATATTATTCTACGAACTACTCATGTATGTATGTATTTAGGTAAAAATTCAGCTCTGTTCTGGTTATTTATACATACATATATGTATGTATGTATGTATGTATGTATGTATGTATGTATGTATGTATGTATGTATGTATGTATGTATGTATGTATGTATGTATGTATGTATGTATGTATGTATGTATGTATGTATGTATGTATGTATGTATGTATGTATGTATGTATGTATGTATGTATGTATGTATGTATGTTGTTTAACACTAGGGTACTCAATGGTAGAGAGTCTCCTATGGTTACCATGGGTTTCACAATCGCTATGGTAATCTCTAGATTTCCACAGTGATCATAGAAAGTTAAATTGCGGAAGCCTAATCACAGACGCTCAGCCGACGTCTTGTGTTATATGTTTGAAGTCTATCAGGCAGCTTATATACACCGCTTACACGGACACAAGCGCTTAGACGGCGACGCCACTTACCGATAGCAGCATCAACGATCGACTGGTCAAAGCGCGCCCACTCGTCGATCAGACGCGTTTTGAGTTCGTCGACGTTGGCTATTCTGGAGCGGTGAACCTTTACCTTCAGCGCACTCCATATGCTATAGTCGACTGGGTTAAGATCCGGTGAATTCGGCGTCCACAGTGTTGGAGGTATGAAGTCGGGCGTTTCTCGCTCCAGGAAAGAGACAGTGTCGCGTGCTCGATGCACCGGGGCGCAATCCTGTTGAAAGACAAAAAACTCGCCCTGGGATATCCGGCGTATGTTTGGCAGTAACTTCTGGGCAAGAAGGTTGTCGCGATAGTAGGCCCCATTCAATTTGACACCCGGCTCGATGAAATGGATTTCAGTGCAGCCAAGTTTGATGAACAAAATCTGAGCACTCTGGTTGTTAAAATCTAAGCGTTATATAAGAAATTGGTACATCTGTGTTTAACAAGGTAGTGCGGTGACATGAGTCAGGTGAGGTGGAAAATTTATGTATAGCATAAAATTTCAGCTATTTTTGCCATCTACCTACCAAAAATTATTAAAATTGGTGGAAATTTGACGAAGTTCTGACATAAACAATTTTGAACAGTTTATTTTGAGACACGGTGTATATCCAAAAGCAAGTGTTGCGGTAGAAATCTGCATCGAATAGGTTGGAAAGACGAAAACAGATTTTAAAGAATTATTACAAGAAGAATTATATATATGCGCAACTTATTGTGAGAGAGTTGATGACTTGTGCATCGAAGTGTCCAGACAATTATTTGTTAATTGGTAACATTTGCAAGCTTACAAAGATAAAGTAGGCCTATTCATTGAACCACTTCAATAGATCCATTTGAGTCATCCTTCTTCAACTTGTAGGCCTACGCTCGGAATCAAGGCGCTATTTTCATTTCCGTCATTATGAATGAGTGACAGTTCTGGCCGATACAATTCCACCAATCCATATTGTTCGTGCACGATCCTCCTGTAACATTCGGGTGTACGCCATTGGGCACTGAATATACATCGAAGCACTGGGTGTGCCACCAACCTCCACAATTCTTCTGAGCGCAGTTTTTAATATCGATACTATGATCGGCGTCCCAGGTTGCGAACTGATGGCCATTGTAAATCGAAAAACTGTCACTTGAAGAAAAAGAGAATATGTCAGGAAGAGAGATATAAACCAATATGATATATCAGGTATATTTTAGTTGACGTATGGACGCCATGAACACTACTCTAGCAAGCACAACCGATTACGCAACGCCGAAGTTAGTGTTCGTCCATAATATGTCGGCCAACTGGGGCACCTCATGCATCCAATCGATCACAGCTATGCATTCATGATTCAAGCAAATGAAACGAGAATGCGAGTAGAAAATCCTAAGAAACTATAGCTTGTAAGATAAGGAACCTCTGCCTGCCGCCTACGTCCGGCGAGCTCGTATCCGATCCTCTGCCCATCTACTTGTACATTTATATCAGATCTTTAACGCCTTCGTGTGGTTCTTGCAAAAGGCCATATACACACATATATACTTTTTCATTCCTTACGATTCTCCACCAATGGGAGTGATTCCATGATTTTCAAAAGCGCTCCATTCTTCTTCTTTGATTGAAGACTCCGGTAACTAACGTAATGTGAAATTCTTTCTCAAACAATAAAAATGTGTTTCTTGCCATACACGTTTTATGTACATTCTTCTGGTTTGTGTCCGGTTATCTTGATTTCTGAAAATCGCTCTACTTAGTCCCTTCTAGTGCACCTGCTTTCGGATAGTTTATGACGCCATGGTGAGGCTTAGAGTTGTCGTCACCCCTTGATGACGCTTTGATATAACGAAATTCTATCGCAATGCTGATGTTGAAAGTATATTGACCTTCGGTGGTAGTTTGAGCCAACTCCGCCCCGTTCTTCATATATATAGACAGTTGAACACCTGATACTCGTACTGCAGTGAATATATTGGAAAGGGCCTTGCTGATTATTGAGGGTAAAATATCGTCCAACCGTGTAAACTAGAGAGTGACACGGTAACGGTTACCGCGGTAATTCCGCGGTAACCGCGGGAATCCCGCGGGAATGGGGTAGATTTAAAAAAAATTGCGGTAAGAGCACGGTAATGGGGAAACACTGGACGGTAATACCGCGGGGATGGGTACGGAAGCGGTAATACTGCGGTAATGGTTACAGAGTTCATAAATTTCATTTATTCATTTATTTTCAGCTGAGTTATAACACTATAAATGATCTTCTATTCATTCACGGATTACACAACAAACAAGCTGAGGTGCAGAATATTTATTTTAGTGTTTGTCAATTTCATAAATTTCAATATGCTATCAATTATAATATTACGAGTTATATTTCTTACTTTTAAGGCGTGGGGTCATTGCGGGGATGAAAATCCATTATGCGGGAATGAAAATCCATTATGCGGGAATGGTGAGGGGATGGAGATAAAGGTTGCGGGGATGGTGAGGGGATGGGGACATGGTCCTGCGGGGACGGGAGGGGATGGGGTTAAAAATACAAATGCGGGGTGGGAATGGGGACACTTTTCTGTCCCCGTGTCACTCTCTAGTCTAAACCTCAATGCATCCAAAACGCAGTTATGCCCTACTCTGACTCAAACTAGATCTTCGTGTTGCAGCCCCTAAAGAATGGAACCGACTACCAATTTTGTGAGTTGCTCGACCTCTGCTTCTTCCTCTTTGAAGAAACGCCTCAAAACTCACTACTTCTCATTGGCTTTCAAACATCTACATATATAATTGGTCTTCATCTGGTGACTGACTAACAGCGACTCAGATTCAGATTTCTGTGACTTTGCACGCGTTAAAAATTTTCGCAATAAATAAATAAATAAATAAATAATGGTTAACATATATTATACAGTGTATTTAATTTATAAGCCATAATAATCTAATAATGGTTCGGCCACTGAAAGTGAAAAAGCGCTCTCAATTAGGCTACTGTTAGACCAAATTATTGGTAGAGACAAACTCTAAATTTTTGATTACATTATACACAGTTTTATTTATGGGTTCAAATAGACTTGTCAGAATGTTTTCAGCAGATCTGATAAGAGATGTAATTACTAAGGGTCAAAAGACTGCTTGATCAAGCTAAAACTTTTCACAGCAAATGTTTGGACAATTTTCACAGCCTTCAATGCAGAGAGTTCGGCAAACTCCATGTGTGTATGCATTCTGATTGTCTGGCTGACACGGACGCCATTTTTGTTCCACTGCTCTGATTGATTTCGTGGCAGCTATCGGTGTTTGTCAAAAATAAGACTATTTACGTTCGTTGTATGGCTGCTTGTTACAAGTTTTGTAACATGAACTTTATTCTGTATTAAACAATAATCAGGCTAATAAAGATAAAGCAGGTATGAGCTACAGTTTCAGTGACAGTTCCGACAAATTTTATTAGGGGCTTATCGTGTAGGCGCTATTTGTTTAACGAATTCATATTTGGCTACTCTAGGTTGTGTCCAGGATAACAACTGGTTGTTGACAAGAACAAAATATGTTACGCCCTTACTAGATGCAGAGTATGGACCGTCTGTCATTACCCCTTGCCTCTCCAAACAATTTACGATCTAATTTTAAAATTTCACCCAGAAAATGAGTATGATATAGGCCTATTTATGTTCAGTCAAGGACTTGATATGAGTGTCATGTCATGTGATGTAGAGCGTGATGATTGTTAGTCGGTTTTGAACGCAGCGTCGATTCTAGCCATACTGACAAATGTCAGTTAGGTGTCTTTGCTTTTACTTTTGGAATAGATTTTATGAATCTGTTGAAACGGAGGTGTGACGCAATAACTTTGTGATTGAATATTCAACTGGAACTCGGAAAATGATCAACCGCTGCACTATGGTCATCATCTTCGGGCTAATAACTGCTGCTGTAAGTGGAGCGTGAGAACACTATATTTGCGGCTGGCCAACTGGACATACTGCTGCATCAGCTCGAGAATGTTATAAGTGAAGCATTATCGGACTGTCTGCGGTGAGATGGTCTGGGGCTGGGGAATTTGACAAGAACGGATATAGGACAGACATCAGGAAGGGTGGCACTGATCTTGAAGACGGAAGCGGCCAGAGCACTGATTGGATATGTAACAGTGGGGTCACGGATACTGAAGGCAAGATTTAGAACTTCGTGTGGGAAAACAACAGTTATCCAGGTTAATGCACCAACATATAATCAACAGAAGAGGAAATAAAGGAATTCTACACAAATCTGCATATATCGAGTATATATTGAATATATATCGAGGCACGCGTTGTGCCACCAAGCTCCACAATACTTCTGAGCGAAGTTTTCATGACTGATAGTATGATCTGCGTCACAGGTGCTGAACTGATTGCCGTGATGAACCGAAAGACCGTTACCTGATTAAAATAGAATATGCACGATCCTCTTATAGCATTCGAGTATAGGCCATTGAGGACTGAATATGTATCGAGGCACGTGGTGTGCCACCAACCTCCACAATACTTCTGAGCGCAGCTTTTATAATCGGTACTATGATCGGCGTCCCAGGCGCTGAACTGATGGTCACTGTGAATGAAAGACTGTCACCTGAACAAAAAAGAGAATATGTCAGGAAGAGAGATTATAAGCCCATGTAATATACAGTTATTTTAGTTGGCGTATGGACGCCATGAACACAACTCTAGCAAGCACAACCGATTACGCAACGCCGAAATTAGCGTTCGTTCATAATATGTAGGTCATCGGTGGCACCTCCTGAATCCAATCGATCACAGCTATGCATTCATGATTCAGGTTGAAGAAACGAGAATGAAAATAGACATTCCTAAGAAACTGTAGCGTGTAAGATGAGGAACCTCTGCTCTTCGCCGACGTCCAGTGAACTCGTATCCAATCCTCTCTGCCCATCTACTTGCACAGGTATTTATATAAGATCTTTAGCGCCTACATGAGGTTCTAGTAAGGCGCTACATAAATGGCCATATATACACACATCTTTCATTCCTTAGCTTCTCCACGGATGGGAGGGATTCCATGGTTTTCAAGGATGCATCTTATCCCCATACTTATTTAACCTAGTGTTAGAAGCAATAATGTCGCTCAGCCTTAACAACACCGAGACAGAAATAAAGTTAAATGGAGGGCTTGTGAATAATCTCCGATTTACTGACGACATTGGCCGTCTCATTAGAAGCGGGCCACAACTACAGGATATTACGACACAGATTGACGAAACCAGTAGAAGATTTGGCCTAATGATCAACGCAGAGAAAACCAAAACAATAATGGCGATTCAAAAGAGCAAAGAGACACCAATAACTATCACAATTCAAGGAGAAGCTATTGAGCAAGTAAAACAATACGTCTATCTAGTAGAGCTAATGTTGCTATACTTCATCACTTCTAAACAAACTGTGAATTTGAACCTGGAAAGAAGAGAAGGAAGGAAAATTGAAGAAAGAGGAGGAGTGCGAAGAAAAAGATAGTCTAGGCTTGGAATTTCAAAAAGGCTCTAGAAATGACTGTTAGAAGCAAACCATGTAACAATTTGCTAATAGGTGTTTCTAGACTAATTTGACCCCGCTAAAAACGAAAATCGCGGTTATCAAGCTGGATTTTTAACGGTTGCGTGGAAAATTAAGATGGCGGCGAAAATGGCGGCCAATGTCTTCAAATGGCTATAAGTAAATTCATTTATGTGATGGAAACATGATTTTTGAGCCTAACTTAACATTTTCAAGGTCAAGAAATGCGATGGAAGTAGGCCTAAGAATACATATGTAGCTCTGCCAGAAAAGAAAATGGCGGACGAAATACCTGCCTAATATCTTCAAATGGCTGTAAGCAGTCATATATGTGATTGAGACATGATTTTAGAGTCTAAATTAACATTTTCGGGGTCTAGGAATGCGATGTAACTAAAGACATATATGTAGCACTGCCAAAACACAAAATGGCGGACAAAATGGCGACCAGTCTGGAGTAGTGTTTTCTTGGTCAAAGAATTCCTAGGAAGTAACATTCTATATGTAGCACTGACGTTATTGCAGTTTAACCTCCATTATTTACTTTAGTTGTAAATTTTTCTTTATTAGTGAGGAGAGAGAGAGAGAGCAATTCATTTTTCTAATTTTTAATCGATCTAATTTATTTCAACCATAATAATAATTAATTAAAATTGAAGAAAGAGGAGAAGGAAGAAGATTATGATGATGACGATGATGATCGATAATGATGATTATGAAATAATTACAAGAAAAGAGAAAGAAGAGCATAATTGTATAGTTGCATGTTTGAATTTGTTATCATGCTGGTGCGTGGGAAAAAGAGAAGTATAACCAGAGTAGGCATATATATTTTAGATCCGGGTCTCAACTTCTGAGATGTCTTTATGAAGGCCTACATAATTATGCGGTTGTAGTTGCTGTCCGATACTTATGTAGACGGTAGAGTTTCGTAACAAATCTTACTTAGGCTTTATCGTATTGACGTCTAAAGATGAAACACTCTGGTCCAAACTAGGATATGATTCCTGCATATAGGCCTATTGCTTAGCACAAGCAAAGATTTCTAATTTTCTCTAATAATAGCTAACAGCTATGGTTTAGTAGGTCTGCATTACATCGATTATGACAGGCTAGTAAGTTTCTGCCATTATATGCATTAGGCCTACGTCATTTTTTCGGTCTCATGTCTAAGCGAATGCTAAGCTTTATAATAATTCTTTCATCCTCTTATCATTATTTTCAATTATCATTATCGATCATTATCGTCGTTGTCAACATCATCGTCGACGTCGTCATCATCTTTTTCTTTCTTCTCCTCCTCTTTCTTCAACAAATCATCATCGTTGTCATCATTGTCATCATCATCTCATTATTATCCTGTAATTATCACCCGTTGATCTTTGTAATGCCTTCATTGTAATGAAATAATGAATGAATGCTGTGTCATTAATGATGACGCGCATTTGTCTGATTCTTAGCATGCGCGACACGAATAAGAGCGATTATCTATAGCAGCCAGACTGCTAGACTGTCGGCTAAAAGATGGTGGTGGTGGTGGTGGGTTTAAATGCCTACAAAAGCAGAAAGAATTTTTAAGATTTCTGTTCGACTTGTGCCCCCTAACGATCTCCGGTATAAAATGAGTTCACTGAACGTACACTGTCGCTGGGAAGATTAGACGACGTGGTATTTGGACTGACATTCGCCCTCCATGCCGAGGCTAAGAAGATGAAGTATCTGATACTTCTTATACTCATGGCTGCCTCTAAGTATAACACCAGGGACTGTTCTTGTTACATTTTCTCACAAGCGCATTGCCAATGATGTTCAGTAACTGATTAATAATTGGGTAATCTATCGGGGTAACCTTTTGTTAGAAAGAATACATTATAATTTTTCGAGATAAACTAAACGGCACATGTATTCTGGTGGCAGACATGCAGTGCTATGAGATAAAATGAACTACAAAAAAACGTCAATAGGCTTCAACGCATCCAAAGTTCTCTGGCTTGCGTGGTGTTGCTTGCATCTTCTCGTTCAGACTCGTTAACTCTGCTCCATCAGCTGCATTGTCTTCCTGTAGAATTGAGAATTAGATTTAAACTGGCCTGTTTCACATATAAAACCCTCACAATGTGCACTCCTACCTACCGTCAACGACTACTTTCTCCTTACATCCCGCCACGCATTTTGCGGTCTTCGTTATAGGTCTTTCGGTTGAGACTAGATGCAGCACTACCATGGGCTCTCGTGCATTTCGTGTTGCATCCCCTAAGGAATTGAACCGACTACCAATTTTATCAGTTGCTCGACCACTTCTTCTTCCACTTTGAAGAAACGCCTCAAAACTCACTACTTCTCATTGGCTCGCAATAAGTAAATGTTCGCAATGAATAAATAAATAATGGTTGACAGATATACAGTGCATCTAATTTATAGGCCATAATAATCTAATAATGGTTCGCCCACTGAAAGTGAAAAAGCGCTCTCTAAATGTTGCTTAATTACGATTGGGAGGTCAATTACTGTTAGACCAAATTATTGGTAGAGATTAACTCTCACTTTTTAATTACATTATACACAGTTTTATTTATGGGTTCAATTCGACTTGTCAGAATGTTTTCAGCAGATCTGATAAGCGATGTAATTACTAAGGGTCAAAAGAGTTCTTGATCAGGCTAAAACTTTCCACAGCAAAATGTTTGGACAATTTTCACAGCCTTCAGTGCAGAGAGTTCGGCAAACTCCATGTGTGTATGCATTCTGATTGTCCGGCTGACACGGACGCCATTTTTGTTCCACTGTTCTGATTGATTTCGTGGCAGCTATCGGTGTTTGTCAATAATAAGACTATTTACGTTCGTTGTATGGCTGCTTGTTACAAGTTTTGTAACATGAACTTTATTCTGTATTAAACGATAATCAGGCTAATAAAGATAAACCAGGTATGAGCTACAGTTTCAATTTTCAGCTGATATGCTGTCATCGTATTTGACAAAATGGAGGCATTTTATAAGTCTTTTGGTACGTTGGCATCAGGATGAATCCCTAATTCATGACGTCGTATTACATTCTAACTGTTACAGATGTGTAGCCTAAACATCTGTAACAATTACAGATGCAGTGACAGTTCCGACAAATTTTATTAGGGGCTTATCGTGTAGGCCCTATTTGTTTAACAAATTCATATTTGGCTACTCCAGATTGTGTCAAGAATAACAACTGGTTGTTGACAAGAACAAAATATGTTACTCCCTTACTAGATGTAGAGTATGGACCGTCGGTCATTACCCGTTGGCTCTCCAAACAATTTATGATCTAATTTTAAAATTTCACTCAGAAAATGAGTATGATATAGGCTTATTTATGTTCAGTCAAGGACTTCATGTGATGTAGAGCGTGATGTTATGTTAGTCGGTTTTGAACGCAGCGTCGATTCTAGCCATATTGATAAATGTCAGTTAGGTGTCTTTGCTTTTACTTTTGGAATAGATTTTATGAATCTGTTGAAACGGAGGTGACGCAATAACTTTGTGATTGAATCTTCAACTGGAACTCGGAAAATGATCAACCACAGTCCTATGGTCATCATCTTCGGGCTAATAACTGCTGCTGCATGTAAGATACATAACGTATCTGATGAAATGTCTAGCTTGCATCTTGTTTCATTTAACATGCGTTGCTACGTATCGAATTTGCAATGTTTTTGGAAAGTTTTGACTTTAATTGTTCTAATTTTAAACATCTTTGCGTCTTACCTATGGACGCGTAGTTTGCTGAGGAGTGATGTAACCAGAATAAATGCTTCATGGTAACTATATTATACCTTAATGCTTATCGTAAATACTACATTTGCATCGATAATATAGGCCTACCTTAAGATGAACGAGTTAAGGGTATAGCTTTAAGAAAAAGGAGGTTATTTATGTTAAGCCGTTCTTCATTAATCCCTTGACTTTAATTTAAGCTAAATTATTTATGATATTATGCAATAACCGCTTTTACCACCTATAGCTTGTCTATGAGTGAACTTCCTGAATGCACAAAGTTTACATGGTTCAATCTGTTTTAGCTGTCGACGGATGCTTTGTCCATCCGGATAGTGTAGTGGTTTCCGTTGGTGAGAAAGTTCTTCTAACATGTTCAACGAATGAAGGTTCCTCCATTACCTCCTGGCACATACCAATAGATAATGTTCAGAAAACTAATGTCTACACATCTCCTACATATAAACCAGATGGAACCGTCAGGACACATGAAAAGTTAGCTGAAGGTTACTTTGTGACTCGTCCTGTTGACAATGAAACTACTCTACATATGAACAAGACCGTGCTTTCACAAGCTGGATTATATGTTTGTACGTGTGATTTGGATCGTACAGCTGCATCCACAGTAGTTGTTTTGGGTAAGCATAAGCAACCGGATTGTCAAATTGTTTACGCGTATATAAGAATCTGATGCTTACCTTCAAGTAAACCTTGCGCTCTTCTCACAGACTACATTATGCTGCTATATATAAAGAAATCACTCTACCTTTTAAGGTCTGATAATCAAACCATAGTCTATATTGGCCTCAGCTCTGAGCGACGCTATACAAATCTTCAAATACGATACGATATTTGTGGTTATTGTCGAGAATTATAGTCCTCAGACGTGTGGTCTTAGAGCTGATGGATGTTTTGGCTTAGGCGCAGTCTCAGCACAACTCACTTATCCAACAGGAGCAGCCTTTCTTAGCACATTAGGCCTATATACTATTATAGATAAGTGGCCGTTGCAAGCGGCATATAATCAAGCCTACGTGCATTCACGAATTCTAACCCCGGACGCGGGGATTAACTCCACATAGAGTTTAGACACAATATCATAGGCGCCGAGTTGACCCCAAAAGTGTGAGTGCCCAACGAGAGGCCAAAAAAATTTTGACCTTCTTTTGCTACATTGCTACAAAATATATATAGGCCTACCGTACGTGAGTCATTTTCCGGTAAATGCATAAATTGACAATTCAGCTGTCCCCGGTCATTTCTAAGAAAACAATGCCTAGTCTGATCATGCTAAGTGATTAGATTAAAACGTTATTGATCAGTCAACAATTTAAGACCTTTGAAAGTAATTCAGAGCAATAAAATAATTTATTACAATTTATTTTGAATTTAAAATGTTCCACTCCGTTACCGTCCCTAGGCCATAGTACATATTTTTTTTGCTTTCGTCTACAATTTTAAAATGATTTGCATTAAACCAAAAAATGTGACTGTTTCTTTTATAATAAACATAATTGCATATTTCTAAATACAACTTAGAAACTTACAACTTCAGTATAATTTTTAAAAATATATTTTAACTTGTCCCCGGAAAATTATGTCCGCTCCGTTAAAATGTAAAAATTATCTCGTATCTCACAACCCTTTCAGTTCTTTGGTCCCGCAACTCTACACATCTCTTCTGTGAAGATCTATGTAAGTAAGTATGTCTTAGTACAGGATCTGAATGCTAAGACAAATTTCTTACAAATTTTCATTTATTACGTACCTCATGTGTTTTTTCATAATACATCCACTCCGTTACTGCATTTTTGCAATGATTATGAATAAATATAATTTAAATAATATTTTTAATATAACGTTTATAAGCTATATAATGAGTGTACCGACGATTAATGTGGACGCATGAGAGATAATATGATATTTACCGTGCTGATACACAATTTGTCCACTCCGTTAACTGTCCACTCAGTTACCATAATTGTGACCCTTGAGGTACTAAAATTTATTCCACTGTCAGGATAAGTCGTCTACTTAAATTATCATTTCTAATACAACTTATATAACAATATATGACATTTTAAATAAATTTTTGCTTCGGCAGACTGATTTTTTTAAGTTCACTTTTCACATTCTGTGCTCAATTCTCGACAAATGGTAACGGAGCGGAACTTTTTATGGTAATTTTTTTATGTAATTTTGATGTTATGAGCAGATTTTTAAGACAACATCATAAATATTTTAATGTTTTTTTGTTCATTTGATCACTGGTAATGATTAGCTGAAGTGATTTTTATTTTGTTATTTGGCCAAAAAAATACAGTCAACTTTACGTTGATTAGATTCCCTATTTTTCTTTCGGTAACGGAGTGGAACTTCTTAACAAAATTTAAAATGTGATGGAATTAAATAATCATTTGTATTGTAATTTCTTTTATATTTATTTTATAAACATTAATACTAAGAACATATTGGCATGTCAAACTACGCAGTAGGAAGATGTCTACTATATATAAATAGCTCATATGTTTTGGTAACGGAGTAACGGAGTGGACAAACATTCCACTCCGTTTTTCGTAGGGCTATTTTCTTTCTGCTAAAAACTTCATAATTTTACATATTAGTGCAAAACCAAATATATATTAGTGAAATAGAAATATTAAAGATTTGCTTCAAACAAAAATCAATGTAATTTGGCAAAAAAATTTGTTGGCTTCTTCAATTAGTGAATGTGACATATTACCGGAAAATGACTCACGTAGTTCTCTCCAGCATCAATTCTAAATTCTTGTTAAATGATTATAATGGCAAATTAATTTCAAATTAGAAATACCGTGGCTTCTTTCGTCCAGTGTCAATTCTTACATTTTTTGTACCTTTTTGGGTTTTTTCTATATTTCTGCTTTGTTGGATTTGGTTAGGACACATTTATTGAAATTATCCTTTTGCCAGTAGAGTCTGCACTGGAATCTACACAGAGACGGCGATCTTGTTTGACAGGTATGGGAACACTTTGAACTGGGTGAATACTCATCCGCGCGTGAGAACGGAAATTTTTTTTGATCTCTGTTTTTGTGCACGAAGAATGCGATACAGACCAAAATTGGACGGCATCGCCACCTACAGTAGCGCTACGAGTTTAACTATTATATTAATCGACAATAGAGCTTAAAAATATGGAGTTATGCTCCTGAAATTGATGCTTGCTCATCGATTTTCAAAAAAATCATCTCTTAAAAAGCGCTTTTGCGGGTTCATTTCTGGTGGTGCCCAGGCATAGGCGAGCCTCGCATGGCCTATTTCTGGTGGTGCTGGGCACTCACGGGCCTCGCAGAGTCGGCGCCCATGCACAATATCACTTGCAAATAGTAATAATATATGCCTGCTTAGGCCCCTAAATATTCCCCGAGCCTTATAAACTTCGGCATTGATATTTTCAGACTCAAAACCGAAGTTTACAACGGAACACAGCGCTACAGATGGCGAACCAGTTACCTTCAGCTGTTCTATGTCGTTCAACGCATCTTCAGATGTTTCTTGTGATTTACAAATACTAGATGCGTCGGGATTCGCAGTTATTAGAAGAAATGAATCTACTGTGAGTAACGGACTGATTGTTTGTAATTTGAAGCAGACAATCATCGCAAATGCTTCTTCTGACCAATGGCATACTTGCAATGTGACGCTTAGTACCAAGGGAAGCATAATCTATTCAAGAGTGCTCAAAGCAATAGTCGAATGGCGTAAGTATTCCTAATGTCATATCAATTGAGGAATAACTATTGTAGAACACAGTTTATACAACATAGTTCGAAGCTATTTCAGAGGACGTTTAACAGAGTCGTAAAAAGCAGGTGCTATAAATTATTATTGGTAGTAGTAAACAATCTTAAGAAGACCCTAGATCGGAACGAGAAGTTCTGCACACAATGTCTTGACTGGAAGATCGCTTCAAGTCCTAAGACCTGTCGCAATGATCACCAATATGCTTTGGGTTGCTGGTGTCGAACCAAGTGAAAACCGGACAAAACCAGTTCCGGACAATATTTTGATTGGTTCACTTGGTTCGCTTTATTCGTGAAACTTTGTTTCTATCGAAACCGTCTGCTACCGCTTTATTCGTCAACTTCATGGTTTATGCTACTGCTCAAGTACAAACTGTTTGGACGATTGTCTGGGCATCTATATTTCCGCTTACAACAATACTGTTTTCTATCAAATTTTGCTATCAGTAGGCCCTATATATTAGAATATGCCTCACAAATGTTGTGCCAAACGTTGGCTGGGTCGAAACCGCCTTCGTCTGGAACCGAGTTTGCACCACACCAGAAACAGCACATTCACCCTCGAGATAAACAATGCGGCTATACTCGCTTTGCAGGCATTAAACGAGCAGCGATGGTAAGAAACTCATCCGATGGAATGGACATGTCGATGTTCTTTGGTCTCTAGAGAAAGACATGTCTATAAATATTCACTATGCATCTGAATATAGGCCTACCGCAATCAAAACACTTCAGACACACGTACACAACTTTGTAGAATTATAGGCCTGTAAGAGACAGGTTTCCATAATCGCAAATATGAAGAGAAATTACTTTTATTTTGTTTTACTACATTATTTTCAGAACCAATTAGTTCAACAGCAGATTTTATGTCAAGTGAGTGTAAAACGAACAATTGGTTTTTACTGTTATTTTTTGGTCGGGTTGAATCTTATTTATCAGTGGTCGTTGCATAATTACGTAACACCGAAAATGACCGTTTTTGACCCACCCACCTTATAACGCTTCGTAACGTTTCCCTAGACCCAACCACCCACCCACCCTAGCGTTTTATTGTTGTTAAGAAAAATCATTTTAGATTTACTATGTGAACGCGCAAGTATAATTCATATTTTGTAGCGAATTTAATATAACATGCGAACAGAATTTGACAGTAGGCCTAAAATATGCAGAATGTTTTATTTATATATATGACAGTCATGTTTGAAATGCAAATTATTTTTTAAATGTCCCATATATCGTGGCTAAAGTGTCATTCGATGTTATTCTAAAATTCATTTATTAAAATCATTATGCTACGTTCATCTTCACCCAACCACGTAACGTTTCGTAACGTTTTCAAGAACCCACCCTCGAGCGTTACGTAATTATGCAATGACCCCTCAGCAAATCTTTGACAAAAGTCGAATTTTATTTAGCCTACAGTGATCAAATTGACTTATTAATGTTAGGCAATAGGCCTGCAAACAGACAATTATCAATATGAAATAAGCTGTAGGCCCTACTTGTTGAAATTCGTAATAAGATAGCTGCTTTGAACCGCACCGAGTTGTTGAGGCCAGCCGTGTTCGGCAACAGAACCATGTTGTCAGCGACTTCTTGGTGAATTCTTGGTGAACGTTATTTGTGCTGCAAAGATTTTAAAGAAAAAATTGCGAGTTCTAGCGACAAAAATATAATTTAATCTAAGCTGATTTATTAATAACGATGCTAGACGCACTTGGTATCTGTACTGAGATAAATGTACAGACCTAAATGTACAGACTTGTGTAAATGGGTAGTGTAACAGGCTACACAATTTAAACCAGTGTGGGTTCATACAATCGTCTGGTAGTCTGTTGTGGGCTTGTTACCAACGCTTATGACTCACTAGTTCAGGGATGGCGAACCTTTGGCACGCGTGCCCAAAGTGGCACGCGTTCAAATTTTTTGGGCACACCGAATTCAGAGCCTCCCCCAAAATGTCAAACTTAGAAATACAAAATTCTTGTAGGAATCACATTTTCTTGTTTGAAGCATGTTATTTTAACATCATTCAAAAACAATCTTTGAAATAATCTCTTTAATTCATATTTTGTTACGCTTTGTTAGCTAAAACAGTAGATAGGAGATACAGGAACTGGCGCATTCGCTAGGTGTCGTTCTGAAAGCTTAAAAACCGTTACAATGAGTGAATCTGAAACCGGAGTTAACGCATTCGCCAGGCGGCGTTCTAAAAGCTTAAAAACCGTTACAAAGAGTGAATCTGAAACACCAACCCGTTGGTGCTATCAAGGGCCTGCCAGAGGGGAATGGAATGGTCATTCAGGGTAAAGAAATGAGATTACCAACGTTTGCTGCCGGCCGAGAACCTCCCACGAGGCCGGCCCAAACCGGGCCATTTTTCAATTTAAATAAATGAATAGGTTGTGGTATACATAAAACATAATGTTAGGGAAAAACTTTTGCAAATGGCTTATGATAGGCAAAACAACTCTCTGCTGTCACAGGTGCATTGGGGAGTACTGTTTCAAGCATTTAGCACGACTGCGAAACGGTTGTGGGACAAGACCATGCGCCAAATGTGGAAGGGGTATCAAAAACCACTTAGGTGAGTGCATGAAGTGTGGCTATTATGCTATTCAATCAAGAATACGACGTGGTGGGTTAGTACGTGAGTTTAATAAGGAATGGAAGCGACTATCAAATATATCAGTAGAATAAAAAAATTATCATTTGAACAAACGGCATAGTTATTGTATTGTGTTAATACAGATGAGCAAGCGACAATCGAACATCAGTAAACAAAAATTATCATTTGAACAAACGACATAATTATTATATTAAAGAAAAGTTTGCCATAGTAGTATAAAATAATTTATAACTATGGCATTGTCTACGAATGAAAAAATTGAACAATTGCTGAGTGAGTTTACTGGTCCCCCAGCTCTTCGAGCTGTTCTACAGAATATCTTAGACGAACCCATACCACATGCAGTCAAAAGGCGCTTGCTGCAGCCACTGCTTCCAAGGCCAATTCCGCCAGTGCGCAAGCATAGAGGGGCAAAACGTAAGGCCCTTCTGGCACAATTTGATCCACTCCTAATTAAGAAGGATAGAGGTGGACCACCACCCTTTCTACTACACAAAGAGCTCGCCAATAAGCTTCTGAGAGACTTCCGTGCAGAAGTACCTCTTAACCACAGGCTGGAAGGAGATGCATTGGCTTTCTTGAGTGCAATGGAGCACAGCATTGAGGCACAACTCAACGAAGAGTTGTTGAAACAGGACGGTCTGAAATACTCTCAAGTGTTGACTGTTGATTTGGAAAAGTTGGCGCCGACTATTGACAACGTGTACGATGGCAACGCGGCTCCCGGTATTATTACCACTACAACATACTTTCGAAGCAAAGCAGTACCAGTTACCAATGCGGGTAAAATCCAAGGGGCTATACGGAAGGCCAAGGCCGAAATACTAAAACTCCTCGAGGATTACACCAATGAGGGGTCGGGGTGGAGGGTGAGGCGGGTCGTGGCGCTAGACCTCAGTTTTGCAAGATATAAGCCTTTCCGAGGCAAGAGCTATTTTGCAACACCGAAGTATATCCCCTATCATTCAGTCGTTAATGTAAAGAATGAAGACAACCGGTGCTTCGAGTGGGCCATTCTAAGCGCAATGTATCCAGTAGATAAGGACCCTCAACGCCCAACTAAGTATCGTGCCCACCTCCTCGAGCTAAACTTCGACGGAATAGAATTTCCAGTGAAGGTCACAGATGTCGGCAAGTTCGAGCGTCAGAACCCGATGGTGTCCGTATCGGTCTTCGGATGGAATGAAGGGCTGTACCCGATTTATGTCTCAAAGCAGACCAATAGAGACTATAATATCGATCTTCTACTATTAGTTAAAGGTGAGGATTACCACTACGTCTGGATTAAAGACCTTGGCCGAATTCTTCATCAAAGTAGCAAAGACAAGCACAAGAAACACCCATGTCGTCGCTGCCTACACATATTCTGTAGACAAGACTTGCTGGATGCCCATATCAAAGATTGCCAGGGTATTAGTAAGAAGCCTCAGCGGATTGAGATGCCAAAAGACGATGAAAATATCCTCAAATTCCAGAACCATCACAAACAGATGCGAGCCCCGTATATCGTTTACGCAGACTTCGAGGCTCTAAACGTACCAATTGAAGGTGCAGCCATGAATCCCAGCGAGAGCAACACCAGACAGATAGCTGAGCAGAAACCATGCAGCTTCTGTTACATAGTGGTTCGATGCGACGGCCGCACGAAGAAGCCGGTTCTATACCGGGGAGAGAACGCCGTGCCGGAGTTCTTGCAACGACTACAAGGCGAGCTGGCCTCTATCAAACAAAGGCTGGCCACCCCAGCTAAGATGGTTATGTCAGCGGCCGACCGCCAATCATTTCGCGAGGCTACCGAATGTCACATCTGTGGAAATGCTCTCGAAGCGGATAGAGTTCGTGACCACTGCCACATTACCGGTAAGTACCGAGGTGCCGCTCACAACGCCTGCAACCTCAAACTTCGAATATATCCAGATAAGTGTAAGGTACCGGTGGTCTTCCACAATCTGCGAGGTTACGACAGCCACCTCATAATGCAAGCGATAGGTAGCTGCGAGGCCGCACAGGATGAGGAAACTGAAATTAACTGCATCCCAAACAATATGGAGAAATATATGACATTCAACATTGGACAACTACAGTTCATTGATAGTCTCCAGTTTCTAAACAGCTCGTTGGATAAATTATCAGGAAATCTGCCGCTAGAGGATCTGAAAGTCACAACAGCATATATAAAGGAAAGTTTCGTTCACAATGATAGGACAAAACTAGATCTTTTGAGGCGAAAGGGCGTATATTGTTACGAGCACATTGACGATTACCACCGCTTCGAAGAAGACCGACTTCCACCCAAAGAAGCGTTCTACAGCAGGCTGTCCCGAGAGAACATCTCTGATGAGGATTATCAACACGCTCAAAGAGTATGGGATGAATTCGAATGTAAGACTCTGGGTGACTATCACGACTTGTATCTCCGTACGGATGTACTCCTACTAGCCGATGTATTCGAGACCTTCAGAAACACATCGATGAAACACTACAGTCTGGACCCGGCTAACTACTTCAGCCTGCCAGGAATGGCCTGGGACGCTTTGCTGAAAAAGACGAAAATCGAGCTCGAACTTCTCACCGATATAGACATGCACTTATTTGTAGAGAACGGTCTCCGAGGTGGAATTTCGATGGTATCTAAGCGCTTCGCAAAGGCTAACAATCCGCAATGCCCAGATCACGATACCACGAAGCCAGACAACTGGATCATGTACCTCGATGCTAATAACCTCTATGGCTGGGCGATGCAACAGTCATTGCCAGTTGGAGGATTTAGCTGGGAAAGTCCAACTCTCGATGAAGTGTTGGAAACTCCAGACGACGCGCCTGAAGGCTTCCTGCTCGAAGTCGATCTTGAGTACCCGGAGCACCTCCACGAATCACATAGCGACTATCCCCTAGCACCGGAGACCCTGACAGTCCAAGAGGAGTGGTTGAGTGACTATCAGAATGTGCTTATGAACGAGTTGGGAGGCAAGTTCACAAAGCATGTGAAGTTAGTACCAAGCCTGCGACCTAAGGAGCGGTATGTGGTCCATTATAGAAATCTCAAACTATATCACTCGTTGGGGCTGCGAGTTTCTAAGATCCATCGTGCCATTAAATTTAGACAGGAGGCGTGGATGGCTCCATATATCGAGATGAATACAAAATTGAGGGCGAAGGCAACGTCGGAGTTTGAGAAGGATTTCTTCAAACTGGCTAATAATGCGGTCTTTGGAAAGACCATGGAAAATCTTAGAAAAAGAATCAGAGTTAACCTGGTACCGACCTCAAAAGTTGACAAACTTCGTAAACTAATTGCTGACCCGGCCTACATATCGCACAAAATCTTCAACGACCAACTCGCCGCGATTCACAGTTTGAAGAACAAGTTCAAGTTAAACAGACCTGTATATGTCGGCCAGGCTGTCCTCGACCTCAGCAAGCATCTGATGTACGACTTCTGGTACAACGATGTGAAAAACGAGTACGGAGAAAAAGCCCAGTTGCTATATACAGACACAGATAGCCTCTTATTTCAGGTGGAAACTCCGAACGCTTACGCCGATATGTGGAATAAAAAACACTTATACGACTTTAGTGAGTTTCCAAAAGACAGCCCATACTACGACGTCGAGAACAAGAAAGTCGTGGGCAAGTTCAAGGATGAATGTAACGGAGTCGCCATCGCGGAATTCGTAGGATTACGCCCGAAGATGTACTCGATCTTAAAATCGGGTGGTTCAGAGATCAGGAAAGCAAAAGGCGTTCAGAGAGCAGTTGTGAAGAAGGATCTGCACCACGAGCTATACAAGGAATGCCTGTTCGAACGAGAAGAGATGCGACACACACAAGTCGTGATTCGAAGCCACGACCACCAAATCGGAGTGTACGAGCAGAATAAGATCAGCCTCTCTCCATTAGACACAAAAAAGTGGATATCTCCGGACGGAATAAGAACGCTGGCATACGGGCACTACAAAATCAACGACGGTTGAGTATTCTATCGGGGGGTAACTCAGTGCCCATTGGCACCAGAAGCAGCTCCTCACGTACAAACCCGCGGCCAGGCCCATCAACTAGATGGTACAAAGCCGGTTGACCAGCCCGCCGAACAACATCCAAAATAGCGTGGATGGTGAGCGACCAGTTAGGGTCGGTGGCTCGTTTGCTTCCACCTTCGAGCTCGCCGGGAGCGTACAAATATCGGACGAGAACGTCGTGTCCGAGAATAGGCTCATCCATTCCCCACAAACGAGTTTTCATTTGTGAATGAGAGGGCTTCTGTGTCACTTTAGCAGCTTTCATCGCTTCAACCGGCTTCATCTCGAGCAAGCGCGTCGGCTCATCGTTGAGTGCAGCAACAACTTCGGGCATCCGGCGAACCCATTCCACTGACCGTTCGGATGACCCCCTTGCAGCCAGGAGCAATTCCTGAGCGTACTGGGCACCGAAAAGTCGCTCAGCTAGAGTACGGTTAAAGCGTTCAACGATGCCCTGTTGACGATGATTTGCGGCCTGTCCGCGTCTTACAAGAACGTCGTGCTTCGTCAGCAACGGTGTAAAATCACCCATAAATTCGCGTCCAGGATCGACCTGAAAGAGTCGAGGCCAAGTTAATGGGCCCCTCTTATAGATCCGGCTTAAAGCGGCGGCGACTTCGGTCGCACTTTTGTTGATCAACGGTTCAGCTTCTTTGTATCGTTAGGCAACATCAACAACAGTGAGAGCGTATTTATAAGTCTTTCGACCTACTTTATCGTGAGGTAAAAACAAGAGATCGGCTTGGTGTACGGCGTTTGGTCGATTTTCATCGAACTTTGGACGCGGTATGCGGCGTGGAACGGGAAGATAAATCTGCCACACCGCTTGTTTCTTCAGCCAATCACGAGCCTCCGCCTCGGAAACTTTGGCGGCTGAGGCTAGTTTCTTCACCGCAGCCTTACCTCGCCAGTAACCTCTAGGGCTGTAATAGACGGCTGAAAGGTGCTTAGACATTTCAGTAAAACTATATATTACAAACAGGTAAACACATACACAAATGATTTTCATTAGCGCCGCCGTCCAACACCCATCCCTAGCCTCGACTTTGCTGACATAATGGCCGATACGAGCCGGGCATCCTTCTTCTCATAATCTGGAGTTTCATCGGTGAGTGCGATCTTCGACGCGGCTGCAGCGAGGATGTCATCTGCGTGGTTACGCCCTGGGGTATCTTTATGAACTGCGTAAGCCACATCATGGTGGAGGCACGCACGGTCGAGCTGATTAACACCGTGATAGCGCTGTGACAGCCGTTTATCGAGTTTTGTGAATGGTCCACAGTAAGAGTAATTTCCTGTATTCTGGAAAGAACCTCCCGGATTATCTTCCGAAGACATACCGGATGGAAGGCTCATATGCATCTCAGGCAGAGGAAGAGCGTTGAGGGCCCTATTCAGTAGCGAGCCTCCATAAGTCTCACGAGACTTATGCTTTCGCACTTTCGAAGGCAAAATCTGGCTCTTCTTTGCACCGCAGACGGCACAGGTTCCCTTCTTGGCTGGCCGACCGTTTCGTAACTCGACGATTGTTTCATTTGAAGTCTCAGTATGTTTCTTACATCGTAGGCAATACATTGTTTTCGTTGAATACAATCATAACTCGTTGTCTCTATATGGAAATAACAAATTTCGATCTCGAAGCCGACGATGGGAAAAAACACCACCATTGGTTGTTGCCATCCAGCATACGGTGTATAATCTGTGGGCCTAGCGGATGTGGAAAAACAAACTTACTGCTCAACCTCCTTCTGAAAAAGGGGTATCTACGTTTTGACCGGCTATACCTCTACTCAAAGTCTCTGGGACAGGAAAAATATCAGTTTCTTCGGGACTGGATAACAGAACTCGAAAAAGTTGCCGGGAAGGAAGTGGCTTCCTTTCACTCTTGCTCAGATGAAATAGTTCCAGTTGAATCATTAAATAAGAATGCCAGAAGCCTTCTAGTTTTCGATGACGTCATGCTTGAAAAACAGTCGCCCATCGAAAGGTATTTCACTATGGGTCGACACGGTGGCGCGGACTGCTTCTACTTAACTCAGAATTACTTCCGCATTCCAAAGCAAGCCATCCGCGACAATGCCAATCTTATCGTCCTCTTCAACCAAGACAGTAAAAATTTGCGAGCCATTCACGATACGTTCGTGGGCGGCGACATGTCTTTCGATGAGTTCCGTACGTTCTTCAGCGAGTGTGCTGCCCAGCCATATGGATTCGCAGTCATAGATTTGACGTCCAAGGTATACGATGGAAAATATCGTTGCGGGTTCGATCGCTTCTATAAGCCCAAGGCAAGTATTTAAAGACATGATATAGGCAACATATAGTCGACATACAACCACGATGTGGACAAAAGTTTCGTCTAAACAGGAGCGAGACGCCTTGACTCAGGATTATTTAGCTCGCAGAAATCGATTGAGACAGCGTTTCGTGGATGAGAAGCTCGGTGAAGCCAACCTTCAGTACGATGCGGCAAAGCTTTTCAAACCAATATCCACAGCCACGGCTGAATCCCAGGCGGCTACGTCCAAGGAGCTGCAGAAAGTTACCAGCGCTTTACAGGATTTGCCGGCGCAGATTTCAGAGTCTGCTAATTTTAACCCGATAGCGGCGTTGTTCGGTGATTCCGTGGGAGCAGTTGCTCCAACGGCTATTCCGGCGATTGCGGCACACCCCGCTCAGGAAGCATTGCTCGTCCACCCAAACAGACATCTCAACGTCGATGCAATCAGGCGGCACGGTTTTACCCCTCCGAGCGAGCTCGACCTGAACGACACGGCAGCTGTGAAACAGATAATCGAAGGCGTAAATTATTATAATCGCCACACCCTGGGCAAAGAGAAAAGGAAGGCCAATAAGAACGGAGACGAAGAAAAGGTACATGCGCTGGCCGTAGATATCGGCGTCCTACAGGACTACAGAGATCGAATTCGTTTGCTATTGAAAGGCCACGCCCTCACTAAAAAAGGAAAGGGTTTCAGTGTTCCAGCCGTTCCTCTGAAATTACAAGGTAACGCCTTGGGTGAGCTCTCCGTTGACCCCGTCGCGTTGTCTGCCGGTAGACTGAGAGTGTTTAAAGGTGGCAACCTCGTTCTCGAATCTCCGGCCGATGAGTCGTTGTTCAATCTACTAACAAAACGCTTCGTTAAGACTAAGCAATACTCGCCTCAGGCAATCGAGACTTTTAAAAAGCTCGTACAGATGTCTGGTCTGCCTATTCATGGCCGGAAAAGTAAAAAGTTCCAGCTGATTCGTGGGGGCGCGGTGCAATTTTATAACGATCCAAACGTTCTGGTAGAGAGGTTGCAGCTTTTGGTGGCCTCTCGGTCAGCGGGAAACACTGGTCTCGGCAACGAAATCTCCGCCATTCTTGATGAGTTGCTGCGTTCCGGTGCGATCTCCAAAGAGCTGGCACTCGAATTGAATAGAAACATGCTCATAAAACAGAAATAGAAAACAAAATTCATGGCTCAGATGGAACGCTCGGAGAAACTGCTCGAAGAAATTCGAGAACTTTTGCAGCCTAAGGAAAATTTTAGTATAGTTGTTTCCTCAGATACTACAGGGTGGACCACGGCTTTCTCACCACCGCTGTACCTGGATCCAAAAAGACGCTTTGAGCTTGCTTTGGTCAATCTTGAAACTTATAATTCGATTCCCAACATCGATAGCACAAATAACAAGTTCGTCTACAGCACCGACAATGGTGTGACGTGGAAGACGATCATTTTGCCCGACGGAAGCTACGAGATCGCACAGATTAATGATGAAATCGGCAGGCAGTTAGAAAAGCAAAATTCTCCGACGGGTGTGACACCACTCGGCTTTAATTCTCCTATTACCATAGGAGCTAACGCATCTACTCTTCGCGCCTTCATAAAAATTACGAATGCTCTATATAAGGTAAATATGGCTCAATCTACCATCAGGCAAATGCTCGGTTTTAACCCTCAGAGGCTTGGTAGTGGTTATAAAGAGGGAGAAAATCCAGTCGATATTCTCCGCGTGGACACAATCCTGGTAAATTGTGACATTATCTCTGGATCGTATCGAAATGGTAGCCAGCTGCCAGTAATCTACAGTTTTTTCCCGGATGTGTCGCCCGGCTACAAGGTAATCGAGTCTCCGAAAAATCTGGTGTACCTACCAGTTGCACCGGCTGGTAACGTACAGGGCATTCGTGTGTGGCTGACCGACCAGAATGGTGAACAATTAAACCTCCGCGGTGAGACAGTAACTATAAGGTTTCACATCCGCAGTGCGTAGATTTTCACACTTAAATATTCTCATGTTTGTTCTTGGAATTAAAAAGCGGCGTCGTGTCGTGGGTGGTGGACTTTTCGACTGGATACCCAAAATCGCGGGTTTCCTTGGCCGTGCAGGCTCCTTCATTTCGGCGAATAGAGGCACAATCACAAACGTTGCCAAGGCGGTTGGTAATGTCGCGAAAGCCGGCGCCACAACAGCATCTGCCGTCAGGCAAATTGTTGATGCCGTGAAAGCGAGACGCGCTGCGGCCGTAAATGAAGCTCATTTACAAAATGAAAATTCATCTGCGGCGCCCGTTGTTCCCGCACCTTTGGAGAAGGCGCTCAGCGACAAGAGCATCGAATACTTAAAACAACTGGCTGTGAGTCCGCCACCCGTTGTTCCGACAATGGCCGACATAAACAGCCGCATTGCTGGATCCGGTTTCAAAACTATAAAGCCGAGTCGTTGTGGTAGGGGTCTGTTTCTTGCAAAATGAAAAAAAAATTTCCGACTAATTCACAAAACGGAAAACAATGTTTAACCCACCACATATGAAATTCATTTGCAACATGATTAATAATTGAAGCTTGAACTTTTTTAGCTATAATAATGGCGGCATTTGACGTGCCGAGTGAAATGTTGGACATCGCTTCGGCGGTACCCGATGATAATAGCATCGAATCGTTTGAATACCGCGAGTATGAATCACAAAACCCTGCGGCTATTAACAACGGTCAGGCCATACAGATAGACATCCAGAACCAAGACATTTTCACACAGCCTTCCAAGAGCTACCTTCTTGTGGAGGGCAGGATTACATCAACTGGCGCGGCTTACATCGCAGACTCGTTGGTGTCATTCATCAACAATGCTATCCCGTACATGTTTTCTCAAATTCGATACCTGGCTAACAATACCGAGATAGAGAATGTCATGTCACCTGGGCAAGCCACGACGATGAAAGGCATGCTGGTATACGGCGATGATTTTTCCAAAGGCGAAGGTTTAAACATGTGTTGGCAGAAGGACACGAGTGCGGCGGCGGCGGCTGCGAATATCGGCTTCGAGGCCCGTCGACTGATGATCATTGGAAAACCCGTCCCTATTGGAACGTTTTCATTCATCGTTCCCTTAAGACATCTATTCGGTTTTTGCGATGATTATCACAAGGTCGTATACGGGATCAAACACTCTTTACTGCTGAGCCGGCAGGGGGATGCAGACGCGATCTTCAAGGAAGCCGCAGCGGCCAATGGCCAGATCATGCTGACTAAACTCTCCTGGTTCATGCCGCATATAATACCCGCTTTGGAGTATAAAAGCATGCTTATGAAGCAGATTGAAGCCAAGGTTAAGGTACCTGTGGCATTCCGCGCCATGCAATGCGACAACATTGCGGTGCCACGAGCGACGACTTTTTCCTGGCGTTTGAGCGTTAAGTCGGGCACGGAAAAGCCACGCTGGATTCTTGTTGCTTTTCAGACTGGAAAGAATGCACATCAAGGCCAGAATCCGGCACTGTTTGACCATGCACAGGTTCGCAACATATTCGCTTTGCTCAACACCGATCGTTACCCGGTGGTTGACATGAATCTCGACTTCACCAAGAGGACAACTTCTCGCGCTTACAAGGCCCTACGTGACTTCAAGGAAGAATATTGCGGTATAGACGCGCGTGAATCGTCATGCCAACTGACACCAATGGAATTTGTAGATTTGTTTCCGATCTTCGTCCTAGACGTGCGCAGGCAATCCGAACGACTTAAAACCTCTGTACAGGACATACAAATCAAGGTGGACTTTAACGAAGGGGTACCAAATAATACGACGGCATATGCCGTCCTGATCAGCGACCGACTCCTGAATTTTGAATCGGATGGCAGCAAATTCAACGTCGTCTACTAGAAATCGGTTTTTCACATTTAGATACAAGGCCCTCTTTTAGATATATTTTTTCCAAAAATGAAAACTGAATACGTTGCGTTCGGCCTTTCACTGACCGAAGGGCAAAAGCAAACATTGGCTAAAGCTGCGCGCGCCGGCACTGGTGCCACGATCCGACTCGCTCATGGTCAGCTTCGTGGAGACGATAAGCTCGCGCTGACAAAAGTTCAAGCCGCCCGAATCGTGAAGAAGATTTCGGAAGGCGTTGGCATGGAGCTGAGATTCACCAAAACGCAATTGAAAAAGATGACAAAATCGGGCGGATTTCTTCCACTACTGGCTCTCCTCCCACTGATTTTTGGTGGGTTAACCGCGGTGGGTGCCGCGGCTGGAGGGGCCGCCGAAGTGGCAAAGGCCGTGCACAACAAACAGGCCAGCGATGCAGAGGCTCTGCGCAAGAAACAGGCCAGCGATGCGGCCCAAGCCGAGAAAAAACGGATCGACGACGCGGCTTTAGCAGAGGCCGCGCGTCACAATCGCGAACTCGAAGCTCAGGTCCGCGGGACCGGTTTATATCTCGGGCGCCAGACTTATGGTGGTTGCTGTTCAATGTGTAAAGGATCCGGCCTGTACATCGGACAAAAAAACTAAAACCGCTGAGCAACTTCGATATAGAGAAAGTTGCCGGAGCGCTGCCGCATTTCCGCGGTGTTTTCATGCGAGATGGTCTGCCCGCCGTGGCTCGTGAGAAGGAGTGTGGAGTTGTTAATCTGGATTCCGGTTCTGGTGATGGTACTCACTGGGTCGCCTATTGGATAGATGGACCAAAAGCCGTCTATTTTGACAGTTATGGGCTGGATCCGCCTCTCGAAATTTCTAGATATTTAAAAAATCCTATAAGAACACAAACATTTCAGCTACAGGGGCCAGATGATGTGGTATGTGGTCATCTCTGCCTAGCCGTGCTAATAGAGCTCGCTGCTGGAAAGAATTTTGAAGATATCGTGCTTGACTTATGTTAGACTTCCGTCACCTTTTTGTATATAAAAAATGCCGGTTGATAAATTTGGAAGAGACGGTGGAGGTGGGGTGGGAGGGGGGCAGATAAGCGCCGCTGGGCTCGTCCACAAAGCGGGTGATACCATGATGGGAATTCTGTCGGCTGGAGGTTTTCGACTGACAAACGTGGGAACGCCCACGATGGAAACAGACGCCGCGACAAAGGCTTATGCAGACATCATAGATCAGGACAACTTACAAATCACCGGTGGAACGATGTCTGGTGTTCTAAAAATGGGTGGCCACAAAGTTACTGGGCTGCCCACAGACGCTGGTGCGTCTGAAAGCGACGCTGCGAGCTGGGCACAAGTGGTACGATACGCGGACCAGAAGGCGACCGCAGCCGAAAATCATGCAGACCAAAAGCTTATCGATGCCAGGCAGTACACGGACGAGAAGAATGCGGGGCTGAGAGATTCCGTTAGGCGGTATGCAGATGACAAGGACCTTATTGTTAAAAGTTATGTTAACGAGCAAGATGTTATCGTCAGGAATGCGTGCGTGCTCAAATCCGGCGGTGTAATGACTGGAAGTTTAGTTATGGGTGGCCACCGAGTTACTGGGCTCCCAACAGAAATTTCAGGATCCGATAGCGACGCAGCGAGTTGGAAACAAGTGTCAACAGCGGTCGCTGGCGCTCTAGTAAAACTCGATAGAGTACCCACGGAGTCGTTGCATGTGGTGAATAAGCGGTATGTAGATTCCCGCGACGCTTCTTACAGACAGTACGTGGATGAGAAGGTCACCACCGCTAGAAGATATGTGGACGAGAAGCATGCTATCGTAAGAGGCGGGCATGTGCTCAAAAGCGGCGATTCTATGACTGGTGATTTGACCATGGGTGGCAAAAGAGTGACTGGGCTCCCAACAGAAATTCCAGGATCCGATAGCGACGCCGCGAGTTTGAAACAGGTGACGCAGCTGATCAGCAACGCCACTAAGAATAATGATACGGCGCCGGCTGGACCAAAGTACTTGACTAACAAACGGTATGTGGACGCGAAAAACGCTGAGATTGGAGCTTCAGTTAGACTCTATGCGGACCAGAAAGCTGAAGCTGCTAAGACGTACGCCAACGAGCAAGATGTTATCGTTAGGAGCGCATGCGTGCTTAAAGCTGGTGATGCAATGACTGGTGATTTAATCATGGGCGGTAAAAGAGTTACTGGGCTCCCTACGGGCGCAGCAACGTCCGAAAGCGACGCGACGAGTATGGCACAAGTATCGAAGCTGATCGCCGACAACATGACAAAGAGTGATAGAGTACCAACAGAACCGTTGCATGTGACAAATAAACGATACGTTGACGTGAAAAACGCTGAGATTGGAGCTTCCGTTAGACTCTATGCGGACCAGAAAGCTGAAGCTGCTAAGAGGTACGCCAACGAGCAAGATGTTATCGTCAGGAACGCGTGCGTGCTCAAATCCGGCAGTACCATGACCGGTGATCTGGCTATGGGTGGTAAAAGAGTGACTGGGCTACCAACAGAAATTCCAGGATCTGATAGTGACGCCGCGAGTTTAAAACAAGTGGCGCAGCTGATCACTGATGCCACTATGAATAATGATACGGCGCCTGCGGGACCAAAGTACTTGACTAACAAGCAGTATGTGGACAGTGAGATAGCTAATGAAAGGCGATACGTGACGGGCATCAAGATTCTCAACTACAGCGGCCATATTCCGCCCCTTTCCAGAAACGTTTCCGAAACGGGTTTTATTGCCTCAGCCAACGAATCTTTACCCACTAACCCGCCCCATATGGCATTCAACTCGGGTGTGAGAGGTGAGTGGAAGACGGCGTCCACATCGAGAACCCAGATTGGGGATCGGGTTACAGGGACTTTTTTAATGATTGAATGCCCGACGCCTGTGCGAATATGGAAGGTTAGTCTGGCCGGGGGATCTAGTCCTACTGCTACGCGTATCACGTCCTGGAAGTTTTATGGGGTTCCAACCACCGATTCACAGAGAGTCCCTGCTCTCATTTCCTCCACTGTCGCTTTGACTAATTCTGCACAAGAGTTCACCTTCACTAGTGACACAGTACACAAAAAATTCATGCTGGTGGTCTTGGCCACCAGCCCAACACAAGGTACTTTTGGAATATCCCACTTCCAGATCTATACATATTTTAGACACGGGGGACAGTCAGTAGTATAGAAAAGTATGACTGACACGCACTACAAGATTCGGGGGTATCTCCGTCAACACGGAGAAATAGACATGTGCAAATACAGCATAGACAGTCTAGGTGATGTGGGCCACTGGGGGTACGACATCCCGAAGCCCACCGCAGAGCTATTGACCGCGGTGCCTCAACAGCACATCGACTTCGTGTCTGACGATTACCACAACCGCGATATCTATACGGCGGCCGGAACGGTAACCACCAGTGCGTGGCAAACTCTTCCATTGACCGCTGCGCGTTTTCCGTGTATAACTTTGCAAACCACCAATCAGGGGGTTTCGTTAGAGGGCGGGTTCTGGAAGCTTACAGTCTTTGGTGTTTGCGGTGGTGATGCAACAGTTCGCGTTATAGCACCGGCAGCTGCTGGGGGTAGCATCGATCGTACAGTTGACATTCAAAGTGGACAATTTGATGCATCTAGGGCAATATTCGTTCCAGGACAAACGAGTTTCCGAATTGAAGGCAAAAAGAGAGGCGTTGAAAGTACTTCATCTATCGACTTAAACGTAACTTTACTAATAGAGCAACTATAAAAAACAATGGCTTTGTATCCAACGCTTACGGAGCCGACAATTTCGTCAGACACGAAGTCGCAGACGTTTCGTCTGCAGAAGATCGGTGAAGTAGAAGCATTCCTGAGATCTGAGGCGATAAGTCGAGGACAACTGTGCAAAAAGTATAAGAGGGTTGTAGATGTGGCTAATGGGGCCTCGGCCGGCCTTGCTATAGTTAGTCTTGGAACTGGGGTGGGTGGGGCAGCTATGCTAGCCACTGGTATTGGTTTTATTCCTGGTATTGTTCTAGAGAGTTTGGCCATAGCGACGAGTTTTCTGGATATTATTGGAAATGTTGTAAGTAGAAGTTTTGTTGCTAAAGCTTCAAAACACGACGAAATTTGTATTTTGGCTGAAAGTAAACTAAACACAGTTCATGACCATATTTCTAAGGCGCTTGAAGACACGGCTATTAGCGATGAAGAGTACAAGCTTATTCTGGGAGAGGAGGAGAAATATAGAACCATGAAACGTGATATACAAAGCAAAAATGGAAAAAAAGAGTTGCCGAGTCAAAGCAAAGACCAGGTGGTGGCAGAACTAATCAAGAAACTGACCAGCACTGGGTCTTGCCCGCGAACCTCAAAATAAAAATTTTCATCGTAGGTGGTTGGAACGTTGAATCTGTTGTTGTTCCGACCGCGCCACCACCATACGATTAGCGGATTTATAATTTTTTATGTGCTCAAGTTTCCGCAGTTCACCGCGCCACCGCCGTACGATTTCCCCAGTTCCCCGATTTCCGTAGTTCCCCGATTTCCGCAGTTCCCCGATTTCCGTGGTTCCGGATTTCCGTATTTCCCCGATTTTCATAGTTCCCCGAATTCCATAATTCACAAGTCCAAAAACGTGACCGAAAAATGGTATTCAGAAAAACAACGAAAAGTGTCACGTTTTTGAAATTTCAAAGTCCGGCTGAAAATTTTACTCAGCGTAGATTTGCGTTCACTGCACGATTTCGTTCGAAATATTGATTTTGGCCTGATGAATTTTTGACAATGAAAAATTTGTTTCGGGGTAAAAGTTTTTGGGGATGGGTGAAAAATTTCACACAGCGTAGAAACGATTTTTCTGCACGTTTCAGGTGTAAATATTGATTTTGGCCTGATGAATTTTTGACAATGAAAAATTTCTTTCGGGGTAAAAGTTTTTGGGGATGGGTGAAAAAATTTTACACAGCGTAGAAACGATTTTTCTGCACGTTTCAGGTGTAAATATTGATTTTGGCCTGATGAATTTTTGACAATGAAAAATTTGTTTCGGGGTGTTTTTGGGGTTGGGTGAAAAATTTCACACATAGCAAAATTGCTTTTTCTACACGTTTCCGGTGTAAATATTGATTATGGCCTGATGAATTTTTGTCAATGAAAAATTTCTTTCGGGGTAAAAGTTTTTGGGGATGGGTGAAAAAATTTTACACAGCGTAGAAACGATTTTTCTGCACGTTTCAGGTGTAAATATTGATTTTGGCCTGATGAATTTTTGACAATGAAAAATTTGTTTCGGGGTGACTTGCCCAAGGTCCGTACGCAGCGGCTAGAGTGGGATTCGAACCTGTAACCCTCCGGTCACAAGGCGCCGAATTTACCACTGAGCCACCGCGCCCCACAAATGATGGTTGCATCAATTAATTCATCGTGTAACCTGAAATGGGAACATGCAAACGTACGTGTTTTATACAGCGACTGTATTGCCTCGACCTTGATCATTGATCGGATGAGAATCTTCATCACCGCTGCCCGTTTGGATCGGAACCACGCAATTTAAGGTCCCAGTGTATAATACCAACCGTGATAGACCAAGATTTTAAATCACTAAAGTATTTACAAAAGTCATGCCGTCTTCGGGAGGCGAACTGGGATCGTAACAATCATGCCTAACGCTGTTACCAATGTAGCTACTGTGCCATCTACGAGAAGAACCATATTTCAGTTTGTTATATCTATCGCATTATCAAATGATTCCGCCACACTCGATAGGTGGCTTGTTCTGCAGTCGTTAAGATGGGCAGCTTGGCCCAGTATGTTCTTCATGGCTGAAGATTTAAATGGGCCAGCACTGCGTTTCTTTATTTATGAAGCAAAGTATGCCGTGTAGGTACGCAAAATTCCGGATTTTTCACCCTCTATCCGATTCTGTAACTTAAAATTTTATGTATAGGCCTGTCTGTGCGTAGGTCTGTCTATGCCTCTGTATGTGTGTGTGTTCCTGTCTATATGGGCGTCTCTTCTGTTTGTTTGTCTGTCGGTGCGTTGCAGACAGACAGACAGACAGACAGACAGACAGACACAGACAGTATATGTGTGTATGTGTGTTTGTGTATGTGTGTATGTATGTGTGTGTAGGTGTGTGTGTGTGTGTGTGTGTGTGTGTCTGTGTGTGTGTGTCTGTGTGTGTGTCTGTGTGTTGTTGTGTGTGCTATTGAGTTATTTTAATTGCCTGGTGCTGGAGGAGAACGATGAGAAGGTGGCAGACTTAGGGCTGGGAGAGTTATAAGCATAGGCACTGTTTTTAAAGCCGATCTGTTTATAAGGGCTGGCTGGTCACGAGAAGGCTTGTAATCTCATTTCTTTACCCTGAATGACCATTCCATTCCCCTCTGGCAGGCCCTTGATAGCACCAACGGGTTGGTGTTTCAGATTCACTCTTTGTAACGGTTTTTAAGCTTTTAGAACGCCGCCTGGCGAATGCGTTAACTCCGGTTTCAGATTCACTCATTGTAACGGTTTTTAAGCTTTCAGAACGACACCTAGCGAATGCGCCAGTTCCTGTATCTCCTATCTACTAAAACCTATATGGGAAAAAAAATTATATATTGTGCAATATTCCGAAGGGCACGCGGCGGTATTTTTAAAAATGATTTAGCAGTAATTTGGCACGCACCTTAAAAAAAGGTTCGCCACCCCTGCACTATTTAAACCCCCAGAGTCAGTTCTAATCAGTATACGCCTCTCGCTGGTGAGTATATGCAACGCGCACAAGACTATACAAAGTCAGAGGAACTCATAAAACGAGTCTGAGTAGAAGAGATGTAGCATTAAGATAATCGAATGCCTTCTCTGTATATTATGTCAAATAAACGTCTTTCATTTGTTGACTCCCGCTTTTCTTGTCTCACTGGAGCGACCTCTAGGCCTACTAAAATCCGGACGAGCCATTTCAACAATTGAGCTGTCGGTTCTACAATGCATGCTGTATTGATATTGCGCCATTTAAGTACGTTGCCAAAACGCTATGTTGCATTGAGTCAGGCAAACGTAATCGCCAGACGAGCTTAGAATGGTACAAGCTGTTGCCATTAAATTGCTACGGCAATTGTAAAACTAAGTATCACGCACTTGCGTTAGTAGCAATTACATTGTAGTACAACAACTGTAGGCCTATGTAGCGTTTGAAGCATTTAATGCGCTTCACCTGCGTCAGAAAACTATTGCTGCGACAATTTTTGCAACTTTTCAGGTGGAGAGTCACAAGGAGAAGAAAGAGGTGAGTTATAATATTTTTTCGAATTTGTATAAGGGACCGAGTCTCTTAAATAAGAGAAACACTGGCAACAGTACAATGCATGCTGGTAACAGTACAATGCATGCTGGTAACATGTGTGTGTGTGTGTGTGTGTGTGTGTGTGTGTGTGTGTGTGTGTGTGTGTGTGTGTGTGTGTGTGTGTGTGTGTGTGTGTGTGTGTGTGTGTGTGTGTGTGTGTGTGTGTGTGTGTGTGTGTGTGTGTGTGTGTGTGTGTGTGTGTGTGTGTGTGTGTGTGTGTGTGTGTGTGTGTGTGTGTGTGTCAAAAGGTCAAATTTCCCATAGAAAAGTAATGACAGCTACTGTTGATAACTACGTTCCTTAAGTTTAGTTAGCGATTTCAAAGCCGAATTCATAGCAGATCAACTAATCGAAAGATATTCTGATGCTGTTAGGTTAACTTTTCGAAGAAATATTGGAAATTATTTTTCTGTTTTATTTTAGTTATCCATAATATAATCTTATGCAATGACCTCTTCAGCGACCTTATCATAATTCTCAAAGCATCAGTCGACGGTCGCTTCTAGAGAAATCGAAATAAAACGTTGCAATCTGTTAGCGAAGCCACGTTGAATTCAGATAAGTCTGAAAATCCAGAAGTAAGGGTTCGTTGGGTTGGCAGGTTGAAAGAGATAATGCTCAGGTTTTTAGACATTAAGGAACTACAGAACGTATGGAAATTTGGAGCGAATTCCAAGGTCTTAGACCAACAAATGAGAACGCCTGAGAAACCAACACAGTCCAGGTAGGAGAGAATCCAGTAAAATTTCAACCGATGACCTTTGTAGTGAATCAAGAGCGCGTCTGACTGTTGCATCCTCTGCTTTCGAACTATCCAACGAATACTATGTTCTCACCATGCTAGCAGAGGTTCGAGAGTTGTCTGTGGGTCCAGATGGTGTCCCCTCCTGACTTCTCAGGAGTATGGCTCACATATTGGCTCTCCCAGTCACAGCTCTCTTAAAACGTCTTTACTGCTTTCACAAGTACGCCCACAGTGGAGGCTCAGTAGCATAGCTCATATCCCTAAATTGGCATGTCCTTTAGGCTACAGTGGAATCGGATTATAGCCAGATCTCTATCACCTCTAGCCTTTGTAGAATCCTAGAATAATAGTAACCCGAATATTTAGGCATCCGATAATCACAAATCAGACATTAACAGTAAGTTTGATGATCAGTATGCCTTTAGGCCGACGGGCTCAACGGCTGCTGCTTTGATGGCTATATCTAGCCACATTCTTGATACCCTAGGGCCTAGGTAATGAACCCTATGTTCACTTTGTATCCTTGGATTTTTCTAAATTATACTTACTTACTTACTTACAAGTTTTCATTGATCGAGTGCAGAATCTGCTGGAATGACCGTTTTAAACACATCCACAAAACCAGTAACGTAAGTCAGGTACCTGTTACTAATAGACCTACAGTACGTTGTTGCCAATGCACTGCTCTGCTAAGCATATAATCAACATACAGTTTCGTATTTCGTAAAGGCGAAAAAACATCTCAAAACGTTGCGATTGGTCTGTCAGTCACAATCTTTGTTGTCGTCATCATCATTGCAGTCGTCGTCTACTTCATCCTACATTCTAAAAAAAGAAAAAGTGAGTAGGCCTATTCTACATAGTTAGCATACATTGTATTCACCTCGGAATTTATCACAAGTACAGTTTTACATCTCGGCGAAGAATCCATTATTATTTATTTTGGTGCGTAGCATTTTAGTGATTTTACCCAAACATTTAGGCTCTGTAGGCCTAGTCTGCTAACTAAGCAAGTCAGTCAGTAATGGAGTGAGAATTGAGTGAGTGAGTAAGCGATCCAAGTAAGCAAGTAAGTAATAATTTGGCTGAACGGTGAACACATTAGCAATCTACCTATCATCCAAGCTCACACAGAAGAACAAAACTTCCATCGATTTTATGAGCACTTTATTATATTATACATATATTATTTATTATTTTATACCAGCCAGGTACATGGGATTTCAAGACTTTGCATTCGGTTCTGACGTTTTAACAGTATGCCGGGTGGTTAAAATATGGCAGCTTGAGTATTTTAATTAACTCCGCCACTAGGCCTAGTCGTGTTCTGGTAGCACCAACCCAAGTCTGGAGAAACTAAGTATTTACAATGAGTTGCTCTACCTTTTACTGATTGGGTTTGTATTTACATATAGTGTTCTTGATTCGACAACTTAGTATGGGACAGCCAACGGAATTGCCATCTAATTGTCCACGAAGACCAGCGAATCGATACGATAAGAACAGAATTGGAACCCCAATTCCTGAAGCTTCAGCGGCGTCCTGTAATGACGGTAACTGAAGCTTTCACATTGTATGAAAGAAATTCCTAACAAGAATCTGTCTGTATTGCACTGTCGCGTTTATCTGTGCCGATGTTGTATTCCTATTTTTATTACCACATTTGACTCAAAATTCAAATTACCAGGTATTTTATTTGTGTTTATTTTATACTGCTAATTTATTTAGCGACTCTTTCTGATTGCCTACGTTTCACCCATTGTTTTATTTCGAACATTTTTTCCTTCTCGATGCGTTGCATACTTTTTACAGCGCTGAAATAAACAATTATTTGGAAAACTAAAAATAAGAACTAAAAATAATTGAGAACAAAAATAGCAACGATAAGTTAAATTACCCCTTATAAATTATAAGTAATTTAACTTATCGTTGCTATTTTTAGAAGACCAACTAGATCATTATAACTTATAATGATCTAGTTGGTCTTCTAACTCTTCAGTTGAATCTCAATGGTATTGTAGCTTATGTGTATGTCTCTTTTCCATTTTAATCCATCGAAGATGAACGGACTTTCTAAATTCAGTCTCAAATTTATGTCAGGTGTGAAAAGGTGTAATGACCTCGTATTTGAACCAGTTGAATATTATGAAGATGGGCGCACACTACTTTTAAACTAGGATATAGATGCTGATATTAAATATTCACGGGTAGAACAGTATGTGCAAGGGCTTATTTAAATATGGAACAAGTCAGGGAAACAATAGTTAAATTGAAACATCGTGATCACTTCTCCGTTGTTCATCTAAACTGTTTGGGAGTCACTGACACATTTCATATAAACGGAAAAGACATTTCTGATAGGCTAGAAATTGCTAATAAATTCAATTATTACTTTTTAAATATTATTATAAAATAAAAGATAACCCATTAACAGTTAAAACATTCCTAAATGACTCACGCAGTTCTTCTTTTGGACGCTCGCCTACCACCGAGCTGGAAGTAACTGATATTGCAAAACAACTAAGAACGATTCACAGTTGTGGGATGGACGATATAAACCCTGGTATAGCAAAATCACAATCCAGATTATTGCTGAACCTCCGGCTCAAATCATAAATAGTTATTTTTCTACAGGCATCATCCCAGCAGAAATAAAAATAGCTAAAGTAATACCTCTATAAATAAGGTGAAAGAAATAAAACAAATTACCGTCCCATCTCTATATTGGCCTGAACATATTTCTCTAAATTTTTGGGAAAAATTATGTATAACAGATTGATGGATTATTTCTTGAAAATGAATCCATTATCACCTAATCGGAATGGCTATCAAAAGCAACATTTTACATAGCACTATTGGAAATACAATGTAAAATCTTATAATCCATAGATAATCGAGAATTTGCTCTAGTTAGTTTTATCAATCAAAAGCCTTTGACACTGTAAACCAAAAATCCTATTAGAAAAACTCGAGCACATGGTATCAAAGGTTTAGGTACGGTATGGTTTCCGAGTTTCTCAACAACAGATCGCAACATGTTTATTTTAAGGGTCATTAATCCATCAGCAAATATATTAATTGTGGATTACCATAAAGCTCAATTCTGGAACCATTATTTTTTTAATATTATTATATATAAATGACCTGGCAAATGCTTCTAAAATATTTCACTACATACTTTTGCTGGTGACACTAATGTGCTTATATCTGATAAATCAGTTGGACAACTGTTTGAAATGGCCAGCCATGAGCAAACCACCATTTCTTCCTGGTTTAGAGCTAATAAATTGTCACTTAATATTGACAAAACTAAATTTATCGTGTTTCAATCCCGCCATAAAGTGCCGCCAGCTTGTAATTACTAACTTAAAATGGATGGCGAACTGATTATGCAGGCCGAGTCGTGTAAGTTCTTATTTGTGTTTCTTACGCTATCAACTGCATTAGGAATTATTTTTAGAAGTAAAATATCACTGTCTACATGCACCTACTACCAAAACCGTGCCTTTGAATGCCAAACTATTCAAACTGTCCTATCCTGCATTCAACCCTGTGTCATCCTGCGACCATAGTATAGGTATGGCCTAGATACATTGCTATATGCAATGCTGAAAGCAGTTATGCCATTATAATTGCTTTCCACAGTAGCATCACGCTGTCTTGCTCAGCCTGACCTCTCTTCGGATTTCGGATTCTGATCTGGAAAATAAAGTGACCAGACAACCTGCCTCAATTCATTTGGTATGACGCCGATGTGGGGCGTGGTGGCTCAGTGGTAAGTTCGGCGCCTTGTGACCGAAGGGTTGCAGGTTCGAAATTCTCGAATCCCACTCTAGCCGCTGCGTACGGACCTTGGGCAAGTCCTTCACTCGCAATTGCTCGTGGCGCTTCGGCGTGAAAACTCCGACACAGTATCAAATGCTGTAGTCGGGAGCGCCTCTGGGTAGTAGTAGACTTGTGGAGGCGCTATAGAAATATCCGAAATAAATAAATAAATAAAAAGTATAATCTGATCTTTCTGATGCAACTTTTGTGTGACGCTGAGAACTTTCAGAGACTTGCGTTGATTATATTACAATTCGACGCCTTGAGCAGTAATATGACAAGTGTGAAGAACAAAAACAATGCAGAAAATCTTAATTATATTGTATGCAACAGTGTATCTGTATGCTTTGTGTTCGTTATTTGTCCTAAAGTTGGAGTTTTATTCTACAGCTGCTCAGCAAGATAACAAATCGCTGGAAGACTACGAGCTAACGTTATGTGATAACGATTTATACGCTACAACGCCAAAGCAGCTCGATCCGTCAGGCACGTATGAATGTATGCATGCATGCATGTGACGTCGTGCATGACAGTTTGTGAGCCAGTTTGACTTATAGACTGAAACACAAGGTGACATTTTAGGCGACTGAAGTAAAATAGTCTAGGAAATCAGTCTAAGTAGTGTGGACTTAGACTAAAACAACCAGTATTGTGGCTGGCTCATCGACATTGAGTTTATAATTTTAGGTGACTTAGCTGTCTATATATAAGAGTAGGGCCTATGTCAGCAATTTGCTGCAAAAAATTCAAATAAGCGTTGGAGAAGCAGCTCAACATGAAATTTGGACACAGTAGTCTACACTCTTTTTTAACAGAGTATGCATATCAAGGTTTTCGTAACCTGGTTTAATGTTCATCAACAGAAAGCTAGTGTAGTGCTTCTGAAACACGTAAATATTTATACGTGTTTGCTACAGCGTAGTTGAAGACAGACTGCCTTCACCAGCTGCCACCTCTTCGTCAGGCCAAGTACTCACTTTGCAAGAGAAGACATCCTTTCTTGTTACCTATTGCTAAATCTAAACAGCTTAAAAGTAGTTTTGCTAATCGATGTTATATTTTGCTGTGCATGTATGTCTACGAAACCTGCTCATGTTATAGTCTATTTCAAAATATTATGTATGTAATCGTTGTATACAATGTAATGCATGTAGTTTGTCAGATAAAAAGAGGCTTCTTATTTGCCTACCTACCTTCTTAAAGCCGTACATTTGGAGCCCAAAGAGACATAATATGTACAAACCGCCCCAGACGCGGACTGTAAGCAAACTATAATCAACATTCGTTCAAACATGACTTTACCATTAGGCTAATTGTTTGTCCAGCCTAAAATCCATCTAACCATTATCTTTTCAAAAATTTATGCCATGCCAAGAAGTTGTGATTAAAACTGTAGCAAACCTATATCATAAATGTCACAAACCGCGAGTAGAATTTCATTTAGACACAATGTCATAACCCTGACTTTAGTCTGACCTTTGCATTAATAGAGACATAGGCCTAATAGAGATACGGAATCTCTATTATGTTGAGTTCTTATAGACACTAATACTACGCACCATATATCATAATAATAAGTCGACAGAAAATATGTATGTCTTACGTGTTTAACTATTTTATCGAATGTTTCCATTCGCAGCATCAATGAAAGACAGTTGAATCTAGGTATATACTTTAACGGTTCCTATAACTGAAGGCATGTCTAAGTGATTGTGATTATAATGAATCGGCTACATTTTAGGAATCAAAGGTTGTTTCGGCTTCATCGGTTGACGTGGTTTTCTTATTTCAAGTAATAACAATTACCATAAAGTGGAAATTTAAAAAATTTAGATTGCATTTATATTTCAACAGACGGATTTTTCGCGGAAGAAGTGATTTATAATGAAATCAAATAACTACTTAAGTTGATGCGACTAAAGGAACCAAGAAACGGTAAGATCGCCACTTGATTATCAATAAATCGAAACACAACTGAAAATTTGTATTTTAAGTCGCGTGCTTAGTCAAAATCCGCTTTGCAACTGAAAATAATGTTCTTTTTAAGAGAAGTTAACGCATTCAGAATTTCTCTGATCTAAGAAGTGCAGAGGCAAAACATAGAAATCGCAAATTCAGACAAAGGAAGCCTTGCGTGTATAAAATAAAACCAAAGCTCGAGGGTACGTACCATACGTATTCTATTTTTTGAAAGGTACGTACGTTTTTTAACGTACCCTATTTTAGGGTACGTAAACAATACAAAAATACGTTAACCACGTCATTGCTCATTTTGCTTCATTATAAGAATGTTCAATTTAATTTAAGCAAACAATCACAACCCAGTATAGGCCTACAGCGTAGTAAATTGCTGCAATGCTATATTGTAGGTCTATGTTTATCCAGCATACATTGCACTGAATGCACTAATGTCAGTCAGTCGGCTCAGTTCTGCTGCAGCACTTCAAAGTCCAACTCCAAGCAAAAGGTTGAACAGTTGAACAACTGCTACTTGACGAATTAAATTTACAGAGCACTGCGCTACCGGAAGTACCGGTTTCAATGACGCATACTGTTGACGTCAGATTATACGTAGGACCCATGGGTCGCCGAATAAACCATAAATAAAATTTTCGTGTATTGTATTGTATTGTATCTAAACATTTATAAAGCGCCTCTCACAGTATTCGCTAATCAGAGGCGCTCCCAGTGCGAAAGACCCAGTGAATAGAAAGAGGTTTTAAGACAGCGGAACGAGGCACTTGGGCCACCAACTAATAAAGAGGCACGTGTCAATGGAGGAAGTTGATTCCATAGAGCAGGACCAATGCAAGAAAAGGCTCGAGTTTTGGCCATAGAGGTCCTGGTATGATACGTACCATACGCGTATTGTATTTTTTGAAAGGTACGTACGTATTTTAACGTATTCTATTTTAGGGTACGCGTACCCTCGAGCTTTGAATAAAGCCAATGCCATCAAGATAAGCTCACTGGGAGAGCTAATTAAATAATTCATAATTGCAGTTTAAAGATCGTTGACCGAGCTTATTAGCTTAACCTAAGCACTGGAAACCCAAAGGTCAAAGTAACGTAAAGATCAGAAATATGATTTAATAAGAATTATATCACATATTAACGGACAAGTCACAATCACATGAAAACTTGTTTTACTTTTCAGAACAACATGGCCAATTAATCATATGCCACTAAACAGTCATCCTGCTTTGCAGTTGTGAACAGGTTGCGATAGGTCAGGCCCCTATTTGCTTTGAATAACAGGCATTTAATTTAGTCTAGCAATGGCTTGTTTGTTCACCAAACTGATTGCATCAGAGTATTTTTCGTCGATAAAAGCTTTGCCATTTTCCTTTAAATTGGGGAGTTTAAACTTTTCTAACCTCTGGTGACAATGATTATCGCCATCAGAGGTGATTTCCCCGGTTATCTGAGCATTTGCTGCCTGCAGATTAACTCTGGTCTCGATGAACTTGTATCCACTAGACTGGTATTGGAAGACGCTTTAAAGACTTTATATTACGTGACTGGATATATACACATACAAACATGCATGCAGACATGCATACATTCATGAACATACATACAAACATACAAACATACAAACATACAAATCAACACTGTACATGCATGCATGCATACATCTACACAAGGCATATATGCATGCATACATACATACATGAATACTACACACATACATAATGCATACATATATATGCATGTATACATACATATATTTATACATATACATATATAAACTAACATAATTATATACATTTACCTCTCGGTGTAGATCTGTTCAGTTTGAGAATAGCAGCGCAGGATTGGAGGCTGTACAAAAAAATTAGGATGCGTGCGACGTATTGGATGATGGAATTGAATATGTATGCATGTAAATATTTATGTATGTATGTATGTATGTATGTATGTATTTATGTATGTATGTATGTATGTATGTATGTATGTATGTATGTATGTATGTATGTATGTATGTATGTATGCATGTATGTATGTATGTATGTATGTATATATGCATGTATGTATGTATAAATTTATGGATGTATGTATATGTGTGTATGAATTATGCATGCATGTATGCATGTATGTTTGAATATATGTATGTTTGTATTTATGTATGTATGTACGTAAGTATGTATATACATGTATGTATTTATGTATGTGTGTATGTATTTATGCATGTATGTATGTATAGATGTATGTCTGTTTGCATGTATATATGTATATATGTATGTATGGATGAATGGATATATGTAATTATGTATTATCTGGGCTTTTATAGAGCGCATTTTTAGGCTTCTAAAATGTTCTGTGAACAGAAATGTCTCGGCAGTCTGAACAAGTGCGTCTTAACGTCCTAAGAATGCTTACTGACAAATTCATGTATACAACCCGGTACTCTTAGCCCTAGAATTTTCTTACATAGTCTAGCTTGTCTAAGTTGCGTCTGTGTCAACTTAATGTTTGAATAAACGAATTTGATTGGTTGATTGAACACTGCAGCAACCGTTCAAATAAGAGCAGATAAAGAAATTTGCAGATTTTGCTAAATATGTTTCAGATGAATCCGCCAATATTGCGGTTACCAAAGATAGCGATCTATACTACGGAAGTCTATCTTCAAAAGAAGATATATGCCTTGAAAGCGCTTTGGGAACAATAATTCAAGGTTTAGCAATTTATCAGGAGATGGTTTTTATAATTTAGCTTGTCTTCAGCAATTTTGAAAGTTTTCAAAAGGCGCTTTAACAACATGTACTACCATTTTACTGCAGATCTGCATTTATTCCCAGCTGAATTCGTCATTTTAAGTTGATAATGTTGTTACTGAAATTTCATCATCATCATCACAGTCCGTGGGCTCAACGCCCGTTGGTGTCAATCGCATGTTTCACCATTTTCCTCCATTCGTCTCGTTCCTGTGCTATCAGGCTCAGCCTGTGTATGTCCAAATCGCACCAATTTTTAACATCGTCCAACCATTCTCTGCTTGGCCTCCCTCTGATCCCTGTACCGTCGATTAACCCAAACATGGTTTGCTTGATCAGTCTGTTGTTGCCATTCTGCACACATGTCCGAAGAAGTTGAGCTTTCTTTTCATTATCACTTGCTTGATGTTTTTGGTGTTTCCAACTCTTACGCGTACCTCTTTGTTTGTTATCTTTTGTTGCCACCTGATGTGTAATATCCTTCTGTAGCATCTCATTTCGAATGCCAGTAGTTTGTTTGTGTCGCGCTTTCGCAGAGTCCATGTCTCGCATACGTATAGCAATACGCTGAATACGCATGTTTTGATGATTTCTATTTTGGTTTGGATAATGATCTCGCGACTTTTCCAGATACTCCCAAATCCCGCCATTGCTCCTGCTGCCTTCGCATTTCTTCTTCCTATCTCCTTCCCACAGTCGTTGTTCCACGTCAGCAGGTTTCCCAGGTACACAATTTCTTCCACGTTCTCTAGTGTCTCTCCAATCACCTCCACCACTGTGGTGTTATCCCTTCTCCCAAATGTCATTGTCTTTGTCTTGCTGTAATTAATTCTCAGCCCTACCGCCTCCCTTCCTTGTGTAGCGTCTTCACGTTTTCCTGTATGTGTTGGGTGTTTTCTTCTATCAGGTCTATGTCATCTGCGAATATCAAGTTGTTTACCAACGTCCCATGTATTGAGATTCCGGTTTTTTGTTTTTTTATTTTTTTCCATCACTCTCTCTAAGTATGTGATGAATGCTGTCGGAGAGATGGGGTCGCCTTGTTTTTGCGCCTACTGCGATGTTGAACCATTCACCGATATCCTTGTCCACTCTGACCGCTGATTTCGCCTCGCTGCACGCATGTTTGATCATCTGCGTCAGTCTCCTCCCCACTCCGAATGACTTGCGCACTGCTTGTAGTACGTCGTGTCTCACCGAGTCGAACGCCTTTTGAAAATCGATAAAGCAGTTGTGCACTACTTTCCCCTTTCTTTTCGCTTTATCTGCTATGAGCCTCAGAATTAGTATCTGTTGTACTGTGTTGCGGTCTTTTCTGAAACCTGCCTGCTTTTCAGCCAGATGTTCTTCTACCTGCGGCTTCAGCCGTTCTAGTAAGATGGTCATCAGTACCTTGCTCATATGGATAATCAGCGCTAATGTTCTGTAGTGGCTGCATTTTGATAGGTCTCCTTTCTTTGGGATGGCCACTATGATCGAGCGCGTCCATTCCTCAGGGATTCTTCCCTCTCTCCAGCCTCGTTGCAAATGGCATGGATTTTCTTGGTTAGGGCCTCACCTCCAGCCCTAATAGCTTCTCCCGTGATGTGATCTGTTCCAGGCACCTTGTTGTCCTTTAACTTGTTTATGGCTGCTTCCACCTCTGCCATGAGGATATCGTCTTCCTCATCTTCCTTCGCTGGGGGGGGGGGGCTATCTCCTCAAGATCCTTGATGACATCGTCGCTGTTCTCCGTTGCTTGGTACAGTTCGCTGCAGTATTCCGTCCATCTCTTCTTTATTTCCTCTTTGTCCTGCAGGCTCTTCCCATCCTTATCCGCTATTGCCGTTTGTCTTGGCTTCCATGGTCTACTTATCTTCTTTATGAGATGGTAAGTTTGCCTGCATCTGTTGTTTGCTGCTGATTCTTCTATGGCTCTGTGCTGTTCCCTCAGCCAGTTTTCTATATCCTTTCTTGCCGTTTTCCTGACCTTGTTGCATTGGCATCTGTATTCAGCAGCTTTCTTATCCGAATCTACTCTAATCTAGAGTTTACAATTATGTATTATGTATTAAGCAAGAATCTTCGCATCATTTATATGGAAAGAGTGGAGGATGTTCAAAGGCGAGGAGGGGGATAGAGTAGTGGTAACACTCAGGGCCAAGAGAGCATTTGGTTCGCGGATCGATTCCCAAAGCCCCCCTCTAGGGCGGCGCCTTGCATGGCTTCCAAACCGTGTGTTTTAATTAAGATCTTGATTGAACTTTCAGGTTTCAATGTATTCTTACTGCTTCTGTCAGTTTGAAATAATAAAGATTATTATTATTATTATTATTATTATTATTATTATTATTATTATTATTATTATTATTATTATTATTATTATTATTATTATTATTATTATTATTATTATTATTATTATTATTATCATCATTATTATTATTATTTCATTGACGCTGAATTCTAAGGTTTAGACAACTACGCAAGTTATCCATGTTAAGGTTTACTCAAGATACAGAAACATGCAAGCTAATAATTTATTTCTGTTTTCCTGTTTACTACTGTACCAAAGTCCATCAGCGATAGTTCATTTTACGCACAAGTTTAGTAATGTAGACGCTTGAAACCCTTTCTTTTTGCCGGTTTTGGCAGTGATGCGGGTCGAGAGCGCCGCTGATTTGAGTGGCGCTATATAAATGTTCAATTACAATTACAATTACAATTACAAAGTAATAACGTAAAGTAATAACTTTTTCTTGGTAAAATCACAAAGAATATTACATAAACACGGAATGACAGGTCTTGAAGTCGGATTCACTTATTTGATCTTCTTTTAATTTGTAAATCTATCTATCTGTCTGACTGTCTGTCTGTCTGTCTGTCTGTCTGTCTGTCTGTCTATCTATCTATCTATCTAACTATCTATCTATAAACTTATATAGCGCCCCTTCAATAAATCTACTCAGTGGCGCTCCCGACCCAGGCCCGGTCGAAAAGAAAGGTCTTACGAAGGCCATAGAAAGTACCTGAGAGGTTCCTATCGAGAGAGCGAAGTGAATGAGGGAGGTCATTGCAGACGGTAGGAACAACCACAGGGAATGCCCTGCGCTGCTCCATAGCAGTACGAGCATAGAGGACAACAAAATCACCCCGAGAGGCCGAGCGCAAGGCACGGCGACTCGCGCAAGCGAAAGTTAAAGTGAAGAGCTCGCAGAGATATGCCTGGACCAGCCCTAAGACACAGTGCCACGCCATGCAGGAGACCCGGTAATGAATGCGATGCCGTACTGTCTTTGTTATTCTTAACTATATTGTTTATTACAGTATGAATAAATTAGCCTGTTATGCATAAATTGATGTGCTGAACATGTTCTGACAATTTTCATGTCGCTAGGCCTACTTTTTTTGGCAAAATAGTAATTTTTCGATTTTCTTGTATTTGAGAAGCTTACACAGTGGCATTCATGATGTATTTTTTGTATTTAAGGCTAACAAAAACTACTGAATCGTATCTATACCATTTCATATAAAATACCTACTCGGTTGCGTATATGTGGAAACAAATAAAATAGTGGATTTCAGACAGAGGCACAATGTCACCTACGCCCATTGCACGGTCTTCGAGTTCTGTTCTCGCCTCTCCGTTTGTGGCATGACGTCATTCGCCACGGCCTGCCCTCTATCGACGACCTCCGCAAATAGAATCGTCTTACTCAGCTATGACAACAAGACGCTCATGCCATCTACAGGACACCGTGCGATCTGGCAGCTGTCAAATACTAATCTTTCGACTTATATTCCTTTATAGGCACTAATCCATCCATATCCATCCACTTCTAATCACTCTCATCCATCTCTGTCCGCATCAACCCCCATCCACCTCTATCTACTTCTATCCATTTACCTTCCCTTGTGTACATTTATGTATCCACTTTTGCCCACTTCCATCCACTTCTAACCACTTGTATTCACATCTTTCACCTTCGATCCACTTATCTGTCCAGCTCTATACACTTGTATCCACTTCCATCCCATATCTATCATCCACTTGTATCCACATCTAACCACATCTCTCCACTTACATAATCACTTATCCTTCCACCCCTCCATCCACTCATCCATTCACTTATACATTCACACATTCACCATTCCCATCAACTTATCCATCCACTTATCGTCCCATATCTATCCACTTCGATCCAAATCCATCCATTGCCCTCTACTTCTATCTATTTCTATCCACTTCTTTCCACTTCTATCCACCTGTCTCAACTTATCCTTCCACCTCTAAGGAGAAAATCAGAATGCGATGCAGTGTCATACGCATTTAGTATCGGTGCTGCAACTCACAGCAATCTTATAGGTAGACCTACTTGTGTAAGTTTGTCTTCAGAGTTTATAATGTTGCTACTGCGAAATATTGCTACAAGTTGCTATTGACATTTTATTATATTATACACACATTCCAAACCTATGGTTTCGTGACTAAGTTGGTGCTCCGCGCTTAACTTTCGAGTGGCGCTTAAGAAATGTGTAGTTTACGATTATGATTACAATCTCCTAGTCTAGGCACACAGTATTGCAAGTGCACATGACTTCACTTAACATAAAGTACTATTAATCAAGGTTTAACAGCTCTGTCGTTCTTAGGAGCAATTATTAAATCGATAATAACAAGTAACGTTGTTGCTAGTTATTCAAGTTATTAGTTTAGCTAAATAAGTAAACGCTTCCAGATGCGGTTAGAATTTGAGCAGTTTGAATCAAACACGAGTCATCCGCAGCATAGATTTAAAATGACTTTATCGAATAACGTCTTCGTGTATGTAACAGCTCATGACAATGCTTAATTAATGTGCTACGACGAGAATATGCGGTACAACTTCTCCGAACGTCGTGTTGTTTTGAATGTCCTGTAATTCCGAAGGCAGTTTCTCCTTTGGCCAGAGTCTTAACCAGAGATGCATGGCGTAATTGTTCGTCCAGTTGTAGTTTCCATCGTAGATCAGAGACATTTCCATCCAGTTGGGTCGATTAAGAGACTCCTCTTCGACGTGAATCAAATGCGGATACACTAGAGCCAACGTATGTACGTTGTGTACCGACTGCTTGGCCCATTCCTCGTCGGGTCCCATGTAAGACCAGTACTGCTCGAGCATAAGTCGAAGGAACGGTGCACCTTTTCTGGCTATTATTATTCCGTTGCCGACGCTATCTCCCGATTCTCGACCGAGAACGAACGGAAACTGACGAAGCGGATGAAAAGACTTGAGAACCAAGACGTCCGGATCCAAGTAAATCCCACCGTAACCTTGGCACATGAAAGCAAACTTTAGTTAATCCCAAAGTCTGTATGTATGCATGCTTGTGAGTATTCATATATGTATGTATGTATGTATGTATGTATGTATGTATGTATGTATGTATGTATGTATGTATGTATGTATGTATGTATGTATGTATGTATGTATGTATGTATGTATGTATGTATGTATGTATGTATGTATGTATGTATGTATGTATGTATGTATGTATGTATGTATGTATGTATGTATGTATGTATGTATGTAAGAAGACAATTAATATATGCATGTCTGTCTGTATGTGCATATATATACAGACAAAGAAACAGATATACACATACATACAGACAGACACACATAATTACATTAAGTGTCTTCATACATTTATACATATATACATGCAGAACAGACACACAGATAGATGTTCATAATGCACACAAACATGCATACATACATACATACATACATACATACATACATACATACATACATACATACATACATACATACATACATACATACATACATACATACATACATACATACATACATACATACATACATACATACACACACACACACACACATACATACATACATACATACATACATACATACATACATACATACATACATACATATGTGGTGGTTGACTTCTACGGCGCCGGAGAATCGTTGGAAGTTACGCACTCAATGACACGGGAATTGATGGAGCCATACACTCATGACCACACAGACTGACAAACCGATGCATACATTCCAGACCACGAAGGCGCCAGTTAGTCTGAAGTACGCGTCCACTGACCAGCTGAAAATATGCCACGTGGACAGAGATATACGGACAGACAAAGACGAATACGGAGAGAGGGATGAACAGATGTAGCTATGTGAGTAAGCAAGTAACCCAAACCTAACATGTAGAAAGAGACTTGTCACGAATTATAGAAGAAGCCGTTGTGCGTGGTCCTCGTTTTAACTTGTGAATAGTGTTGATGAGGGTTGATGTAGGACTGTAGGTGGTGGTGAGACGTAGGTAGTGCACTCTACTTTTAAGGTAGTTGACGTTCGTTTCTGTAGGAAATAGGTTCGTGTCGTACGTTATCCCAATGACAACCGGGCGGAGTAACTCTCGTGCTCGACGACCAGCTCGGCCCAGGCCAATGGCCTGAAGAAGGAGTAATACGAAACTCACCAGTAGTTGATGGGCTTATTCACAAATTTAAAGGACACACAACGCACACCGTACTTTAGACTAACTGGCGCCTTCGTAGTCTGGAATTTTTGCATCGGATTTTCAACCTGTGTGGTCATGAGTGCATGGCTCCATCAATTACCGATGCTATTGAGTGCATAACATATATACATCCATACATACATGCATAACATGTATACTGGCGCGGGGAGATGGTTGAATGGCAACATACTGGATACAACTTTGATCAGAAGGACGCGGGTTCGATACCCGCTAGTCCCACAAGGTTAACTTAGCCTTCATTCTCTAGGTGGCGATTATAAAATTAGCAGCAGAACAGATGGGTAAAATTCGACTCTTGTTAAACTTGTTATCGTCTGTTACAACTATCATGTAATGTTACTGCGCACTTGTCAGTTTGAATTAATAAACGATGATGATGATTATTATTATACATGCATACATACATTCATACATACATACATACATATATTTAGTGTCTTCATACATAGGCCTACAGTACATACATACATACATATGCGCATACATACAGACACAGATAGATATACATAATTGTGTAACGTGTGTTGATCGCCCGATATTCGGGATTGCAGACCAACGGTAAAAGACGAACACTCGGGTGTTGAAGAGTAGTTTATTCGATGACCATCCTTGCAACAACACGACCTTCTAGAACAGACTCCGACCGATTGAGCAACTTTACTGTACAGTGCGTGTTACAAGGTTTATTTAACGATGCGCTCATATTGATGATGCTTAGGGGCCTAGCGTCGACAAAGCTCAATTATAAGCCTACATAGTATATAATAAGCGACGTTTGGGGGTCCAAGACAGGTGTGCCGACGGCCTGCTACCTAAGCAGAAGACCCCGTTGGTAGGAATTTTCGACGCTCGTTCAGTGAAGTTTGGTTTTCCCCCTCCCCTGCCTTGGTTTAAATTAACTGATTCACCGCTTGCTTAAACAGCAGGAATCAAAGAGCTATGTAAAATTGTTTCTAACTTGTATTCTTTTCGTGGTAGTATTCCGTAGGGTTCAACAGTAGGTCCTCTGTTCTTCTTAATACATGTTAATGGTATTTCTAATACTTAAACAGCAGGAATCAGTGTGGTATGTAAAATGGTTTTCTAACTTGTATTCAGCTCGTGGTGGTGTTCCGCAGGGTTCAACAGTAGGTCATCTGTACTTCTTAACACATATTAATGGTATTTATAATACATCGGACATACTTAATTTTCTGGCCTTGATGTATTGCCGACGATACTAATGAGTTTTTTCTGGTATTAGTTCATATGTTTAACAAATCGAGAACGGGAAAATGGTTCTGATCTGATAATATCACTTAATCTGGACACAACTAACTACCCGTATATTGTATTTCGATCACTTAGCAAAGTTATTCCAAGTTTGAATAATAGCATGAGAATTGATAATAGAATAATTAATAAAGTTAACTCAAAATTTTTTTTAGTTTGGTTTTCTCCCCTTCCCTGCCTTGGTTTAAGTCTGAACGTTACTCTTAAATACCCCTTCGGTCGGCGTCGCTTAGTCTGCGTATTTTGCACGTGCATGAGTGCGAACACCCTGTGTGGACTGACCACCGGAACGATTCCCTCATCTAGTCTACACACGCAAGAGCATTCCTGGCATACCAACGCACAGTTAAAATCTCTGTCTCTGCTCATTCCTCTGTCTTTCTATCTCTGGGTCTGTCTGTCTGTTTGACTGTCTGTATGGCTGTCTGTCGGACTGTCTGTCTCTCGCTCTGTCTGTCTGTCTTTTTCTCTCAAATGCCTGTGTCTGCCCCATACACCGCTACATAGGCCTATGCGCTACACATGCGTCTATGTAACAGCTCATGACGATGCTTAATTAATGAGCTACGAAGAGAAAATGCTGTTCAATACATCCATACATACATACATACACACATACACACATGCATACATACATACACACACATATATATATTTATAGATAGGTGGGCAAGGTAGGATAGAGGTAAGATAAGATAGGCTAAGGTGAGTTACAGGACTTAGTCACCTATTATGCATGAATATCAACCAAAGTACTAATAGGTGCACTGTTGGTAGTCAAGGCACGCTGAGTTGGCATTGAGTCAATGACAGAACAATCTGTCCGTTCGGGTTACCTAGCTCATCGTTTACATGTATAGAGTTCCTGGTCCCTGTTTAGTGTTTAATGAGGAATGACTAAATATGAATACAACGTTCGTAGTACAAGAACCAATATTATTCTATCAAACATCTATTAAAGCTGCTAGCGTCGCCCGTTTCGTTAATTGGCAAGCCATGCTTCCATGGTGTGTCAATGTCAAATAGGATATAAATTTGTTTTTAGCAATAGATTCGCTTGATGTAGGCTGTAAGTTAATCGTTAGCAAGCAAAAGTTATTAATTTATGGGTCTATAACGATGATTATTTTTAGTATCATTAAGAATCTGAACTACTGAGGAAAGGAACTAGCTCACTCATTATTGACATGATAGAAATGCACGTGACAAAAATATTTTCTAGTTATGACGAGTCGTCATCATCGTTATAAGTCGTCTCATTATATTTACGTTACTTAACCTGGGAAAACTAGTCACAAGAACAATAGAACTTCACGATTATTATATAAAAGTAATTTAATGAAGAAATGAATATCAGTTACAATAATTTGAAATATAATAATAAAATATAAGTGTGAATCCATAATGAACATACCATGATAAAATAACTTCCTATACCGAATTCAGATGAACAGTCACTAGCCACATAACGATTCGGACAAGACATGTTCTCCTGGGGGAACGGACATTAACCCCCCCGGACAAAAGCCCCCCCGGACAAAAACCCCCCCGGACAAAAGCCCCCCCGGACAGAAACCCCCCCGATTTTAGCTAGGACAAAAGCCCCCCCGGACAGAAACCCCCCTCTGTGTTATAAGCCTATATCTACATTTAATTGAGAAACTTTAATAGCCCTGTTGCCCTCGTGTCAGCTTGTTAATGATGTAAACGTATAGACTAATGACTTGTTAGTGTCATTCAGGTGTAAAATAAGACTTGTTAGTCGCCTAGTTCTTAACTTAAGGCTTGTTAATGTCAGGATTCGCGAGGTCCGCTCCCCAAAAAGCGGGTCAGGCACAGCGCCAAGCAGTTACAAGCCGTCTCCCGCACCCTTGTTAGCGTCATGTTAACGAATGAAAGGAACTTAACTGATGTATGTATGTATTTATGTACGTATATATGCATGTATATATGTAGGTATATATGTATATATGTATATTATGCATGTATGTATATATGTTTGTATGTATATATGTATTTTATGCGTGTATGTATATATGTATGTTTGATATATATGTGTGAAATATAGGTTATTATTTCCTAGCCGGGGGGATTTTGTCGTACCCCGGGGGGGTTTCTGTCCGGGGGGGGCTTTTGTCCGGGGGGGCTTTTGTCCGGGGGGGGCTTTTGTCCGGGGGGTTAATGTCCTACACTCGTTCTCCTGACCGAATGCTGCGAACCCCGAATTCCAGGCTTATATGGATTTCCCTGCTTGGGTGTGGTCACGTGTTCCATCGAGGCTTCTCGACAAGGGAGAAAAGGATAGGACAGCAATTTGGCAGAATCAACCCAAGGGACTCCTACCGCGGTACCATGGGCCACTGGGCAAAGGGACCGGTCCGGAAGACAGATTGCTTTACCCTGAAACCACGACCAGTTCAGCTGATATTATGCAAACTCTATCGAGCATGAAACTCATTAGCTTACCAAGGGAGAAAGTCATTCACGCTGATTACGCAACCATTTATGCATCAGAGAGCTAGATTGCTGCTATATAAGTAATGCTAACTAGTTAGATATATTGGGCTTAATGCAGACCAATGCAATGCAGAAAGTATATCAGCCAAGTGACCGATTGACCACAGTCTGACAGTAGCCTTCAGAACTAGCAAACAGGGATACAGGCAGACAAGGAAGTGTAGAGACATACTGACAGAGGACAGCAGGAACACACAGACAGCGTCTTGCTCGACTCAGCTCGACACATTCACTTAGACAGACACGTAGACACATGGAAGAAGGTGACCAAGCAGCCAAGATGGACAGGTTCTAAGTTAAGCCAGCCGCCAGAGGTTTAGGTAGAGGTTGCTTGCTAGGTGAGCTGTATGCTGATGGAGAGCCAATAGCAACACAGGTTTAGGCTAATTCTAGCAGGAAAGGACTGCCAGATATAGCTTTTAAGGAGATAAAAATCTATGCCAACGCTTGGGATGGATTTCCTAGTGGTGGAGCTAGCACTGATAGCTAGCCTAGAGAGAGAGGAGCTTGCGAGGGAAGCTGGTGAGTTGAGATCGGGCGGTCCTCGAGGTGAGACGCTCGCGAAAAGGCGGAACATGTTGGGTGAAAATGGACGCAGGCAGACGTTGAAGTATAATGTCTAATATCA
>OY744610.1:47289458-47294458 GCA_963556255.1 Allolobophora icterica
AATCGTAATCGTAATCTCCAAACTTCTAAAGCGCCACTCGAAGGTCAAGCGCAGGACACTAGAATATTCACGAGCGCTACGTCAGATCAGAGGGGGTTTCCAGAGAGTAGTCCAGAAGAGGTCCGAGTCCGGTTTCCAGAAGGCCAAACAAAATCAGAGGGGTTCCAGAGAGTAGTCCAAAAAGGTCCAAGTTCGATTTCCAGTAGGCCAAACCAAATCAAATCAGTTTCTACAAAGTTATATTGCATTGATAGGCAACAACATGGACGTACAATTTATTGTATGTCATCAGCTGTTAACTAGTAGAAGCACTGTTTTGTTATTGTTTACTTGGAAACCAGGTTTAAAACAACAGGCAAAATATTAAGTGAACGAAGTCGCTAGCAATCGATAGCGTAGCCATTAGTTTCGACTTGAGGGCTTTAAGGCGGTGGATGGTGATAGAATGGACTAGTGTAGACTAGAATAGACTTAACAGACTAAAATAAATAAATTAGAATGTGCTATGCTGGATTTGGCTGAATGTGATAATTTCTTTCATAGATTTTATTGCGCTTTCACATTTCAATACAACTCTATTGTCACAGAGAGCTCAATAAATATTTCCAGTCTAGCCTAAAACGGGCCTTTTTCAGACGTGTTAGATAACCACCGTGTTCATCGCCTTTTTGAATTACTCAACAGGCACTGCACAAGCATTGCCAGCCACATAGGCCTATATATACAGATATACATGTAGTTACATATATATAGGGCCCTAGATGTAGGTCTATGCATGAATTTATGGTGCTCACATTAACTGGCACCCTCCTGCTACAAATTCTATTCAGTAATGGAAGAAGAGTCTATACCTGTCGATTACGCTCAAGCAAGGAAAAGCTGGTTCTATGTCGTAAACGCTTTTCTTTTTATGTGGCAGAGAAATAAAGCTTAATTGCAAAATTGATAAAAATATGGAGAATATTGACAGTTTAACAATGCGCATGAGCGAAAACATTTACTTCCTAGCCCGAAATAGCAGGCTATCCGCGTGTGAAACAATACGCTAGAACAATGCTTGGAGCTTAAACAGTCATGAACCTTTCAAAAAACCATTGATCACGGAGTCTGTACGAGATCGGGTCAGACATAGCCTCGGGCTAGCTTGAGTACACAATAGCAAGAAGCCAGCCGAAGACAAGTCATGAGCGAATCCGTAAATAATATCATGGTAGCCGGATGTGTTGCGCAGTAGCCAAGTGACTGAAATGGCAGTCAATTGTGTGACAAAGTAGTGGATTTGTTTGAGCGCTGGCATTGTATACAGCGCTTAGTGCTCAGGTTTGAGCCTCAGCTGAGACTGTTAGGGCCCGGCATATTTTAACTGTATAACTAGTGTGACAAATGTCCCAGTAGTCTTAGGATTTGTCCCAGTAGTGAGGGTGATTTGTCCCAGGCAATCTGTGCAACGTATATTTAAACTTTATAACTAGTGGGGCAAATGTTGCAGGAGTTTTAAGATTTGTTCCAGTAGTAAATGCATTGACGTCAAATTAAGAAGAAATTCCCAAAAAAGGTCGTCAAATTTTCGAGAGATGAATTTCTAAAAAACTGAAAAAAGGTCATCAAAGTTGTTTGGAGATAAATTTCCCAAAAAAGTTCATCATGGCCTTTGTCCCAGTAGACTAAATCTGTTAAAATATGCACTGCTTGATGCACAATAGTACAGCGCCATTGGTTGATGCTTTATCAAGCTCGGAGTCTACATCTGTGAACCTCGTGAGTGTCGATGCGGGACCCTCGTCAAGGTCAATGGTGCTTATGGGCTTTTTTTCCCCCTGGGACCAGGTAGAGACGCCAGATATGCGAGTGTGCCAGCTATAGCACACTCGCATAAACCTACAACTATAACCCCGTTGGCGTTTGAAACTCTTGGCCTATTTGAAGGGCTTACCTCAATAACCAGGTATGTCGAAATACCTGGTTTATGTAAAAAAAAGTATGCCAGCATGCTTGGAATATTGTATTCTACTGTATATACCCTGCAAATTTGGTGCAAAACTAATTATTTTTGGGATTGGCTTATAGGATAAAACAGTTTGTCAACATATGGATTGTGCAGCTGGTAGCATTACTCCAGTGCAATATCCCGGTATGATAACAAACATTGTCGTGTTTTCTTCTAATTTATTTATTAAAGTCGGTGCAACAATCAGGTAATTTGACATAACCGCTGATTTTGCATTAAACAGCTTGTCGAGATGTCGTAAAATGTCTTAGATACAAGAGTTTGAAATGTCAAATCTTTGAAGCCATTTTCCCAAAACTAAAAAAATCCTACATACCTGGTTATTGCGGCAAACCCTTCAATTGACAACAGTGGCTTACTTTTCATCGTCGAGTTAGGGTGCTGTCTCGTATAACCGGTGACATGAGAGAAACAGCAGCTATCTCTTTTAGCGCATTGACACCAGAATCTAACTCTTTATAACGCCAATGCCTTCAAGGCCCCTTTCCTCCGCCATACACAACGCGCTTGTGCTTCTTATTAGTCATTTAGTTCTCACGCCCAGCTCCGTCGAGTTTATTGAATGCCGTGAATAGACAACCAGACTAAAAACCAGTTATTCTCAGATTTGATCAGAGTCCTTCTTGACACACTTACGTAACTTGGCTCCAACTAACCAGAGTTTGGGTTAACTATCTTATCTGACTTAGATCTGTGCCGTCTTAACAACATTGTAGGCCCTGGGCTTAGCAGAGCACTGGGGCCCCTGCCCACCCACGGGATAAAAATTTAAACGGTCAGTAAAGTTAGACCTATAATTTATTGGTACCTTCAACATTCACTCTGTATCAAAATGAATGTTTAAGCAAAAGTAAAAGTACTGTAAAGCGAAGATTAATCAGCACAGACTTTTAAACAATATAACACAAGCCTCGAAAAACACAAATATTTCAACATATAAATGATGATTGTTTGGTACACCGTGCAAACTGGAGGTGGTACCGTATGAACTATTTATTAATCAACACAGACGTCTGCGAAATTTCTCGGCAGAGAATTGATATACAATTGGCTTGAAAGCCAGTTTTGGTCTTTATACTTTGGGGCCCCTAGGGTCGTGGGACCCCTGGCGACTGCCCCGCGTGCCCATGCCTTAAGACGGCACTGACTTAGATGGGATCTGTATTACTTCACGCTCCTTGCTGGTACGAAAGTGCGACGGTACGTTACTTACGGAATAACGTACGTGTACCGTACGTACGGTATATATAAAAGAATAACGGACGCGTACCGTACGCGTACGTAGAAAATGTAATTGCAGTTGCAGAATGAACAACGTACATTTATGGAAGATACTGAACACACGAGTGACGCAATGATGTACACGAGTGAATAAATTCATTTTTGCTTGACTATGTGACTGGCTGACAATGACAGGCTAGCTATTGTGGGCGCTGTAGAAGTCTCGAGATTACGATTACGATTACGATTACTAGTAGGCTTACAATCACAAGATAGGACCATCGGTGTTGATGACGTTATTGATCGATTCGGAAGTTTTCTTGAACCAGAGAAGCTAAGACTCAATTTACTGATGGAAAGGAACTTCTAAATTCAGAATAGCAGTTGTTGCTTTTTAAAGTATCCTACAAGTGAATCTGGTTCACATTGTTAATGCACTTTACTTAAGCCTCAAACTTTAAACTCTGTAAATCTCTTAAAATAAGAAAGTAGTATTGAGAAAGTTAGAAATAAAGTGTGTAGGCGTGTTGCGTAGGCCTGCTATATATGCAGCAGGCCTACTCACCCTATGATAAAATTCTAGCTTAGCTACTGTTCGTGTGTCTTTATAAATGGATAGCATAAAATAAAATTATAGTTAATTAAACAGTCGCATCTCGACCAAGATAGACTGCAGAGAAATTTATCGTGGAGGATATTTGCCATAAGTACACAGAACATTTAATTATAAGAAATTGATTATGTATCATAAAATGTCATGTCATGTCGCTGTCGTCGCTCTGCGATGGTAGGCTACAGGAATGGGTCAACATTGTCCAGCGTTTTCTATCTCGTATTGCAACCCTTAGGCTGGTCCCTGATAGCCCAAACCATCCTATAATGTTCTCAATCCAGGATATTCTTAGTCTTCCGCGGTTGCGAACCCCTTCCACAAGACCCATCATGATGCTGCCTTCGATGTCGTCCCGCGTCTTCCTCGTGATGTGTCTGAAGTAATGTAGCTTGCGGGTTCAGACGTGGTTCAGCAGTTCGCTTTTGGTCCTCGCCAGCGTGTACCGTATACTTTTTGGGTGGTCATCCTTTTTGTCCAGAGGTTTCTTAGCAACTTTCTGACGCACTTGTTTTCCAACGCTTGGATGCGTTTCGCTTCTTTCCTTAGCGTCAGACCTCACATCCGTATGTTGCTGTCGGCAATACCAATGCCTTCATCATCCTTAATTTGGTGTCATTATGTATATTCCATATTTAACCATAGTCAATAAAACTGTCGCTTGTCGAGTAAGATAAACTGCAGATAACTTTATCGTAGAGAATATTTGCCTATTTAGTCCACAGGACATAACAAATTACGACTATTGATTATGTATCAACAAATAAAATTTACAACGTTTCAGTTCAACCTAAAGATTAGACAAGGATACAGGCTAAATGAGCTTAATGAGCTGAGCCATAAAACACACTAATTACTAAGTTTTATGGCTCAGCTCATTAAGCTCATTTAGCAAACTAATTACTAAGGAAGTTTATTCAACTCGATCAAATGAAGGAAACTTTCTAACTTCGGACACTTGATTAGGAAGAAGGGAGACTGCCTGGAAAAGGATGTAGTGCAGGGCACAGTACCAGGAGCATGAGCACAGGGGAGGCCGAGGATGGGATGGATCATCAACATCAGAACTTGGATGGAGCTGCCGTTCGATCAAGTGTTGTAGGAGACAAAAGGCAGGAGGAGATGGATGAAGCTTGTCCATGAAGCGACCAACCCTCGGAT